>JAMPIV010003907.1:0-347500 GCA_024509875.1 Oreohelix idahoensis
TGAACCACACACATACAGACACAATTATCATTACATATTCAATTTCATTATATAGCGAGGAGACGAGAGTGAGAGAGAGCGTATATATATAGATTTAAATATATATATAAATAAAAATAATATAATATATATATATATATATTATAATAATAAAAAATAGATATATTATATAATATATTAAACATTTGCTACCTTACCAACAACACTTCAAAATACACAAGTAACGAGCACTGCGAAGAATAATGGCACAATTTTATCTGCCTTTCCCAGGCTTTTATTAGAAAATATAGCTTGATCTCAACGCACTTTGCAACTTCACAAAATGTATTTTCAAAACTAACTGCCCTTAACTGACGCTTCTAGTTGACTATATCAAAACGTGTCTAACCAATGAACCATGTTTACACAGCCATTAAAAAATTTTACCCATCCTACACGTAGCCCATAAACAACCCATAATAGAAATTGCCGATCGACTTACTAATTTAACTCCTCCTTAAAAATAACTACAGCGTCCATTCAAATCGTAATCTAACTTGTTGCCCTCATTCCCCCCAAAGCAGTGTTTTTCAAGCATGCCTTATGAGCAAATATGAGCTTTGCAGTACAGACAGAGGACAAACCCCACATAGAATTAATGGCTATAATTTTGTAATTACAAGCCTATTTGCGTAACACATAACATATCTTTGTCACAAGTCCTAAGGCACACTAAATATATAAGTAACAATTGTCTAAGATGCTTCGTTCAAAATATGTATTAATATAGGATATGCCCCTGTGAATAAGTTTATTTACGACACCCTTTCACTTCATATATCATAGGATGTCTTCTGTACTTCAACTAATGTCAGGACTTAGACATAAAATCAAAGGAATTACATTTGTCCCAAAACTATATTAAACCATATATCAAAAACCTAACCAGCGTAACGATAGTGTTATTTATTACTGGTTTAATTCAAAAACAGGTCTTCATCCTTTCGCGAGTGATTGGCGATCACTTTTTTAATCGCGAGACGGACGTGGTATTATTGCAAGCGTTCCTCCACCGAGCATCTCACTCTCACTCTCTCTACTAAGCCCGTCTGTCTTTTAGTTAACGAGTTGTATAAAGACATTAATGCTATATTTGTATCTAGGTCATTATGCAGTTTTGCGTATCACAAGGTTATCTAAAAAACACATACCAATTTTAATTTTTAACACGCGTGTAGTTTTGCAGACGGAGCAGAAAAAGGGTTTTTTCTTGTTCAGCCCATAATGGCGTTTCTACAACACATGACGTACGCTATTGTGAAAGCCACTGAACTATTCACCAATACTTCTTTCTATCAATATAAAAACTCTCGTTAGGCCATTACATTTATTTTCTAATTATATATGTGGAATAGCAATATTCACACACAGCTGTCTGGCTTGTCACTTGACGAGTTGAATATCACATGCTTAATCCCCCGCAAAGAATATCAGTTATATTACAACTTTCTGTCCCTCGCACGTTGTTTGTTTTACAATAGACCACGCTACAATCAGAAATTTGTTATGTTTACATCACAAATGCCGCCAGTATTTCCGATCATGCGAGGATTTGATGGGGTCTATTCAAAACATTTCCTTGTAGGGAAATTCTGCATGTTATTTTAATAAAAGAGTTCACATTTCCAAAAATATGGAATTGTTATATCCATCGAATTATGGTAATGGATTGCAACTACAGACTCAATACTGAATCACAAATAAAATAGTCTTCGTAACACTCTTCTGTCCGGAAGGCAGATTACATCATTTTCCGTCTTTCGGGTGCATACCTGTAATCATGTCCATCCAGAACGGATATTTTATCTCCTAGTACAATGTGTGCGAAACACCGGACCCTAGTTTTGACCATCGGGTTGTGTCTCTTCACGACAGTAATTACAAGGTCACACTAGCTATATCAGCGCTTAGCGAGCTCGCTTTGGCGCAATTTCCCTGTGACTTCCGGTGCCATATGTCTGTTACACGATAAATTTTTCCATGACTGTCGATCAAGATTACAGACGATCCGTCTACTCTTTTCTTATATATATATATATTATATATATATATTTATATAGTTATATAATATAAATATTATAATAGAAAATATTTATATAGAATCGTTATCTCTGCCAAGAGTCTAATCGATCTTGTAGGCGAAGGGTGTGATACCTTTGAGAACCCTCAATCCGTTGTACTCGACGGTTTGTGCGCAGTTGTTGGTCAGGGGCCACCAGTGATCGGAGGCAGGGGAGACAAATCAGCGAACGATCTCTAGAGATATGTGTAATAGGAAAAAACTAAAATAGAAAAAATTGACTAAGCATTATATATGGTGATGGGATTCTTGTCTGAAAGCTACTTACAAGTTTCGCATTAACGACCTATGATTTTTGTGTGCGCTATTCATTCGTCGACGCTTGTCTATGAGCAGTGGAAAGAACAGAGTGCCGAAATCGTTTACATCGTACCCAATTTTATTGTATGGTTACTGAGCCAATTACTTTCAGACTTGTAATTGAGACAACTTTTAACTGGGTACAGTACATACCAGGATTAATTTTTTTCAGGTGAAAGCGTAAAAGATTCCGCCAAAGTCCATCCGACAGACGATCAATTTAGTCAAAGATCGTGATCAAGACGAACCGAAAACAAAATGTCATATACGCTAACGACTGTGTTCTTCATACTGCTTATGGCATCTATGTTGTTCTCTCTATTATTTATTGCACTATATAAAAACCACTGGTTTTCTTCCAGAAATGTAATTTGTGGTGCCTATGTGCTGTCCAGGGTAGGATATTTCAAGAAAATTTAAATTGCAGGTAGGTATTTCATGGCTTTAAATCCGGTTTTTGAAACTTGCTGCAAGTACTTTCAGGGCTTTTTTCTTGTCATATAGCTACAAACAGGAAATATTTTGAGCTAAAGTAGTCCTTATCAGGGCTTGTGTCTGGAAAAATTGTGCGTACTGTTGTTCTTCGGGGGCTGTTGTCTTTAGACAATTTTAACTACATTCGTAATTTCCTGGACTTAGGGTCCCAGTAAAATGAACATTACACAAGTCCTGTTAGGGTCGTATACATCAAAGAACTTGAACGTTTCAGAAGTCATTTCATGGCTGTCATCAATGAAAGGTCCTGAAAGATGTCACCTTTCTGGGCCCTTTCATCCAGCCAGTGAAACTACAGGGAACCCTGTACGTGGTTTCCATAAGGCTAAATGAAAAGACCTAAAAGGCTTTTTTCTGGGTTCGGGGGGAATAGGTTGAGAAGCGAATCCCCGGCGTTAAAGGATATGGGGAAGAGAGAAAGGATTTGGGAATTCCAGGAAAACTAAGAAGATTTATTTGCTTACTAAGCTGTCTTAATTAATGGATTATTTGTGTTCCGATAATTTGTGTAGGTCGCGCGCTTTCTTCTATGCAGCGTTAAACGTATATATTTTAAAGCGTATGCAATATACGTAGTTTGAATTTTTTTAAACTAATACGTTTATTCGGAGCTCTCCTATCTGGTCTGGCTGATATATCCGAAACACAATTTGTTTGCTCAGAATATCTAATGTGGTTCACAGGGTACGTTAAATCATATTAGGGATACATTTAGCCTTAGGCCCTTTGCTTTCTAATGGGTCTTGATCCATTACTTATTTTCTAGCTGAAGTTGGTTGTGGGGAGGGAAAATCTTGGACCGTAGCTGTGATTTTGGCACTTGTAAATAAATTACTCTTAAAAATATTTTGGTCATTTAAAAGAACTACAAACACACTTGGTGAAAAGACGATAATGGGAGAGTCAGATGTTGAAGGGCAAACTGTGCAAGAGGAAGACAGCGCTATAAGTGGGAAGTTAACATCAAGAGATGGCCAGGTAATTAGTCTATCAGAGTGTGCCATTACGAATAAAGGATACAGAAGTCGTTGGAGACCCATTGTCAAGTCCGACTGGTTTGTTAAGATGGCAGCTAATTGATCTGGAACGTGATCCTACCAAGGGGAGACTGAATGATCGAACAATCAGGCAGTGTCCAAAGGGCCCACTGCAGTAGTGGGTAGAACCAGAAATCTTTATTGGACAGGTAGGTTAGGCGGTCATTGGCCCTTATTGCCCAGGAGCTCAGATAACTTTCAGTCCGCACCTGGTCTTACTAGCCTGCCATGGAATGGAATAACAGTTTTTTTCTTTTTTTTTTTTTACCTGTGTTCCAGTTAAATGTCGACAGTACGTATTCTGTTTTTAACACGGTCAGAGGTGTCTGTTTAATACTGTTCCTGATACCCATTTATGGTTTCGCTTCAAAGAAGGGTGTCGTTTTATGTTATCTTAATATGTGTTTTATATTAATTCCTTTACCCAGGACTATCGTTAAATAATAACAAAAAAGCACGTAAACAAACATTAAAAAACCACAGCTTATTACTACATGTAAAGGATTAAAGTGTCTAATGAATCTGTAATGGGCGCTCGTGTAGTGTTATCTAATTTTTTCATTTAATAGCAAAGATATCGGTTTAAACATGCTTGTAATAATTACATAATGTCCTCCAGACTGTAACAATTTGGGTTTAATATTTTTTATGATGTTATTTTTGTCTAAATAACAGCAGTTGCGAGTGTCATTTTTATCGTGTACAGGTGTTCTGAATTTTTTTTTTTTTATATACACTGCCTCACGCTTATATTAAAATAGAATTTTGTCTCGTTTTGGCGAGGGGCGCCATGTTCAACCTAGACACAAGGTCCATTGGTTATATTAGGGCGCATGTTCAAGTTGAAAAGAACTTGCAGTCTGTTTCAGTGTATCCAGTATTTCCAGCCCTTGAAACTCGTCGAATTATTTGTTTAAAGTTCTCGCGCATAATATATATATATATATATTATATAAATATATATATATATAATATATATATATATAATATATAATATATATATATATATATATATATAATATATATATATATATTGTATTTAATTTTTTTTTTTAAATCTCCACCATGACAGTTAGCTCGACGGTCTCACGCCTATCATTTCTTTGTGCGAGGCGACTTCTATATCTAAGTTTTTTTGGGGTTTTTTTTAAATTTATCATAGATTTCTCATCATTTTTTTTTTTTGTCATCGCCAGACTCTTTCTAAAAGCCACTCTTTATTTTATTTATTTTTAATAGTTTTTAAACTGTTTTCCCGCGTCACGTATTACCTAGGATCTAGAGAACTGGTTTCCCCACCTCTCGAAGCTGGACCTAGAATAGTGAAGTCTCTAACAATTCACTCCTGTACGAAAGTATCTGCTATGGGACTACCTTTACCTTACTCATTTTTACTCTAGTGGTCATCTTGTTCACTCGCATTTTTACACGGGAGCATCACCAGCGACTGTCGTATCGTTTTATTTATTAATTATGTATTTAAAGTAGTTCTCTTTTTTGTCCTCTTCTGTTTACGTTTTAGTGTCCATGAAGAAGACCATGTCTCCGTAACGTAGGCGATTGTCTGATTCAGGGGTTCTTAACCTTTCTTTTACTATTGACCCCTTTGATTGTCCAGTGATGGCTACGGAGCCCTTCGATTATCCGACGAAGGTTACTGAACTCTTCTTATAAAAGGTGTACATAGCCGCAGAGATAACATTTTTACATTAAAAAATAAATGGTATAGAAAAAAAATCGTTAAACCTACATATAGTCTTACATATAGTCTTACATAAATACAAAAACACTCTGTGAAGAAAAGGAATATATTTATTGAAGTGCAAAATCTGTGATAATTTTTCGAGTAAACATTTTTGGGAAAGTAGAATTCAAGTTTTTAGGTTATATTTACGGGCACCTTGGAATCCATTCATGTGCCGTCAAGAGGTTCATGCTTCACAGGTCAAGAAAACCTGATCAAAATAATGCCAAAAGTTCAGTGAAGACAGGGGAAATGGAGTTCCAATGAATTAGCAGTTTTAGCCTATTTCGTTCCGAATGCCTGATTTGAAACTGTAAGAAGAAATAGCTTTAACACAACAAAGGTCATGGAACAAGCAAGAAAGTCTTACACTTGCAGCCTTCAGTAAACCAGATGTGCTATTTTTGTTTCCTTGTTGATAACTTGAGGGTCAGTACACAGTCAGATAGAAAACCCCGGGACACAGAAACTAATAGAGCATCGGCAAAGCCCAAACAATTGGTCTGTTGGAAGATCACGTTCATGAAGAACTCCACCAAAATTCTGACGTCAAGGTCAGAACCGAACCAACAAGAGGGAAAACTATTCTGACGAGACCAATGTTACGTCAGTGGCGTCGAGACAGCGAGGACAATGTTTGTTTTGGGGTCTGGCGACGCCTCGACCACACAGGCGGACAATGGGAACGCGTAGTGCTCACACAGACAAACCGAGTAATTTTACAAGAAAAATAAATGAACAGTAAACACGAGTCAAAATTTGGCTTTCCCGCAAAAGATTTCATTTAATTGTAGAAGTATTTAAGTTGCGCTTCCTATTTGTGGCACAGCTCTCTAAGTTTGTTTGAGATTTTTAAATGTTTGATCATTTATTACTATTAGTATTATTTTTAGTTGCTGGCTTGTAATAGGTTTGTTATGTGAATTTTTATGCATCGTTATAACACAAATAGAGACAGATGGTGCAATATGAAATGAGGAAAAAGACAGTTAGAAAAGAAAACATGTACCATTTTGATGACGAGCCACTATCGAAGTAAACGATAGAACCAGCTAGAACAGTGCTCAGCACCTGGTGTGCTGCCAGTGTCTGCCTGGTGTCACGCACACGAGGCAGAAAACACTATGTAATGGTATACAAAAGTATATGTGATGGTAAGACATTACGAAAAAATCTCACATGTACAAATTCAAAAATAATAATTGAGGTATCATCCTTCACCAGCTCATCACAAACAATTAGGAAGCGTTGTCTTATGATTGCATCGAATTTAAATATTTACCATACACACGTTTTTAAATATATAGTGTTCCACGGAATTTTGAAGGGCACTTTAAGTGTGCCGCGAAGGAAAAAAAAAGGTTGTTGAACACTGAGCTAGAGGATGGCGTATTTCAATGTAATTTGTGTAGTGACCGCGGTGAGTGAAAGACCATCTGAAACTATAACAATGTATTTAGACCAGGTTTAGGCATAAGGTAAGCACTGAACTACTAGCAGACCATAAGGATGATTTGACAGATCTCTAGGTGACGAAGGGGGATAAGTGAAAGAGTTTTAAAGCTGGCGAAATAGTCCTCGTTAAAATCTCATTTAGCTGCAATGTCCCACCGCTCTGTTGATGGAGTCGCAGGAAGTAGGTAGCAGATTGGTTTGATTTGGTTTTTTTAAGGACCATCTTCATTACACACAACTCCAGCAGTGCTCCGATCTCCTCCTTAGATCACACAAAGAGGATCTCAGCACAGTGCACGAACCCCGTACCACCGGTGAGGATCTCAATATGATGTATACAAGAAACACACATTCTATAAATATGTGTGTGGTGGGTAGGTATTTCCTAATTTTTCCAGGGCAGGGCCGGCCGTTATGGTCTATTCTTTAACGATTTTCCAGCTGCCGTGCGCAAATTGCACAGGGACCTCCTATTGTTTGCGCCTTTACCAGAGAGGGCTAGCCATCCGATCTCACTACACAGGAGAATTCAGTGTCACGAAGTGATTTAAGTTTTAGAGTTTGTCTGAGTTTTATAGACAAAGACACTAGTATGAGAAAGTCTGAGAAGATAGATTTAGATGAGAATGACAGTGAATGTGGAAAGATGAGGCTTACAGCTACAAGGGTGAGAACCGAGATTGACTCTCCCTCGCCACTTCGGACTTTGTTTAATTGCTAAAGACCCACCCCACCACCTCTGACTACCATAAAGGAGATAAGGTTTCACTAAAAGTCCACAGACACAACTATACAGACAAGCATATACGTACAGTATAGTTATAGAGAAACTAATCCAGTGTACCTTTATTAGTTTATTAAACAAACAAACATCAATCCACAGTAAAAATAATAACAGTGCGAGTTCGCACCACCTAGAAGAAAGAACAATTTCAAATGAAAGACAAATAAAAAAAGGAATAAATTACCCCATACACTCTTTCACTCTTGCATACTAATAACAGTAATACCAACTAACTAAATATAACCCTATCTATTCGGGGGTGGGGGGGTCTCTAAGTAGAACCACCACTCCCGACTACACTAATGTTACTAACTAGGACACTGTCCTGCTGACTATGCCTAAACTAACTGTCTACACAGCTCCAAAGCGCTTTAGGCGATGAGGGGGAAAAAACCCGCCACTAACACCACTGGACTGCTACGCTAGTAGACTTTTATTATAGTACTAGCTCAGGGGCTGTCCTCCAAGTATACTTTCTGATCCTCCTGGTCCCAGCTATTTTTCTCTCTCTCCCTCACTCTCTCGCTCTCCCTCCGTCTTGACTCAGTGACTTTCTGACGATACTGTCAGCTTCTGAGGATCTGATGAGTTGCTGTTTGGAAAAGTATGATTTCCCTATCTCTTTTCCGTTATACTGATAAAGGGGTCTGGTTCACTACCGCGATATGTGGTGGCCGAAGGCAGTAAATTGATTCAAGGCTTTATTATGGCCTTCTGATAAGCACTAGGCAACGCGCCTATCTGATGCGCTTTAGCGAGCTAGGCGCTCCTGATTTTAGAACCCATTCCCGCAGAAAGAATGTGCTTTCACTGCATGGGAACGTCTCTTTTCTTTCACCTCTGGCGATATTTCGAGCCCTCGGCTCCTGAGATGACAAAATTACCGTTGGTAATTGTTGGGGCAGGTTCATTCATAAACCCTCCACTCCAAAAGGAGCATAGGTCTTCAACAAACACATGCCAAGTCCTCCTGTCACGTGCCATCATCTCAAGTTCTTTCCATGTTCTCTCCATCATTTTCACCTCTGTTTCCAGCTCTCTTCTCCATGTGCTTCTTGGTCTACCTCTGCCTCTCTTGCCCTGGGGTTTCCAGAACAAGGACTGCCTTGTAATGCTATAAACAGGTTTTCTCAGTGTGTGTCCAATCCATCGCCATCGTCTTCTTCTCATCTCTAGTTCCACTGGCACTTGTCTGGTTCTTGTCATCAGTTCCACGTTGGTAACCTTGTCATACCATTTCAGTCCTTCTATTCTACGCAAGCACCCGTTTATAAAAGGCTGTAGCTTTTTGGTTGTAGTCTTTGTTGTTCTCCATGTTTCAGAGCCATACAATAGGACTGACTTCACATTTGAGTTGAAGATTCGGTTCTTGTGCGTTTATTCACCGGTTTAAATCAAATTCTGGAAATATATTACCAAAACTGAGAACCGTACTTTTTCTTGACTGAAAAAATGTTGATTTCACATTGTGATTTGGGAGGCAAGTTAAAAAAAAAAAGCGTTTTCTCTTGCATTCATAGGTTGACACGCTTACGACAGACCCGGCCTCAACCCCCTCCTCCCCCCCCCCCCGTATTTTTTTTTTTAAAAAAGTTTTTATAAAACCAATGAACGGAATTGAATCATTTTTTCTACAAGTTAACGGTACACCGGAAACAAGGAAATCGCACTGTGCCGTTGCCTTCTCTACCTCAAGATCAGAGTGAGGTCACCCATTTACAGCTGGTTTTGACTGTTGCGTGACACTGTTCCCTTCCTCGCTTGCCGTTGCCTTCTCTAACTCAGGATCAGAGTCAGGTACCCATTTACAGTGCTGGTTATGGAATGTTGAGACCTTCACCATACTAGGTCCCAGCATCGAGAGGTGGGGAGACAGTTTCCTTATCGCTGTCTTTTTCCTTCCCTAACTCCAAAGTTAAGTACCCATTTAATAGCCTAGGTAGGGCCCCATCTCTCGAAAATGACTGCTTCTGTACGCAAACAGTTAAGATCAAAGTAATAAAAGAGTCGTCACACTAAAGTCACCATGTTATGCTATTTCTCTCACAATTTCGTGACATCAAATGAAAAGGCGCTAAAGATGGCATACACACAAGATCATTGGTTCAACGCTCGTATTAGAAGAGGACCAAAAAATGATGTACATATTTTTGGGCGCGGGGCCCTAAAAGGAAGAGGGGCTCGTAGCATATGCTACTTTTGCTACTTACGTTAATTCCGGCTCTGATTAGGTAAATATTTGACAAGGATCAGTGTATAGTAAGGGAGGGGACCAACTCCCCACCCAGCCCTCCACACGCCAGCGGTGAAAACAAATAAAAGGTGCTTTCTTGCCAGGGTATCAGTTTTTGTTGGTTTTGGGGGGGCCCTAAACAGGACCGTGTGGTGCAGTTTTGTGGCCCTGTAAAAAACCGTGGTGGGTAAATTTTTGTGGGTTTTTGTGGGCCCTGAATAGGACGTGTTAGGTGCAGTTTTGTCGGTGGGCCCTGAAAAGGACCGTGAGGGAAACAGATTACCAAAGATCGCTGAAGCTTGGCACATAATCAGGACATACACATGTTCGTTCGTAGCTGCATAATTTACCGAGGAGGCCAAAAATTCTGCAATGTCAAGCAGTATACTGTCGAAAACGGGTCTGACTGGGACGAACTTTATTCCGATGGTCGCCACAAAAATTCACACAATTTCTCTGTCACCTCCAGTAAATTCATTCTTCCACAGACCACTGGACAGCTATCAAATGAACTAATGGCACGATATAAGATTATTGGCCGCTCCAAGAGCCGCGCCAAAACACATAATTTTTAAGGGGGAAAAAAATTTAAGAAAAAAAAATAATTCTATCACTACGGTGGATGGGGGAGAGCTCCACAATGTAGAGAATGTCACTTTTTTTTCAGTCAAGAAAGAGTAAGGTGATTCCGGTTTTGGGTAAATAAATTTGCAAAATAATCACATTACCCGGTGAATTTAAAGCACAAGTAAAGCCGGGAAACATTTCTTATTTTCGGTGTTTAAGATTTCCGATTCTTTTTGATCTCCATATATTTCCCCAAATTGCAAAATGAAAGCTCACCTCTTGGCCTTTTGTATTCTATATTTTGATATCCCTGACTGGTCCCTCCCAATCTTTGTTCTATATTGCTTGCCAAGATAATGTGTATCGATTTCTTAACATCTTGTATTGGTGTTTTCTTCAAAGTTTCAACCCTGTTATTCATTACCCTGCATTTATTCACATTATTTTTGGTCTTTTCCCTTGTGTATTTTTCAAGACCCCAGTTTGCCGTGGAACCTTCTCATTCGAGTGTTTTTCAAATTATGTCCTGCATCTGATTTTACCGATATTGGGGACAGAATGATCCCAGACCATCAGCAAATTCCATATCACCCAACTTCGCGTTAGTCAGTGTCCACTGGAATTCCATTTCATGTTTGTGTGTTGCTCGATGATCTCATTTACCCAGTCAATTAATTGCTAGTAAAGATAAAGAAATGGAGGGGGAACAAGAGGGGCATCCCAGTTCGCACTCCTGTTCTTATTCCCAAACGGTTTCTGTAAGCTGTACCTTCCGTGAAGAACACGCATGTCAATGTCTTTCATATTATGTATTTCTTTATTAAAATTAATGATCTTCCTGGTGGATACTCCCATAATGCCTTCCCTGTGATGCCGTGAAAATGCCTGTAAAATAAAAAGGAAATAACAACGTCTGTACTAACACATTTCAAAATATTCTCCTACCCGTTACACATAAAACACCTTAATTTAATACATTTACCATCTTTCTCTCTACTCTTTCCTCTCTCCTCTCATCATCATCTCTCGGTCTCTCTCTCTCCTCCCTCTCTCCTCTCTCTCTCCTTACTCTCTCATCTCCCTCTCTACTCTTCTCTCTCCCTCCTCTCTCTCAAGTCTCGCTCTCTAACTCTCTATCTCCTCTTCTCTTCCAACTATGCACAGCGATAAACACTTATTTCCGCCCAAAGGTCAGCCTACCATACAATTCCCTCTCTTCTCTCGACCCCGATTCAACACTGTCTGTTAGGTAAACCCAGACGCAGCTGACCTAAATCTTTTGTGCCGGCTTGCCTTGGCCGTCAAAACAATTCATTCACTGAGGGAAATCCCCTGTACTAAATAATTCCCCGGCACTACTTCTGATAAAAGAATGACCGAGAAGGTTTTATCAATTAACACAAATAAAATAATATATTTATAATATATATATATATATATATATAATAATATATATATATATATATATATATATATATATATATATATATATATATATATATACACACATATACTATATATATATATATATATAATATAAATATTATATATATAATACAACACACATATTATATTATAATATATATATATATATATATATATATATATATATATATATATATATATATATATATATATATATATCCTACTATATCACATATTCATATTAAGAGCACCAGTTATCTTAGCACTTTCCTCTCACACGGTTAATTATCGCAAATCAACCAATCAGTAGATACTGCCTAATTATTTTTTTTCTACGAAAATCATAGAACACTACTTACTCTACCTTCTACGTTTCGTTTGGCATAAGTAAGTAATTGATGGCAACTTCTGTTTTAAAAATTTTGTTATTAAACAAACTCTCAGAAGAAAATACTTACGTTATCGTGCTAAGATTTCTATTATAAAACTATCTACTCGCTAATAAGTTATGGACATATCCAATTACCGAATATCTATCTAGCTTGAGCAAGCGATAAGTGCGTAGTTTCAACGGCTGGATTTTCTGTAGACGAAGAGACCGCTAAAGACCCTTTACGCGGATATTGTATTATTGAAAAAAAATGATGCCAAGAACCCACGCCCCTGAGTCATAGCGCGTTGCTTCGCTTTAGTGGCCGCTCTTAGACCACTAAAATTACCGCAATATAATTTAAATATCTGACCCTCGGGCAAATAATATCCGTAAGCCAAACTCGTGACTCATGTTTTAGGTGGCTCACGTGCATCCTTAGTGCGTCATGTTAGATAAGGTTTTCAGAACGTTCGCATTTACCCAAATTAAATTTGATTTGGTTATTTTTTTTTCTTTAAAGGGGGGGCGTAAATTCGACGTACCCGGGGTAGTGTTTCCTCCCCCCCCTCCCCCCCCCGCCAACCGGTTTAGGTTTGCTGGTTTTTTCGGATTTTCCTAGCTGAAAAATCTACCCGGGCCTAATAATTACAACGAGCTCAACTCCCAGTGAAAAAAAATTGAACAGCAAATTTTTTTTACAAAGAAAAGAAGAGACTGGTGCGGAATATTAAAATTAAACCACACAGTAAATTCCTCATAAAAAACGCAAATAAATACTTAGAGAAAAAGAATGGGGCCCGCTGAAAATATATAATCACAATAAAAACTTTTCTCCACATTCAGGGAGGAGTAGGACATGATTATGACCCACAGGTTCTTAACAAAAAAATGTTCCATTTAATATATTTTCCTCTGCTAGGAACGCACCCCGGTCCCTTTAGAATTAGAGGCGGACGCCATAACTTTTTAGCCCGGCAGAGATAAAAATGTTAACATAGGCTGCGCTTAATCTCAACCTCGAAATACTCTGAAAACCGAAAAGCAGGTATGATTATCATCAGTGTTTATAAAGAAGATCCCAACAGCACCTGAGTTTTACTACCGGCTGGTGAAGACTATCCACGTTTTGTGTCTGTACATGGTAGGACTATCACGTTGTGTTCTGTACATGTAGGACTATCAATGTTTGTGTCCATAGACTCTCGATATTTTGTGTCCCCGTAGACTCTCACGTTTGTAATCCGTAGGGGACTTCTCACGTGTTGCGTCCGTAAGACTCCTCACGTGTGTGTGCGTTGATTCATACGTGTGGAGTCCGTAGACCTTTTCACGTGTGTGCCATGTAGACTCTTTACGTGTATGCCCGTAAGACTTCTAAGTTTGTGTCAGTTGACTCTCACGTTTTTGTGTCCGTAGACTCTCTCACGTGTTGTGTCAGTTGACTCTCAACGTGGTGTGTCGGAAGACTCTCACGTGTGTGTCGGTTGAAAACTTCTCACCGTGTGGTGTCCGGTAGACGCTCACGTGTGTGTCCCTGTAGACTCCTCTCGTGGTAGTGTCGGGTAGACTCTCACGTGTGTAGTCCGTAGACTCTCACGTATTGTGCTCTTAGATTCTCAGTGTGTGTCCCGTAGATTCTCACGTTTGTGGTCCGTTGACTCCTCACTTTTGTGTCCGTAGAATCTCTCAACTTTTTGTGTCCGTAGAACTTTCACAGTGTGGTGTCCGTTGACTCTCACGTGGAGTTGTTACGTAAGACTCTCACGTTTGTGCCCGTAGACTCGCACGGTTTGTGTCCGTAGACTTCTCACCTGTGTGTCGGTAGAACTCTCACGTGTGTGTCGGTAGACTCTCACGTGTGTGTGTCACATGGTACAACTCTATCACGTGTGTGTCCCGTTGAACTCTCACAAGGAGGTTTGCGCTCTTTAGATTCTCAGATGTGTGTCCGTAGGATTCTCACGGTTTTTGTGTCCGTAGACTCTCACTTCTAGAAACGTGTGGTGTCCCGTAGAAATCTACGTGTGTGTCCCGTAGACTTTGCACGTGTGTGTCCCTTAGACTGCCTCTCGAGTTTGTCCATTCTCCAACTGAGTGTGAAATTCTTTTTAAATTCCCCCCCCCCTTTTTTGCGAATGGTACATTGAGGGTTAAAAGCTAGGATAAATCCATATTTACTAAGTATTACGATAAAACACCGCTTTGAACAAAAAACAACTATGGAAATGACAAAGAAAAAAAACACACAAAAGAAAAAGTAAATTAATTGGTGAGAAAACTTATTTTTGAAACTAACACAACAAAAGGCTATGTTTTTTAAGGCTATCCTCTGTCTGGATCACCATTACTTCTTCCCTTTCATATCCCTCCATCCGTGCACCACTGGTGTTTAGGAAAGCTACCAATTAAATAATAATATGTTTTCCTCTCAAACAGGAATTACCCTCCCCGTATGTACCACTGTATAAACCCCTTTTGCTTGCCAACACCCTTTTCCTATCGCACACGACTATTTCAGGAAACCCTTTGCCTGCATAGAATTTTTGCATGTGCCCACCTATCCCGTACAGTTATTTTATCTATCTCTTTTGTCGTAATGTTCAGTTGGATGAGTAGTTTCATAGTCACTGCTTTATTCACAATCCATTCGATGAGCAATTGCGCTGTACCGCCCATCCTTACTTCAGGATATCGACATCTCGTTTTAACGCGAAGATATAATAAAATAAACGCGAAAATAATTTGATTTCTTTTGTGTTTTAACCTTTCCATGGGAAGCCATTCAAATTACTTTCTTCTTGTGGCATGTTTCTTGGATTGTAGTCTCACTTCATTGTCCGTTGCTTTTTCCATTCACATTTCACTTTATTTTATGGGTCCACTTTTCCTGTAGCCTCACTAGCATAGTCTCTTCTTTCTTCTTTTCTTTGCAATCCTTAGCCGCCGACGTCAAAGCAGTCATGGCCATCACGCCTTGTTGGGCGTCTTGTAGGGCAACAACAAAATGTATTCCACTTTGCTCGGTCTGGGCGGCCATTCCTTCGTACAGTGCCCCAGCTCTGGGTTCATTCTTGCATCTCAGCCTCCACATGTCCCTACCGCCAAGTTGTATTTGGTCGGCCTCTCTTTCGTTTTCCCTTCAGGGATGTCCAAAATCATACCTGTTTCTTGTGATGGCATGGGGATCTCTTCTGAGGACATGGCCAACCCAGCTCCAGCGTCTGCCAGCTATGATGGTGTGCATGTCCTCTTGCTTGCTCCTGAGTAAGCAGATCTTGGTTGGTGATGGTATTCGGCCAAAAGATTCGGTGAATTTTTCTTAGGCATGTTGTGTGAAAAGAGGACAATTTCGACCCTTTCCTTCTCTGTAACTCTCCAGCATTCCGCACCATAGAGTAAGCACCAGGAAAGGCACACAGCTCTGATATAATCTTAATTTCTGTGCTTGTTGTGCTGTATTGGATAGGACTATTCAGATGTTTTTTTTAGGCTCAAAAAAAAAAACGCTGTTCTATTGCTGTTGTTCATTTCTGTTGTTGATGTCCTTTGCTTGCCCCGCCGTCCATGGTTGTCTTACTCTTGCATCCTAGGTATGTGAAGGGTGTCTCAGTCATGTTACCAGTTGCTTGATTCCCTTACTGATTATGGGCCTCTGGGCTGGCTCACATTGAGCGTCCATGACCTCTTGAACTACTTTAAAATTGATGTTCACGCACACCTGCTAGCTATTACTTTATTATGTCTATTCCAGTTTGTTTTCCTTGATGTGTTGAATGTGAATGTGTTAGTAGTGCTATTGTTCATCTTGCAAATATTTCCACATCTTTCCATATGTCGAAAAACGTAGTCCATCTTATTCCTCTTGGGTACTGCCCATAGTGGAGCCTGTCCGCATCACCCAGTCTATCTGTTAAATAATAGAGTGGTTGATAAGGGGGCAATCCCCAGAACGTACTCCTGGTCTTCACATCACAGGTTAGGGTTGGCTCTGCCATACGACTACACGTAAAAGTTGGCATAGAGGCTTTGATGAGTGCCACTATGCCAGCTTGGAATTCCATAAGCCACTCAGTCTTTTCCATAAGACTGTCCCTATGTATAATCTGTCAAAAGCCTATTCTCAATCAACGAAATTAATGTACAGCTGGTTCATTGCCATTCTTAGTGCAATGCTCTAATTAATGTTCCTGAGAGTAAATATATGATTCTTACACATCTTCTGTTTCTTCTCTAACATCATGCCTTGTTTCTTTCCCTTCTGTATTTGTGGTCTACTGCTTTTGAAATATTCTCTGTATAATTTATTTCCTGCCTCTAGTATTTTGATGCTGGGAACTGAGAGAAGAGTGATTCACTCTCCAATTATTGCAGTCTGCAATGATCCTATTTTCTTGGGCAATTTTACAATTTTTTTCCATTGTTCCACTCTGTTGTTGTTAGTCCCTGTTTTTCACAGACTTTGTGGTAATAGTAGTGCTTCTAATAGTTCTGCTGCTAGCCCAGGGTCTGTCATAAAATAGCTCTGCTTTTAAGCTATCATGGGGTCTGGAGCTTTTCCAATCTTTTAACCCTTTGATTGGCTGTGATGATTTGCTTTCTTTTCGTGGAATGTCTGTTTAATATCATCTAGATCGTTTCAGCCTCAGGAACATTCAATTGTGTCTCTGGTGGTTCCTTGTTCAGAGTTTTTCTCTGAAATGCTCTGCCAATCTTTATTTCTGTCCCTCTGCTGTCGTGATGAGATTTTACCTTGCTATATCTCTTACTAATGTAATATTGTTTGCAACCTTCGTTTGTCCCGCTGATGAATTTTAGTTATTTTTTGTATAATGTGCTTTGTTCATTTCCTCAGTGCTAGCCTCTTCTTTCCTGTCTTGGCCAAGATCGTCTAGGAAAATTCCTTATTGTTGGCTGGGTTTGGCGTTTTTAACATTCCTTGTCCAGCTGACTGTACAGTTCGCTATATTAGTTGCTTTATCCTGGTGGGACTTCGCTTCTGTTTTTCTTGTCTTTTCATTTCCTTTCTCATCGTTATGGTGTGTCCCGTGAGAAATTCTAATCCACATATATAAATTAAAACCTAAATATAAAGCCTAACAAATAAATTTAATAAAAGGAAAGAAGAATGGTAAAGAACAGTGCTGTCACAATGACTGTACTCGAAATCCACCTTGGATTTCTAATTCGTCTGCTAAATTGTAACGTTTTCTCGTTGATAGTTAAAAGCCTACTGCTTCAATTACCCACTTTCTGACGATATAAAAACGTGTACTGCCTTTCTAAAAAAAAATCCTTGTAGATACGCAGCTGACCTTAGATTTTAAATGTCCATTTCATGTCATTTTATACACACTATACGTTTACCATGAACGAAAAGGACAGATGGACATAAAGAATAGAAAAAAGAAAGGGAAAAGCTGAAAGCCGGAACGGCAGGACAATACTAACCACAGTCCTGCGCGTTACACAATACTAAACCATCACGCGAGTAAGGCACACATGGCGCACTAACTTTTTTTCAAATCGACAGTGATAAAGCACACTACCCATACGAGAGTTAGTTTTTAAAAACCTCAAAATTCTTATTAGGAAATTTGACATTATACTGGTTTACGTTTGAAAACATTACAGTACCCAGACACCACATCGTATTCGAGTGAACATAGAGGGTAGTAGAAAATGCATATTTTGAACGCAGCCCCTTAGCCCCATTAAATTTTATAGTATTTGGGTTCCTTAGGACTTGCTGACAAAGAATATGTTTTAAACGTTACGCAATAGTCTACGGAAATAACAAGTTATAGCCAAAATAAAATAGTGTGGGATGTCAGAACAACACCCAAATCAGGTAATCGCTCACTGGCAGATTTTTCCAACACACCATTACTTTACGGGAAATAGGGCTGGACATGTTACCTTCCTTTTTGATGGGCGCAACAAAGTAAATGGTTAAGGCTAAACACGATTAGTCGGACTATAAATACTACTTCTTTGTTGTTAGGGGAAAACGTTGAGTAGGAGAACTATTTTGAAAAAGCTGTGTAAAACATGGGGCACGATTGGTTTGGAAACCTGCCTATTATAGTCACATTAGATGGCGCCAGCTCAGCACCACATTTGCAAATAAACTTACTGCATAACCAGTTTCCGTTTGAGCGGCCAGTGGCATATTTGTTCTAAAATAAAAGGCCTGGGACATCGTCAGATCGAAATTGTGCTATATTCATTGCCAGTCAACGTAATTCTGTATTATTTCCATGAATTTTTGGGACTGTAGGTCCTAAAATGTTAATGTAGCACAACCCTGGTCTGAGCTTTGCTGAGTTCCAGAGGGGACAGCCAATACATCCTTGGTCCATATAGCAAACAGTGAGGTGTCTCCAGAACACAGGGGAGCAATCGAGCAGAGGAGTCTTTCCTGCCGCCATCACGAAAGATATGCCTATGTGGCCAGCGGAGCTCAACATTATGTAACCCCATCTTAAACCTGACATTTGTAGATAAATATAAGAGGGGCCAAACACTTAATCTGTTTTAATGACATACGGAACTGGAGAATCATCCTCCAACTACTAGTTCACCTACTGTACAACAAAAATACAATAGAAGTCTTGTTGACACATTATATCATACATATAGCTTTGTAAATAAACTAATAAACCATTAATTAATACACACATATTTAACTTCTTATCACAACTGTCATACTCATGTTGGCTAATTTTAATTTATTATAGTATCACTACAACACTATATTCATTAATGTTTATAAAATCTGTTCATAAACACTCGTGTAATTGTTTAATTTGAATGTGGTATCCTTCCTGGTATCACTATTGTATAATGCAATCTGGACACATATCTATTATTGACAGTAATTAAAAACATAATTTATATTTGAAAAATGTTAACCAGTGCCCGTTTTATTTAAGAATAGGTCTTATAGAGTGTTACATGTGTGTGAGTGTCGTCACAGTGTTGTCCACGTGAGGCTTGTGATGGCATCGGGATATCTGCTGAGGAATAGTGTAATAATTATCTTCATTTTCCTGTACGCTCCTTCTGAAGCATAGAGTCCCCACAGTAGCTGGTCCGCTTGCACCAAACATTCACATTCTCTTGCAGCGATGATTTCGGTGGCAATATGTTTGACACGATGACGTTGATCACCACAATGCACAAAATCCTTTTAGTGGCCTTGTACGACATGCATGACGGTGCAGTAGTTCTATTTTTTCGTTGTCTCTTCAGAGATCCCCGGGGACAATACTAATAATGATAATATAAAAGGCTTAGCTTGCCTGGGTTTTAAACCCATACCCATTCTACTTATCGTAACACGTCAAGCGAATTATATATACAGTAGAATCTTATTAGCACGTTTTTGGTGATCATGTTTTCTCCACACAGTACAATGATTTCCAGCAGTACCGGTACCTTCCATACAGGGATCACTTTAACAATGTTTATGGTAACCACTTAATTAACACGTTTAAAGTTCCTTCAGGTCAAGTTAATTGTCATGATTCTCTCTGTTATTGGAACACTCTTCGAATTCTACCAGCGCCGAGTAACCGGCTATAGCATAATATCAAATTAAATTTGACGTGACAAGGTCCAGTTTCTTGAAAAAGTTCACCAAAGGGATTTGACAAGACTTGACTTGCCAGTTAATGACGGAAATAAAGTTAGCTGAAATATTTTGGCCGTATAAAAAGACATAACACTGCTAAAAACTATAATGAAATGGAGAGTTGAAGGCAACGGTGTTATAAGAAGACAGTGCTATATAAAGTGGGAAAAAAACATCAAGAGTCTGTAGGAGTGTTTCATCAAGACGAGAGACATAATAGAGTCTGTCGGAGTTTTTCATCAAGACGAGAGACAGAATAGAGTCTGTCGGAGAGTTTCATCAAGACGAGAGACAGAATAGAGTCTGTCGGAGAGTTTCATCAAGACGAGAGACAGAAGATGTTGGAAATTAGTCGCAGCCGACCTTCGTTGTGGAGATATCAACTGATGATGATGATGACGCTTTGTCCCACAACACACCAGGTCATTGGGAAACCATAGATGGAGAGCGTTTGACTAGTTGTCACCACTGTTGCCTATCGCTTGTTAATCTTTTCACTTCTGCGACATATGGATTTGTCCATTCTTTTATGTTTTCAGTCTATTTCTGTTTCTCTGCCTGCCTGCCTTCTTGTCTTCTGTCTTTATGTATGACAAGATCATTAATGTGGAACTGATGACAAAAACCAGGCAAGCGCCAGTGGAACATGAGATGAGAAAAAAAAACCTGGACATGGATAGGACACACGCTGAGGAAGCTTTATGATAGCACTAGCTGTAAGGACCCAGCGTTGCCCTGATTTTCCTAGTAACTGTTTATGAAAGTTATGAAATGTCAAAATCAAATTATAATATTTTGATTTTCGAGTGAAAATGAATTTTAATTTAAGTTAATTACTACCGCTTTAAGTGACTATCCTCGTGCCTTGTTTACAGTAATTGCAAATGCAAGCCGCACAAAACACTGTGATTCCTTATGGTTCTACCAGAAGAGTGATTTCACTTTTGCTTTTCAATTTGCTTCCGAATTTTTCCCTAATACTCTTATTTCTTTATGATGGAATCGCAAAAGCAATTTTATTCTGCTTCTGAGTTTTAGCAAGAAGCAAATCAATAAGACACATTTTCCTTTTCCGACCTGGCGCACCAAGAAAGATAAGTCCAACTCATCCTTTTTTAACGTTCTTACTACTGTTTTTCGTAGCACGTTTTTTTCAAACATATATACATTATTGCTTGTAAAAAAAAACCTGATTATTATTTTCTGTCATACATACTTCAAATATAAAAGATTGTGTTGAGTTTTATTATTTAAACAGAAGTTTCTCATTTCGGCGAGACACCACCCATTCAACCGAGACACATGGATAACGTCTGTTATATTAGGACACATGTCTAAATAAAGATCTTTCGTTTTGGTGTATTGTTTAGCTTTGAGCTAGTTTATTTTATTAAGTGCCAAAAATAAAAATTAAACTTAAATATTGCCTTATTTTGGCGAGGAACACCCCGTTTGAGACCGGCACATGTACAATTATAGAAGACCTTTCGGTCCAGCAATGTGATAAAGACCCTCTTCTGTTACAAAAGATATTGCAGTATGTTTCAGTTATGAAGTGCTTAGTCTTCGAAATACTATGTAATATTTGGTAAATAAACAGAAACTGCTCTGTAAAATGTAATTAAATTTGATATAAAAAGTAATAATAACTTTTAGATAATTTTTTAAAATATTTTCGCATAAAACATAGTGTCTGTTTCAATAATGTAAATTGCTACGTAAAGTAAAGAAATGTAGAGTTGTAAATTACGACCTTTTAAAATAATTTTACCATTTTTATTGTTTCCCTTGATTCATAATTTTACCATTTGGTTTGCTTCCCTTGATTCAGATAGACACTGTTTACGGCCCTGTTTTACGCATAGAAAATATCGGTAGAAACCAAATTATGTTACCTAGACATTTTCTAAATTTTAGTACTAAGCGGGGACAAAGGTTTATTTTAAAAAATTCTGAAGCATGGACATACCATACGTGAAAACGAATGAATGCATAAATCTGCTTTGTAAATCAAAATAAACATACATTCAAATGAATTGAATACATATTTGACAAAAAGCAACCAGCTTATTTTTTAATTTTATTTTTTAACCAAGGCGGCAGAAACCAAATTATGTGACCTGGCAACCTGTGAAAAAATAACTTCCATTTAAACGGTCCTTCAACGATCATAGCTATCTAATAATTTTGTTTTCTGCAACAACTAAAGATTTTACTATAAAATAACTTAAAATCTCGTAATTGCAACCGGAACAAAGCGCCTATTGAGTGAATTTAGTTTTTACAATATGTTGATACAGTTATTTAAACAACCAGACTAAAGCCAGGCATTTTCTATATTTTAATACTAAGCGGGGACGAAGGTTTATAAAAAAAAAATCTGAAGCACAGACATACCATAAGTGAAAGCGAATGAATGCATAAGTCTGCTTTTTCACTCAAAATAAACATACATTCAAATTTTGACCACGCATTTTAAAAATGATGTGAAAAGAATAATACCATGTAGTTTTTCATTAAGATATTAAACACGCACTGTGGATGTTCATGCTCAGAGTACGGTCGTTCGTTCGTCTTTCATCGACTATATTGATGTTATACCCTGTTCAACCAAAGAGGTTATAATTGGGGTATATTGTGCGTTAGGTTTTTCAATGCTAGCCGGTTGTTAGTCCTGAAAAGGACTGGTCCTAAAAAGGACCACTAGCTGACTGTCTTGATTCTCTTCGTTGTTTGTCTGTTCGTGTTGTCGTGGCGTGTTCCATAGTGTATTTCATATCCTGCCTCACTATCTGGCTTGTGTGGTTTTGTGTGTTTTTACCCTCCTTGTTTCTGTTTCTTGTGTCTTCCTACTAATTTTAACTACAATGCTTTAGTTAACTGTTAAGTAATTTTAATTCGCGAAATAAAATTCGGTCTTTGATACAAGACCTTAATACACTAACACTAATTTTGGAGTAAACATTTTGAGAGTTTTCAATGCTATTGTCTATTCGTACCATACATCAGCGTATTCTTACCTGATTGGTCACACACTTCATTAGGTGCAAGATAACTTTTTTTTAATTGGCACCACAATACCCTTTTTCTGACATATACTTAAGATGTACACATGACTTTAATCTTTTAGCGTACTATGTTGCATTCATTCTCTTGAATAAAATGATTGTCTGCCTCATGTCATCTATTTACGCTTTTACATATTTGTTTATTCTTTAATGCTTTGCACTATTGCTGTTGATCAATAAGTTCATTAATTGACAACTGATACTGGACTTGACTGATAAGTGTTACTGGACGGTATGAGGTATATGAGTGCATGTATTGCTACCATCATTTTTTTAATATGTTGAGTACTATTAGTTATGGCGACCTCACATTGCTGTTAAAAAGGAATGTGTCCAAAGTAGACATTGGCTTTGGTATTAACCATCGACCACACTTTTAGTGTTAAATTGCCTACCCTAGGGCAGAAACCTGGGTGCTATGCTATTTCGTGCTTACAGTGAAATTTGATGTTACCATATTTCACTCTGGTGATGTTATACTCACACCACGGGAATAATGAAAACTTTGTTTCCATTATTTTTGCGGGGGGGGGGGGGGGGGAATGTTATGATTAAAGAAAAAAGACAAGCAACAGCTGATTTTCATGCAAAAAACAATCCTCCTGGCATCAGCTTCTGCCTCCGGAAACGACGATTCAAATACAGTGTATTGACCAGGGTTAGGTTTAGAATTCCAGCTTGCAGCCGATTAACACCGCCATCTTGAAAAAATTTCTGTACATGCAGAAAATGTAGTCCACCGACTTGAACAATTTTTGAGACATCACTGTAAGATATTTTGTTTCAGATCCCGGCTTGAGGCCCCCATTTATCAGCTGTTGCGTGTCTTTTTTTTTTTTAAATGTTAATTTTATATGACAGGATGGTTCCTGTAGGCCAAGCTCACTTCTAGGGTAGCAAACATCTAGACACCTAAACCAGCCAACATCAATCACTCTTCTTTGTGCCACAATGGACGCAGTGGACAGTATACATATTTATTTAAACGTCACGATGCTCAGTCTTGAAATACAATTTAGTTCAATAAATCAAGGGCATATTATATGCAGTCGTCGATAAAACTTTAGACAGTCCGGATCATGTCTTAAACGCTGCCCTTTCATCTTCCACAATTTATTACTAATTTTTCCACACTCGACATTGAGAATCCATATTCCCTTAAAAATGAAGCTACTAGATACACCTCACAGAAGATCTTGATGTACTAGTGATGGAATAACATAGGGATGTACAATAAAGATATCTTCAGGAGCTCAAACACATGCGTCCACTCGCCATGACACACGATGGTAGAAGGCCTTTGCAGACGATCTCTGCCTTCTGCATTCTTAGTTTCACGTCTGCCAAATACACCCTAGAGGCATGACGTCACTTCCTGTATTAATAAATGACTCCGTATAAAATAAACAAACAAGGAGCCCTGTCGAGCTACCTAATGATATCAACACACTCGTTATGAATTTTAATCATAACACTTAGAGATACCCCACACATATCACATAACAACTTGGGACATTCTATGCATACATGCAAATCATCCTATCCGGGTGAAGCATTTAGAGACACATGGACTGTCTAGATTACTCACCATTTTGGTAACTCGTATCATATCACATCATCATCATTTAGCTTTACACAAGCTCATTCTTAATTAAATACTAGTTAATTAACTACAATATTAATATCTCATCTGTGTGTTTTGTGTGAATCGTCTTCTACCATCATCACTATCTAACCATTACTAACCCTATATGTGTAGATATTTAATTAATAAACCCAATAATCGTTTGATCATTATCTAGTTTGTTAATGTATCACTCGTGCTGTCGGGGTGTTAAATATTTACATATAGGAAAATTTCTACACTCAGATGAGGTTGGGGGCTTTTTCTGTTACGGGACCTAAGGGCAGAAGATAGGGTAGTGGGGAAACAGAACTCTTTCCATAATTAACCAGAAAACACTGTCCAGTGGAAAGCATTCGCATTCCCTTCTTCTTGTCCCTATCTCGAATAGGTCTTTATTCTTTCTTAACGAGCCATTTTCTAGAGACCTTCTACCAAATATCTCATAGGCTATTCCTGGCAAAAACTACTGTCGTAGTTGCCCCAATACTCACCACACGACAGCGATATATAAAGATCTTTTCTGCTCTCTTGATTTTTCCTGAAGCTGGCGGAGAGAAAAGATCCTGTCTGTTGTTAATCTACCAGCTCGGAATCCACACTGTGACTCTAGATATATGCTCTGTAGTTATTTGGACACTAGACAACAGAAAAAAGTGATAGGCTCATCGGGATATCGAACTATGGATCATCCGAACGGAAGTCTTCTTCTCGCTGTGAGAGCGAATCGTGAAAGGAGACACGCTAAGCACCCCCAAAAAGTCCCTTTTGGCCGTGCTAATTTTTCACGACACTAAACACAACTGTAGAATATAGGATCCAGAAAAGACCCCGAAATTTAAAGTCAATCATTCTTATAACTTTCCACTTAGCAAGTTATTTGGCTTTGGCGATTTATTTATTTATCCCGCACAGACTTCGGATTTCCTTCATTATTTATTTATGTGTCCGTAAACCTTAGCAACGATGGACACTGTGCGGTGCTGTATTCGCAGTTTTGACTTTGATAAGGGTGTCATTATTGCCACAGAAGGACACATTTATTTAAAATACAGACCAGAACAAAAAAGAAATAAAAACCTCTAAATATATCTTTTTTAAAATGTGTCACATATATGCACTTGCAGGCCATCTTGTTTAACTATAACGAGAATTTTTGTTTGAGTGATTTCCCGCTAATGGCCAGTTTTTCTAGTTCCTCATAAAATAAGGCGTATAATAAGATTCAGTTGTATAAAAAACAACCCTTATTGTTGCATTATAATTAGTACTGCGTCTTTCTGTGGAAGCCAGTTTGTTCTGTTGTCCTATGTAGGAACCATATAATTTAAATATCTTATTAGTTCAGTTCAAATAGGGCGCTATTAAATTGCTTTCTCGTGTTGAACACGTCAGCAGCAGACTTATAACATAGGGTTTACTAACGTCATGGTATCTTAAATATTTTTCACCACCAGGTAGTATTTAAAATTAAAGGGTTCATGCAAACTTTTATCTTTGTCTTTGTCTGTCCGTGATGTGGCCATGTCGCCATAGTTTTATGATTATCGTCACCCTTCAGCGACCCAAGAAGCATTGGCCTTCAAGAAAGTTGTGTCAAGTTTACATGTCCGTTGCCATCGGCTCTAGATCTTTCCATGTCCTCTTCATCCCCTTCTTGTCTGTATTTTCATGATCACTGTAGCGTGAGGGTTTTGTTGTTGTTGTGTGATGATAGTGCTGGAAAAGAAATAGAATAATACTACTCTCCAGAATGTGTGAGGTCCCAGTGACAGAGAAGTACACTGGTATCGCTCAATAGTCACGGCTGTGAAAGTATCTGGAACTGAACAGAACAGTCAGACCTTACTGCGCCACCCTGCTGTGTGACCTCAAGTGATAATAATTCAACAAAACTCAACTTCAACTTTAGTAAATGAATAAAGCTCTTGAATACAATTAATATATCCTCGTTATTTACTTCTATCTAATTTAGTTATGAATGGTGGGTGTTGGAAGATGGTGTTCAATGGATAAGTATATTTACAGCTGATGATTGTACATTTATATATATCACTTAATAAAATATAAGTTTGGAGTTTCCAATTGAATTACACAAAGAAAAATGTCTTCCACACAAGTTTTGGCACTAGTCTTCAACTATCCTGGACTTTAGTAACGTTTATAATCATAGACTATCGTTCTTGACTGCTCACAGAATCACCGGAATGAGTTTTACTATACTCATCTTTTGTTAAACACTGTCCTTTCACTGGTGTGACACACTACACTTTTGCTGGCAGTCTGTTCCTTTAGCCCACCCAATGACTGAGGGGGGCTAAGGTCTGGTACAGATTCAATCACTGTGCTCCTTGAGAATATAAGCAGCGGGATTGACTGACTTCTGACTTCAGCTCAAGACTCGAATATGAACCTGGAACAAGGAGTAATATGTGGCTGTTCTGTGTTTTGGAGCACACATCTTCCTTACTAATCATGAGGCGAATTTGTCTCAGTGTATGCGTATTGGATTAATGATACATGGTTCAGTATAAGTTCAGGTATAGTATGATAGACAAGTGTCTACTTGTGGAACATGTCAAATAATAATATACATAAATAAATCAAATAATATGATCACATGGGTATGATGCAACCTTTGCCTTCCCCCTATACCTCCCAAGTCAGTGATGTACTTGCTGGTAGGTTATAATATCCCAGAAAAGGACTAGCTTCTCACTTCCATCCTTCTGAGTGACTATGTGCATGTATCATGTACCATTAAACACTATCAACTGTCGAAATCTGTTAAGGCATGTATTTATTAGAATTTTCTAAAGTCTATCGTTTTGATCGTACTAGATGTGAAGACTAAGCAAAACTTTAAATTTCTTTAATACTTTAATACTACTCACGTCTTCGCATCTTCCTTCTGGATTTTCATTAATCAAAATATCCTCTCACAAATTCGAACATATTCATCAGTATTATACACTGCATACTCTTGCAGCTTTTAATGTTTCTTTCCCGAAAATGCAATTTTCAGATCGCCATGTTTTTTCTGCTCTCTGTCCTGTCCACACTTTCCCCCTAACGTATCCGATAGGCGGTGCAAATCTTGGCTGTATGGCAGTACCTTCAAAGCAAAAGACAAAAATGCCACACCATGCCATACCCCTAGTCTGCGCTGCTTTTCGTCCTGCTTTCCTAAAACGAAGCATGTGTTGACAAATTATGCAACAATCACCATCATCATGATTATTATTGTCACCATCGTTATTAACAAGATGTTGTCTGTGAGATAACATCTAAGGCTCATTGTACTTGACTGTTCAGTTCGCACTGTTGCCTTATTTTGTCACACCATGTCTATGGCGATGTGGTCGAGTAGATAACAAAGAGAGAGAGAAAGAAAGGGAGAGAGAGAGAGAGAATATATGCAACAGGATTTATTGCCAAGAAGACAAGTTCTTCAGACGTATCTAGAATGATCCTGGGAAAAAAAGCTTGGCTAGTTAGATGTAAAAGAATCCGGGCTCAATCTGGTTAAGGTTCAATGTCTGGTGGCGTCACGCTCCAGTTTCTTCTTCTTCTTCTTCCGTCCTTAGCCACCGACCGTCAAAGCAGTCAGTGGCCATTACGCCTATTGGCGTCTTAGGGCAACAGCAGATAGGTTTTCTTTGCCATTGTTTCCCATCACGCCTATTGGCGTCTTTAGGGCAACGGCAAATCAATCCATTTGCTGTTGTTTCCGTAATCGAAGTGACTGGCAAACGGGTGATCAGCCCGTTGGTACGCTCCAGTTTACAGAGCTATAAATGGGTACCTGACTATATTCGTGGTTTAGGGAAGGCAAAGGTCGTAAGGAAGGGAACTGGTCGCCCCTTGCCCATTCTAATAAAGCTGGACCTCAAATCTTTAACACTTCACTCCCCTAAGACAGTATCTGTTATATGACTGCCTTTACCGTATGAAAAAGAAAATACGATGGTGGACGTGAAGTGCGAACGGAAAAAATTAAACATTTTTTTTACTATGTCAGAAATGGATTGCCAGGACGCTTTGTGACTCATAAAGTTTTTAGAAGCCATTGACTAGATCCTCGGCATGGATCCACCTGACATCAAACTCTATGACAAAGCTGGGGTTGCTGATTGATTTACAGATGGACTGTTTTGTTTTGCAGACGATACGGCTGTTTAAATACTTAGAAACAACAGCCAGCAACATGTTCCAGAACCCGGGTTTCGATTTTTCGATACAGAAAAGTTTATTCTTGTCTGGTGCTTGTGTGTTGTTTGATTCAAACCTATCTATCTATCTATCTATCTATCTATCTATCTATCTATCTATCTATCTATCTATCTATCTATCTATCTATCTATCTATCTATCTATCTATCTATCTATCTATCTATCTATCTATCTATCTATCTATCTATCTATCTATCTATCTATCTATCTATCTATCTATCTATCTATCTATCTATCTATCTATCTATCTATCTATCTGTTTCTGTCTGTCTGTCTACCTGTCTACCTTTCTGCCTGTCTACCCTTCTGCCTGTCTGTCGGTCTGTCTGTCTCTCTGTCTGTCTAGCTATCTGTCTGCCTGCCTGCCTTGCCTTGCCTTGCCTGCCTGCCTATCTCCTTAGTCCATGCCTACCAGCCTGCGCTACGTATACACTTACAAACTAACGTACGAATGCATTTCTCAACTGAATAATATCTATATTTATTTATAAAACAAGAAAACGGTGCATTATCTTCTGCGGAGAGTTTCAACATGTGTTATTAAAACCATCACCTGAAATGTCAATCGTTGAGCAGGACTTTGTAATTCTCTCAGACACTCGCTGGAAATTTACGTCTTCGATGTGACAAATTTACGCCTGTTGGAAGTCAGCTTTTGTTGAGTAAGAAAGTAAAGCTGATAGAAGCAAGAGGACAGGATAACGCTGACATAGGAATGATAAGAAGAGTGGATAAAGCTGATATATACAAGAGGACAATATAAAGCTGATATATTCAAGAGGACTGGATACAGCAAATATAGTCAAGAAGACGAGACAAAACTCTAGGCAAGAAGACAGGATACCTTTGTAAAGCCAAGGTTTGAAACTCCAACCCATCATGTACCGTAATGTGAAAACATCGCCTCAGATAACGCACGGTAAGCCATATAATGTTGTGCTTGTTCCACATTTTAGAAGACAGAGCTTGTAGAAAGAACTAATACTGCAGTGAACTAACTTAGGGGAGCGAGTGTTAAAATTGTAATTATGTCAGTTTTGCACTGAAATAACACAATTTAAGAGACTGGACATTTCGTGGGGAAAAAAAAAACTTGAAGGCTTTCTGCAGGTGGAATATTTTTTACGTTCTAACTAGCAACTCCATGGGGCTTTTCCGTATAACTACATTTGTAGCGAAGACTGTTCAAATGTCTGTTGTGTCAGCAATTTTCAGCCATCCATTATCATGTGGCTTCGTTATTTTTTTATTGGCCAAGTACTAATCACTCTGATAAAGATGTCGGGTGTTTTACAAAAGTGCACTTTGAGAATTGTCTCAGCTGGCTTCGACATAGTTTCGTTTGTGTGTATTTGTTCTTGATTATTGTTTGTGGTTTTTTTTCTTCACAATATTGTGATGCTAGATTTTTCGGGAACATGTTACAGATGGTACTGTTCACATTTTTTTGCACGTAGAATTCTCGCTGGGGCTGGTTTAGGAAGAAAAGATTGGAAACGCAAATTTCTTCCTAACAATGTACTACGTAAGATGTAATGAAATAAGATTAGAAATAGGCCGACTACCTTTGATAAAATCTGACAAGGTACAATAACTTCAGAAAAAAAGGAATATTCAAATATGGAAAGGAGGGCTGTTGGGAAGGCAAACGATATAAAATTATCCAGTCGTATTTAAAACCAAGCTGCTCAAGAAGTGCCAAATATTTGAAAGGAAATTGGGCTCACGTTGAGGACAAAGATAATGTATCCAACAAAAATCACTCCTAGAGAGACATTGTTTCTGGCCTATGTAACGAACGAACGAACGAAACCTTTATTTCATCAGGGTAAAGGAATAGGCATAATTGCCTTTTTACATGTCTGCCCTGCAATACAATTTTCAGCGTTTTACAAATTAAAATTAAAATATTACTTAATTTAACATTTAAAATTTAAATATTAAATTAATATTAAAAAAATAAAACTTAAAATTAAAATTAAAAATTAATATTAACATATTAATTTAAAATATTAATTAATTTTAAAATATTAATTAATGTAACCAAATATGTAGATGTATTCTTCTTCTTGTATTCTTCGTGGATTCTCGGCTCCAGACTGACAAAGCAGTCAGTGGCCATCACGTCTAGTGACGTCATGTAGGACAGCAACAAAAAGTCCCCATTTTGCCATATCGGTGGCTATCCTTCGTGCCGTGCCCCAACTCTGGTTCGTGCTTTGCATCTCAGCCTCCACTGTTCTCCGCCAGGTTGTCTTTGGTCTTCCTCTCTTTCGCCGTCCTTCTGGGGTCCATAGCACCGCAGTTCTAGTGATGGTGTCAGGGTCCATTCTGAGGACATGGCCAACCCAGTTCCACCGTCTGCCCGCAATGATGGTGTACATGCCTTTTTTGACTGCACCGTGTAAGCAGTTCCTGGTTGGAGATGGTATTCGGCCAAAAAATTCGAAGAATTTTCCTTAGGAAGGTTGTGTGGAAAGAAGATAATTTGGACATTTCCTTTTCTTTTACTGTAGATGTTTTGAAGACTGCTTAATTGCTCTCAGCTGACCGCTAATAAATTAGCTGATTGATTGACTGATTGTCTTCGACTGACCGCTGAGAATTGAGTGATTGTCCTCAACCGGCCGTTGATAAGTTGCGTAGCAATAATTACATCAAACAGGAGAGAATTTTCGATAAAATTCAAATAACAATAATTGTTCAGGTTATGGGATCACCATTTATTCTCCACCCTGTGTAATTCCCGGGGGTATCTGAAGAGATAAAGAATACGGCTACTGCACTCTCAGGCATGTCGTACAAGGCGACTAATATGAGGTTGTGCATGAGGCTGCCACAGCTGCAAGAGTATGTGACTGCTTGTTGCAGGCGTGGATTCATTCTACGCGGGGACCGCAGAGAATACATGATGATGATGATTTATTCTCTCATAACAAGCCACGTAACATTAGTTGGTTATATTCACAGAAGCTTGCAATACTATTATGTTTTTTTAAAGTCTCAAAGTTCAACCGAATTCAAATTTAATTTTTGTTATTTTGTTTTTTTCTTTAAAATAATAGAGAATAAAATGTGTAAATTCAATACGTCTGTATTTTGAAATCCAATGCAAAGACGCGTAGATATCCTGGATCTTGGAAATTATCCTCGACAATTCTCTCTCTTAAATCTTCACATTGTGTCTGTTACTACTTTCACTGTAAGCATCGAATCCTCTAATCAGCATTATTAGTTTAGTTGAATTTATTTTCCGATCCCTTAGACTTGTTATCGCCCACGAAAAAGTAATTGAAACTGTCAGAATGCGTCTCAGTGTTGGGTTTGAGTATTGAAAACCGATACAGGCGTTCTAACGCACAGAGGTAATTGTGAAACTTGGCTACAGAATGCCAGTTTGGAATGTAATAAATGTGTCTTCATTATGTAGGTGAGAATTTGGAAATAGACTTTAACATACATCCTGTACTTAAAAGTTAGACCTTTCGGGAAGCAGAAAAGAATGTCTGTCTTGTTGGTTATGTAGGAAACACGGACAGTAGATTTGGCTTAAAAGTCTGTTATTGTTGATCAGAATCGACACCACTGCACTTCAGACAAACCTAAAGGTGCTCAATTTCCATCAGCAACAGGTCGAAGATCATGAATGCTAATTGTTCCTGTAGCACGCTGATTGTACACTCGACTGATGCATCCAATTATACTGTACTTCTATAGTCCGTTCGGAAATTCGTGCCCACAGAAAGCGTCAATTTTCTCCAAAACTGTTTGTTGTATGGACATGAATTGTTGCATGCAGTCTTAGATTTTCCATGCAGTTATTAATATATTTTTTGCCCTTACAAAACTCATGTCATGTTCGAATTTTCTTCTTTACGTTATATAAAAAACTCTTACTGTTGTCTGGGTTAATTTTTAGTAGTTTTACGGGAAAGTTACAAGATCCGTTCAAAAATATTTTTTTTGGTTTGAATTAGTTACTCGCGACTGTGTACAATAGGTGCGCACTCGTGCGGACATGTAGTCACTACACTAATTCAAACAAAAACAAATATTTTTGAACGGATCTTGTAACTTTCCCGTAAAACTACTAAAAATTAACCCAGACAGCAGTAAGAGTTTTTTATATAACGTAAAGAAGAAAATTCGAACATGACATGAGTTTTGTAAGGGCAAAAAATATTTTAATAACTGCATGGAAAATCTAAGACTGCATGCAAAAATTAATGTCCATACAACAAACAGTTTTGGAGAAAATTGACGCTTTCTGTGGGCACGAATTTCCGAACGGACTATATCACTCTAACGTTTGATGATACATTCATACAGTCTTAGCCTTGCTGATTCATCGATTGCAGTGTCGTTCTCAACAGGCGATCATCATTTATCTTTGCTATCTCTCCTTTATCCATATCCCGTTTTCTCACTATGGGTGCTCTTGAAGCGAGTCTATCGTCTCTCTCATTGCTGCATACCCCTGCATGACCAGGATAGTAGATCCATACAAGTTCCTGAAGACTCGAGACTTTTATGGACGTTTTCCGACCATGCCGTAGCCATCCATTTTGGACCTTCCGAAGCATGGACTGAGAGTCTGAAACAATAACTGCCCTGGTTGATTGGGTTTCAAACAGCCACCTCATGCCAGCAGTAGCTGCCTCTATCTCCATTCTCATGCTGGAGGTTGTGGTCATGTAAGCTCCGCTATGTTCTGCGATGACCCTGTCCTGTACTCTCGCCGAGAAGCTCCATCCTGATTTCTCACCACGGAGTACAGACCCATCAGTGTACACAAGGGCATCATCATCCCTGGCATGATCACTTATCAGCTGATTAATTTTCAGCTCTGCTTTTTCATTGCCCCAAGCTCTGCAATCCCTGCCAAGCTTGATATTGACTTGCTGGTAAGCTGATAATGACTTGCTAGTAGTTTGTCCACTTCTCACCTGACTTTGGATATATTTTCGACTGTGCTCATCTGCCTAATCGTAGCCTTCTGTGGTGAAGTGGGATGTTATAAATATTTATAGGGGACTTAGTGTACTGACTGAGATCAGCTGTGAAGGTATATATATATCTAATAAGAGTAGTGTATTATATATCACCTTACTTGCTACCACATATCTATATATCTCAGTCAGAATTATTCTGGAATAGTGTGATGACTACGTTATGTGTCTAGGGTATGTGTATGATGAAGTGTAAGTCACAACAACAGACAGATAAACAATTTAATTTAATCCACTACTCTTAACAACACTGTGACACTCACATACATATAACACTCTATGAGAATATCTTAAAGAAGTCACTCGTAACTTTTCAAATAACAATATGTATTCATTACTGGCATGAATGAATATGTGTCCTGATTCAACTACAAGGGAACCAGGAATCACAATCAATTTAAATTACAAGTTATGTACAGAATGTATTTAATATGAATATTGTAGTGACATATATTATTACAAATGTTCTATGTGTGTCAGTTGTGTAGTAGTAAAATGAGGTAATACTGGTTTTGTTTTGTTCAAGCTCTGTTGGTATTTGTCATCATGACTTCAATAGTTTGTCTTTAGGGACTAGTATTGGAGATGTTCACAGTTCCTGATTTTAAGACAAGTAAATTCCCCTCTTAATGTTAATTTTACAAAGTCAGTTCAAGATGAGGGGACATAATGTTGAGCTCAGCTGGCCAAGTTAGCTTATCTGGCGTGATGGCGGCAGGAAAGGACTCCTCTGCTCGAATTCTCCTCTGGGCTCTGGAGACACCTCACTGATAGCTAAAAGGACCAAGGAGTATGCTGTCCGACACTGGATTCAGCAAAGCTCTGACTAGGTGCTGCTCAGTACCATCAAGACCACTGTCCCTGAAATCAAGAAGGATGTACCTTCTACTTCATAACTAACTTAAACTCTCTTGTTACACTGATCACAACACAGCACAAACATTGAGTTCAGAGCATTAGGCCAACTGTCAGCTTCATTTGAAATACTTTATTCCAGTATTACCCTCCTTAATGGTTACTACGCCTCTGCAATTCCAGCATTATTTCTTTCTAGTCAATCATCTAGGTGTCAGTGTACTGTTTGGCCATTCCATGCCGTTTTACTTCTCTCCGACACCCTCTGTTCAGGCTGGAGCATTACAGGCTTTACCTCACGTTGGCCACTGAACTACACATATATATACAGGCATAAATCAACAATTCACATTCAATTTTCATTAAAAGATATTGAATGGTTCAAGCTTACCACAATTCATACGAATAAACACAGATACGTTGATTAGCAATGAATTCTGGCACAAACTGGCACAAATTCCCATCTGCTTATCTTCCAGGCTTTTATTTAGCCAAATATAAGCTGGCTTCAACGCACTGATGCTTTATCAATCTTATTTAAACAAGTGGTTTCGAACTAACGCTCCCAAGTGTGTATATCAGCGAGTCTGACCAATGATCCCCGTTTCGACAAGTGTTTGAAAAAATGTTACCTTTCCCCGTTTCCCCTAACAACCAAGATAGTATTTATAGCCCGACCAATCGTGGTTAGGCTTTCATTTGTTGCGCTCCAATCAATTTGGAGTTTACATGGTAGGCTATTTCTGTAACGTAAATTTTTTTCAAACACGTTATAAAAAAAAATCTTATGAGCAGAAATGATTTTAGGCTGTCAGGCACCCCCAATATTTTATTTTGGGTATAATTTATTAATTCCTGGACTATTTGCGTAACGTTTTACATATTATTTGTCAGCAAGCCCTAAGGAACCCAAAAATACAAATTTAAAGGAGCTACGTGGCTGCATTCAAAATATGCAATTTCTTCTACCTCCTGTTTCGAAGATGTGCTGTCTGGGTACTGTTATGTTTTCAACCGTAAACCCATCTAATGTTATCTTTTCTAATAAGAGTTTTTTATGATTTATAAACCTAACTCTGGGAAAGGGTAGTGTATTTTATCACTGTCCGTCTGAAAAAAAGTTAGTGCTTGTAGTCTTACACGCGTGATGGCAGCATTTGTGTATCGCGCGAAGCGTGTTGCATGCGTTCCTGATTTTCAGCCCTCCCCTCTCTCTTTATCCTTTTGTCCATCTGTTCGTTCGTTTTGGTAACGTAATATAATTAATGTTAGGATTAATTTAGGTCATTACGCAGTACGTCTCAATGTTTTTCTTAGAAATGCAGCACACGTTTCATTGAAGAAGGCGGGTAATAATACAGTAAGCTTTTATATCAACGTGAAAGCGTTACAATTTGCAGACGAAGCAGAAAACAAGGGGGATTTCGAGTACATTCTTTGTGACAGCACTGTTATTTTCCCATTGCTCTTCTCTTTATTAATTTTATTTGTTAGGCTTTATATTTACCTAATAATTTATATATGTGGATTAGAATATTTCATGACACCTCCCCTCTTAAAACAGACATTATATGTCAGTCCTTTATTCTATATACACATAGAGAAATTTATTATTATTGCTGGTGTTTACGGTGATTCTCATCACACGGATGGCGGCTTAAAAAATCCGCTCCCAAATTGGTTTTTCCAGATATATACTCAATGCTAAAATTATATGGAGCCAGAAGTAAAGACCATCGGAGTAACCTAGAGTTCTCATGCTTAGCCTGTGCTAGAAACGATAAAGGTTTGTGATCTGTTTGCAACTTAAATGCCTTCCCATATAGATAAATATTGAATTTCTTTATTGCCCATATTACTGCAAGACATTCTTTTTCGCTAGTTGAGTAGTTGATTTCAGCTTTATTCAACTTTCTGCTAGCATATGCCACTGGGCTTAATTCCCCATCCAATGCATCTGATTTCTGTAGTAGAGTTGCACCTAACCCAATATTACTTGCATCCGTCCTTACTATGAATTCTTGACTTAAGTCAGGTAATTTCAAAATGGGTTTACTTGTGAGCTTTTCCTTCAATTCTTGGTAAGTCATTTCACATTGTGGTGTCCATGTAATGCGATCTGGAAGTCCTTTACGTGTCAATTCCGTTAAAGGTGCACATATGGAATTAAAGTTTTTGATATACTTCTGGTAGAAACCACATAATGAGACAAAGGATCTCACGTCCTTCTTGGTTTGTGGTCTCGGGGCTTTCTGTAGTTTTTCTAAATTCTTTGGGTCAGGGGTCATGTTTCCCTGATAAACTGTGTGTCCCAAAAATTCCAATTCTTTACATCCAACGCAACATTTGGTTGGACGGGCTGTTAAATTTGCCTCCCTAAGTCGATCAAACAGCATGTTCAGAGAGTCAATGTGTGTTCCTCAAATGTTTCTGTTGCTATAAGGATATCATCCATAAAATTTGTTATACAGGGATTATTCAGAGGATCCAATAATTTTCTCATCATTCTAGAGAAGACACTAGGCGCATTCTTCAATCCAAATGGCAATCTATTAAACTCATAGTGTCCTTCTGAGGTACTAAAAGCTAAGTATGGTCTAACCTCAGGCTTTACTGGGATCTGATAGTATCCTTTACTCAAATCCACTTTTGAGAAATATTTAGCTTTATTTAGTCTGGCAAACAGCTGATTTGTATCCGGCAATGGATCCACCTGTCCTTCTGTAATAGCATTCAGTCTCCTGTAATCTATACAGAGTCTATGTTCTCCAGAGGGCTTCCTTAAGAGTACAACACCGGAACTATACGAAGACTCACTGTGCGAAATAATTCCTTCCTTCAACAGATAGTCTATCTCTTCCTTCAAAGCTTTCTCCTTAGCAAACGGAATCGAATATGGTTTCATACAGACAGGTGTGGAGTCTATTAGTTTCATATCATATTCCAATAGGTTTGTATGCCCTGGTCGGTCTGTTAACACCTCTGCATGATTATTTAGAACCTGTTGCACTCTCTCTTTCTGAGTTTTCGTTAAATGTGTACTGATTTTCACCTGTGCTGCTGTCTCACAGGGGTGTAATGGATATTCAAATGATGAAAGTGGTTCCTTTTTCATCTCCATGGCGATGGACAAGGTCAACAAGTGTGTCTCTTCCTGATGTTCTCTTTCCAAATATTTCTTCAGGAGATTCACATGATAGATTTTTTCTTTCCCCTTCTTATCTATCTTATAATTTGTTCTAGACACCTTCTCTAAAACTGTATATGGACCCTGCCATCCAATTTGTAACTTATTCTGACTCCCAGGCAAAAGAAGCAGTACTTTCTCTCCCACAGCCAAATTTCTGTCTTTCGCCTTCCTGTTATAATAGGCAGCATGTTTCTTCCTGGCTTGTTTCAAATTTTCATTGGCAAGTTTCCAGCCAGTTTTCAACCGAGTGGTCAGCTCATTCACATATTGGTATGAAGATGTAATGTTTTCCTCTGCCTTTTCATCAGTCCACGTTCTTAACAAAGCTACATATGGACCTTTAATTGTGTGGACCTATTTGTCCATGCACCGGTATGGTCTCTTCCACTCGAAGCTTTATAGTGATGATTTTTCCTCCCAGAATTATCATTCACAAAACGACCGCTACCAATTTTTCTCTTGGGGCTGTCTCCCCTCTTAAAATTCTTGATGAGAGATTTCCTCTCTACATCCTCTTCCTCCAGTTTGTTTAAGTCCGATTGAGGGATTTTCGGCTTATCCTGGGGTAAGACATCTTTTTGCACTCTCCGCATAGTGGCCATTGAAAAAACAGTTAAGTGAAGCTTGTCCGTGAAAAGGGGCTTCCCATTCCATTTGGTCCACTTTATCAAATTTATATCTCTTTTTATTATCAGGCCTAATTTTGCCCCGTGGCGTGTCCAGGTCCTGATCCATGTTCCCACTTGTGGGTGTTCCCTCATGTGCTATGCTACACCTTTCTACAAAATTCTCAATGTCCCATCTTGCTTTGGGCCAATAATAATTGTGAGCCACCTTTTGAATGATGGTACCTATCTTCTCATGGTCCCCATCTGGTTTCACATGTAGGCTCCTTATTAAGTCTGCCCTATATCTTTTTGGAAGAACCAGCTGTCCGTGACCTTTGGATCTAGCTCCAGTCTTCCTATACATCAACTTGTTTTTCATGTAAAAATCTCCCTTGCCTGGAGTTGTATGACAAGTTGACAATTTTCTGAAACAAGGCTTGAGTGTTTTATCCCCAGCCTGTGCCTTCCTCATCTCTTCTGGAGTGGTATCTAACATAATATCCTCCTCCTGTCTTGAGGTCGACCTGACCTGAAGGGTTGCCATATACACAGGTTTCCTTCTGCAACGGTCAGTGTCATGATTGTCCATCTGACAATTCTTACACCACCTTTTTCCTTGGTTGGAAGATTTTCTTTCATTATATATTTCCTTTCATCGAATTGTGGGAATTTATTTTTATTGTCATACCGTGGCCTATCAAATTGGTGCTTACCTTTATTTTGATCCCTAGGATCAAATTTATTAAAGTTCTGTGGTGCCCTAAAGTTATCCACCTGTTTCTTTTTATTACCTGTTACCTCTGCTTGAGCTGCTTGATACCTTTCAGCAACATTTAGCAACTCATCCAGCCTCTCTGCACCTTGTTCCATGAGAAACTTTCTCAGGTCTGGAGCCATGGACTCTCTTAATTGCTCTATAAGGACCATTTCCTTAAGATCTTGGGTTTTCCCCAGAGAAGTCCATTTCTCCAAGTATGTCTCTATTCGTGCAGAGAACTGGTGATAGGTTTCACCTGACAGTAGTTTAGCATTCCTAAATTTTTTCCTGTAAAACTCTGCATTCTTTTCATACCTTAACAAAAGAGCCTGCTTTAGCATGTCATAATTTTCCTGATCACCTCTGCTCATTTTTGCAAAAACTTCATAAGCTGCCCCACGAAGTCCCTGAGATAACTTTAAGCTCCACCTTTCTCTCTCTAACCCATACGTGGTAGCTAATAGTTCATACCTATTTAGGTAGCTCTCAATATCATCGTCTTTCTCAACAAAATGATCTAAATGAAAATTCATAGCTGAGGTTGAGGCTCCCTGAGTAACCGTAGCATCAGAGGCAAAGGGACTGGCACCATTTTCAGGAGCATGGCCTTGAAACTCAAACTCCCTTAGTCGTAACTCATGTTCCCTTTGTAATCTTTTTTTTCTTCTGCTTCCCTTTCTGCAGCTAATTTCCTCTCTTCCCTTTCTGCAGCTAATCTTTTGTCTTCTCTTTCTGCCTCCAATTTCTTAGCCTCAGCCTCAGTCTGCAACCTCTTAGTCTCAGCCTCAGCTTCAAACTGTAACTTCTTAATTTCCTTGTCAGCCTCTAACTTTCTTTCGGCTTCAAACCTTCTTTCTTCACGTTCAATAAATTTGTCACATTCCGTCGTGACATAGGCAACCATAACTTGCCCATCTAATCCTAACTCTTTTGCAGTCTGAACCGCAGCAGATCGAAATTTGGCCAGGTCCGCCATTGTCTATTATGTAAATTTATACAATGTCTAACCAACAATTCAATCTCTAATGGACAACACAGGCACCGTGAGCTCAACCTTATTTAATTCCACCCAAGGATACCTTTTAATTCTTATATTCCCTGAAGTGAATTACCCCCAATATTTTTAATAGGGAAAGATTCAAAATCCCAAGAGCGAGACCCCAATATATGTGGTGAAGTGGGATGTTATAAATATTTATAGGGGACTTAGTGTACTGACTGAGATCAGCTGTGAAGGTATATATATATCTAATAAGAGTAGTGTATTATATATCACCTTACTTGCTACCACATATCTATATATCTCAGTCAGAATTATTCTGGAATAGTGTGATGACTACGTTATGTGTCTAGGGTATGTGTATGATGAAGTGTAAGTCACAACAACAGACAGATAAACAATTTAATTTAATCCACTACTCTTAACAACACTGTGACACTCACATACATATAACACTCTATGAGAATATCTTAAAGAAGTCACTCGTAACTTTTCAAATAACAATATGTATTCATTACTGGCATGAATGAATATGTGTCCTGATTCAACTACAAGGGAACCAGGAATCACAATCAATTTAAATTACAAGTTATGTACAGAATGTATTTAATATGAATATTGTAGTGACATATATTATTACAAATGTTCTATGTGTGTCAGTTGTGTAGTAGTAAAATGAGGTAATACTGGTTTTGTTTTGTTCAAGCTCTGTTGGTATTTGTCATCATGACTTCAATAGTTTGTCTTTAGGGACTAGTATTGGAGATGTTCACAGTTCCTGATTTTAAGACAAGTAAATTCCCCTCTTAATGTTAATTTTACAAAGTCAGTTCAAGATGAGGGGACATAATGTTGAGCTCAGCTGGCCAAGTTAGCTTATCTGGCGTGATGGCGGCAGGAAAGGACTCCTCTGCTCGAATTCTCCTCTGGGCTCTGGAGACACCTCACTGATAGCTAAAAGGACCAAGGAGTATGCTGTCCGACACTGGATTCAGCAAAGCTCTGACTAGGTGCTGCTCAGTACCATCAAGACCACTGTCCCTGAAATCAAGAAGGATGTACCTTCTACTTCATAACTAACTTAAACTCTCTTGTTACACTGATCACAACACAGCACAAACATTGAGTTCAGAGCATTAGGCCAACTGTCAGCTTCATTTGAAATACTTTATTCCAGTATTACCCTTCTTAATGGTTACTACGCCTCTGCAATTCCAGCATTATTTCTTTCTATTCAATCATCCAGGTGTCAGTGTACTGTTTGGCCATTCCATGCCGTTTTACTTCTCTCCGACACCCTCTGTTCAGGCTGGAGCATTACAGGCTTTACCTCACGTTGGCCACTGAACTACACATATATATACAGGCATAAATCAACAATTCACATTCAATTTTCATTAAAAGATATTGAATGGTTCAAGCTTACCACAATTCATACGAATAAACACAGATACGTTGATTAGCAATGAATTCTGGCACAAACTGGCACAAATTCCCATCTGCTTATCTTCCAGGCTTTTATTTAGCCAAATATAAGCTGGCTTCAACGCACTGATGCTTTATCAATCTTATTTAAACAAGTGGTTTCGAACTAACGCTCCCAAGTGTGTATATCAGCGAGTCTGACCAATGATCCCCGTTTCGACAAGTGTTTGAAAAAATGTTACCTTTCCCCGTTTCCCCTAACAACCAAGATAGTATTTATAGCCCGACCAATCGTGGTTAGGCTTTCATTTGTTGCGCTCCAATCAATTTGGAGTTTACATGGTAGGCTATTTCTGTAACGTAAATTTTTTTTCAAACACGTTATAAAAAAAAATCTTATGAGCAGAAATGATTTTAGGCTGTCAGGCACCCCCAATATTTTTATTTTGGGTATAATTTATTAATTCCTGGACTATTTGCGTAACGTTTTACATATTATTTGTCAGCAAGCCCTAAGGAACCCAAAAATACAAATTTAAAGGAGCTACGTGGCTGCATTCAAAATATGCAATTTCTTCTACCTCCTGTTTCGAAGATGTGCTGTCTGGGTACTGTTATGTTTTCAACCGTAAACCCATCTAATGTTATCTTTTCTAATAAGAGTTTTTTTATGATTTATAAACCTAACTCTGGGAAAGGGTAGTGTATTTTATCACTGTCCGTCTGAAAAAAAGTTAGTGCTTGTAGTCTTACACGCGTGATGGCAGCATTTGTGTATCGCGCGAAGCGTGTTGCATGCGTTCCTGATTTTCAGCCCTCCCCTCTCTCTTTATCCTTTTGTCCATCTGTTCGTTCGTTTTGGTAACGTAATATAATTAATGTTAGGATTAATTTAGGTCATTACGCAGTACGTCTCAATGTTTTTCTTAGAAATGCAGCACACGTTTCATTGAAGAAGGCGGGTAATAATACAGTAAGCTTTTATATCAACGTGAAAGCGTTACAATTTGCAGACGAAGCAGAAAACAAGGGGGATTTCGAGTACATTCTTTGTGACAGCACTGTTATTTTCCCATTGCTCTTCTCTTTATTAATTTTATTTGTTAGGCTTCATATTTACCTAATAATTTATATATGTGGATTAGAAAATTTCATGTCGTGTACGATACATATGTGTGAAGCTCAAGAAGTATGAAAATAACTCCAAACAATAAAATGATGACACTGTAAATATTCAAGATATTAAACAACAAAATCCCGCTTAAACAATGGTAAATAACATTCACTCTCACCATCACTTTCCTTTGCATTACTTATGGAGCATGAAACCACAATTTAGCTGGTCACCTTGCCGGTAAGCGTGATCTAAACCATTCACATTTTTTTGCAGCGGCGTTCTCTGTTGCAATTTGTTTTACATGATGAGGTTGCCCAGCCCATTCACAATTTCATATTGGTCGCCGTGTATCCGTGTTTGATATTGAGGGGGGGGGGGGGGGCAGTAGTCCTATTCTGTTTTTGTCTCGTCAGAGACTCCTGGGAACTATACGAGCCGTAATCACCATTATGATGTAAATAAAACCCGTAATCAACATTATGATGTAAATAAAACCCGTAATCAACATTATGATGTAAATAAAACCCGTAATCAACATTATGATGTAAATAAAACCCGTAATCAACATTATGATGTAAATAAAACCCGTAATCAACATTATGATTTAAATAAAACCCGTAATCAACTTTATGATGCAAATAAAACCCGTAATCAACATTATGATGTAAATAAAACGTGTAATCAACATTATGATGTAAATAAAACCCGTAATCAACATTATGATGTAAATAAAACCCGTAATCGACATTATGACGTAAGTAAAACCCGTAATCAACATTATGATGTAAATAAAGCGCGTAATCAACATTATGATGTAAATAAAACCCGTAATCAACATCATGATGTAAATAAAACCCGTAATCATCATCATGATGTAAATAAAACGCAAAATGGAAAATAAAGTTACAGTGAATACCCTAATTATAACCGAAAATTAGAGTGAACGTGGTAGGACATCTATCGAAGTGATTGAGTGAGCGGAGGCAAGTGACACCTATCCAATATTACTCCGCTGCCCTCCCTTGTCAATTAATTGGAAAAAAAGTATCTAATACTATTGTTTGCTAGACCAGCACTTTCTGTATTAGTAATGTTGTATTTTTTCGGCTCATGACAGTTAAAAAGAATCTCTCGTGGAAAGAAGATTAGGGGTTAATGCACTAAATTGGCGGTACAGTTGTAATCTTCGACATTGTAATGGTACTGCAGTCTTAGTTGAAGTCAGGCCCTCGTAGAGTTCAGATGAGGCCCAGGCTATTTCATATTGTTAGGCCCCTTTATTGTTTTGGAAGAGGGGTACAAATATTTTAATTTAAAAAAACACACTAACGATCATAATACTTAGCTGTGGTGAAACCCACTCCACCCTGACTCCCTGTGAAATAAGACCAGGGCTAAATGACCCTGCTTGTCTTCACTGTTGTTGGAACTAATTGTAGTAGTGTAAGAGATAACCTTTGCATAAGTAGCTGCAGTAGTAGTAGGGGGAGTAGTAGCTGCAGCACCAACAGTGGTAGAAGTAGCATTGGTAATGAAGATGTTCGTGGCACAAACAGTAACAGCTGTACTGTTAACGATGATTAAGATGACTGTGGTAAACGTGGCGACAACACAGCAAGAACTGGTAGTTGTAGCAGTAGCAGCAGGGATGATGTCGGTGGAAGCTACATGATGAGATACATTAATAGTTGAGGTGGTGCTGAAATGGTAGTTACAGTGAATGTGAGAAATTAGATGTATACCTTTAGCGGAGATAGTAATAAGGGTAGCAACAGTAGTAGGGGTAGAATTAACAGTAAGAAATGTTCGGTGTGGCAGCACACCAAATAGTTGTTTTATCATTAGCAGTATAGTTGTTTTACCAGTAGTATGTGTCGTGGCATCCTAGGTATGTGAAGGTGCATTGTAAAAAAAAACGTAGTCTTAATAGTAAGTTTTGCAGTAACTGCGAAAGTTTGTATTAAATGTAGCATTATTTGTAGCAAAATCACAGATTTAGTAGTGGATGCAAGAGTACAATTTGAAGTAGTTGTATTAGTAATGGAGCGGTTTAGTAGTAATTTCTCTTCTTAATGCTTAGAGTTTGGGTTATGAAACCAACGATATCAGCCAACAGAAAAGGGTAACAAATACATTCCAAAAATTCTTGAAAGCTGAAACTTTGCATGCTCTCCCCTTTCGTGATAGATTTTAATGTGTTATATTTTGACAGGAGCTGACACAGTGAATTGTGACTTTTTCGCATTTCACCGAAATTTCAGTGAGCAAATAAAGATACAGAATTTCACATTTCCGATTACGTACATGAGTGTTAATGCATGTCGAGTACGTCAGTTAACAAAACCGATTGTTATGGCTTGCCATTAATAAAATGAATAAATCGAAAAAAAAATACTCTTAGCAAACTTTGAGAAAATCGATAATTTCCGTGAAAGCAATAGTGAAGTGCACACAAGGAAAATAACGTATTTCGAAATTTTAAAGTTGTTAAAAGCTTTTGAAGTCTTTACAGTTAAAAGGTAACGAAATGATGAGCATTTATTTAAATCACTCAATTATTATAGAACGAGAAAAACCAATACATATCCAAGTCTAACATGAACGATTCTCAAGCTGGCAATATTCAAGTACTTAAAAGTTAAAAAAATATAGATACATATATAACGCAACACCAATCTTCATTCAACAAATAGATCTGCCAGAGTTACAGAGCAAACACAAAAATGTCAAAGTTATGCAATCATGGCTGTTTTTTAAATTAATGTAAATAAAAGTAATTTAACAGCAAACTTATGATGTTTATTTCAAAAATTCATTTAGCAATGTCTTTGAATGAAAAAGAAATCATAAACAACTCCTAATAAAAATCGTTCACTATAAAGCGTGGAGCATTACTCAGCGCGACTGAAATATCAGTAAACGTAGGAAAATTAACGTCGTAGCTAATGAACTACAGCAAAGAGAAAGTCGCATCGCTAAATTATGTCAAGACAGACAGGCTGCTGAAGAGTTTCAACATGGTCACCACCAATGGCTTACAATGTCTGCAATGTGAACAGTCAACGAATTACACATAACAATTTCCTTAGGCGTACTTCCATCATAAAATTTGCCCCATCTATTTCCCACCAAAGCTACAGTCTGGAAGTAAATGTCATGCGCTTCTGGATATTACACTAAATTGCACGACGCTTAAAATAGCGCACATCATTTTCCCAACCAAAGTTGCAGTCTGGAAATTACGTAAAAGTCGTGTACTTCTGGCCGTTGCACTAAATTACACGACGCTTGAAATAATTACTTTTAAGTCCGTACCAAAATTTGTTTCATCTTTTTCCCACCAAAGTTGCAATTTTTTTCATGGCACGTTTTTTTCGTGCGGGGAATTAAACATTTTGTTTCCATCCTTAATTTGTATTTGTCTGATTCTTGATACAATGTCTTGAATTTTTCACATTGTTAATTTGGGCGAATGAAAATAAAGAATGAAATACGATACATTTTCAACAACTTGACCCATTTAGTCGCTCAAATCGATACTTTCCTAAATAATGATTAGTAGACGGAGCAATAGAAAGTTTATTTTGAATTATTTTGTTTTATTTATTTTTTTAATTTGTACGAAGCAAGATTTTTAAAAGCCGAACAATTTCTTAATGCGTTGTGATAAAGCAGCTGTTAATTGATTAGTCAAATTACAGCCCATTTGCTGTTTCACCACTTCCCACAATACGATTTTTGACGCGTTGCTCCATAGCTTCATAAGCCTTGCAGTCAGATCTGATCATGGGAGAATTAACTCCGTCATCAGGGCACGCAGCACAAAGAACACAACATAAGTATTAACCGCCATATTGTGGCAGACATGCTGCTTGTAGCTGAAGAATCTCCACAATCTTGTGACCAACGTCTTGCAACAATCTATTAGCGGCATATGAAGGAAACAGTTCCGAACGGAAAACAAATATTCAGATTTGGCTGAAAATCATTGCGGGACAAATGAAACAAGTATTAGGGGTCATCCACATATGATATCACGAAATTCTGGCCATTTTTCAGCTTCTCCCCCCCCCCCCCCGCTCCCCCCCCCCCCCCCCCCCCCCCCCACCCCCCCCCCCCCCCCCCTCCCCCCTTTCCATGTCACATTTTGTCCCAAAAATCCAGATACTCCCAGACGTGACGTCACAATTCTCTAAACCTCACCCTCCATTCCCCCCACCCCCCTTTGTTCTAATGTTTTTTGCACTACTGAAAAGCAACTACTGGGACCCAAAGATGCAGCAATAGAGAATCAGTTAGCGACCCATAGCTTGACTGCTTGCGTCAGGGTCAGCGAACCAGAGCTGACCAGACCCTACTCCACCTCCACGTGGTGGTCCTGGAAACAGGCTGCATCACTGCAGTCTGGCTGAGAGATTAGGGATCGAAGAGGGAAGGCGAACCTGGTCCCAACAAAATGCCGTGCCGAAGTCGGATGTGTCGGCCGAAAGGCGCAGATATCGCAGCTCTGCTGTAAAGAGACACACCGCAACCAACGTCCTTTTCAGGACGAATGAGGAAGAAGAAGAAGAAAAGCAACAACGCAATCGAATGTAAATTAGCTACGTAGTCATCATCATCATCATCATCATCATCATCATCATCATCATCATCATCATCTCCTTTCAACTCCCTAAGGAGCATATGCTTTATGACAAGTCTTCCTGTCCTGTGCCATCAGCTCCATATCTTCTTCATGTCTGTCTCCAGTTGTCTTCTCCGTGTGTTCTCTGGCCTTGCTCTGCCTCTCTTACCCAGGGGAACCCAGAACCAGGACTGCAGGTTTGCTCAGTGTTGTGTCCTAACATGTCCAATGTCTTTTTCTCATGTGTTGTTCTTCTGGTACTTGTCTGGTTTGTGTCATCTGTTCCACTTTAGTGGTCTTGTCATACCACTACAATCCTTCTATTAGGCGAGCACCCATTTATGAGAGTGTCCGAGGTTAGATCGCAGTCCTTTCGCGGAAAAGCTAGCCGGCAGGAAACACGGTGGCGTCAAGCTATAGTATATCAGCTGTAAATGCGTACTTGACTCTTCTGTTGGGTCAGGACAGGCAAAGCCATCGAGGAAGGAAAGTTGTTTACTTCAACTCTCGAAGCTTGATCTAGTAATGTAAAGTCTCTAACACTTCACTCCACTCCACTAGTTATCTGCTATGAGACTACCTTTTTTACCCATTTGTGAAAGTCTGATGCTTTTTGGGTGTTCTGTTTGTTGTTCTCCATGTTCTGAGCGATACAATAGGACTCACGTGACATTTGAATGGATTCTAATTTTTGTGTTGGACGTGACTTCTTTTAATCTCGATACACTTCTTTGATCTCATCAGACAGGTGATAACCTGTTTAAAAAATATATATAATTTTACACAGAAAAATCTATTTTGTCTGCATTTTGTTTTCTGAGGTGTGTATTATATTATTTCTTCTTCTTCTTCTTCTTCTTCTTCTTCTTCTTCTTCTTCTTCTTCTTCTTCTTCTTCTTCTTCTTCTTCTTCTTCTTCTTCTTCGTACACTCTCAGACGTCCACTTGAATGTTCTCAAAGAAAGCAGTAGTCAGTTTGAGGCTATTTAAATCCCCGTAAAGCTTTTCCACGAAAGGAGCTGGCGTCGGCTTATATTATTTAAAAACGACATATATAATTAAAATAATTTAAAGCAGTTAAAGTTTATTACAAATTATCCGTTATTTCTGCTGAGATTATAATACTAACTAGTAAATATACCCGTCAAAATAATGACAGGAAAACAACTAAAGTTAACGTCATACCATTTCAGTACCTGCAGCCCAGTTAGAAGACTGAGTAACTCATTTTATTGATTCCGAATAAAGTTATTTTACCCATTGTTGTAAAGTTTTGAAAAAAAATTATTGGTTTTTTTTTTTTTTTTTTTTCCCCCAAGGACTGTAATTTATCCTCTTTCCTATCTTCTTCTTCTTCTTCTTCCGTCCTTAGCCAAAGACCGACCAAGCAGTCAGAGGCCATCACGCCTTGTGGCGTCTTAAGGGCAACAGCAGATTGATTTTCTCTGTTGTAGTTTCCCATCACGCCTAGCGGCGTCTTTAGGGCAACAACAAATAGATCCATCTGCCGTTGTTTCCGTAATCGGTGTGACAAGCCAACGGGTGATCAGCCCATTGGGCCTCTTTCCTATCAACGGGAAACAATTAAGCGCCCCCCCCCCCAAAAAAAAAAAAAAAATTTATAATAACACTAAAATATATTTTAGATTTTTCGTTATTATTTCAAATATAACTTCAAGTTTGGTGGGAATTGAGCGTCATGCAGTTTAGTGTAAAGGCCAGAAATGCACGACTTTTATGTAATTTCAAGACCGCAACTTTGGTGGAAAAAACTTTGTGACTGACGTTTAAAAAAACAAAACAACTAAGAAGTTGTTATCTATTACGGCTAAAAGTTAACTAATGCGGATAAAAGTTCACAAATGTGGATGAAAGTTGACTATTGCGGATAAAAGTAGAAACATAATTTATGTAAGAAGCGAGTATAAATAAATATTACACACATAAAGGTATGCTTCAGGCGCTCGTCAGAAATAAAGAAGCAGAGAACTAGACAACAGAAAAAACAACAGAAGTGAGTGGCTTAGCGGAGAGTCGAACCCAAGACCTTCGAACGGCACCTCCGCCTAGCTACAGAAGCGAATCACACTATCCTGACTGCCAACTAGGCAACATTTTATATCTTTATTTAAGAAGCGAGTATGACTCTTTTATTTTTGTGTGACGTCATATTTTTCTAACCAGTATCGTCATACAACGTCACACAATTTTGACACCCCCTTCCCCCTCACTGCGTGACGTCATATGTGGACGACCCCTTAAAGACCCACTTTTAATTGTTTCAACCAAAAGTACTAAAAATGAGAAGAAAAAAAATGTCCATGTGTTCTATTATATGCAGGGTGATTGAATAGTCACTTTTTATTTTTAAATGTTTATATGCTCACTTTTTATCTTCTGGCTAATACATGAAACAAATGTCAAAACAAAGAACAATAATTGTCATTTGACATTTCTAGAAACTAAAATAAAATAATAAAAAAACGTTCCCTAAATTGACGTTACAGTGGGCAGCAAAAATTGCTGATCGCCAGCGGCGTACACAAGGTATTTGACACCTGGGGTGGACCCTATCTTTGACACCCCCTCCCCCACAAAGAAACACAAGGGCATGTGTAATTATTATCATAAAAGTGCCCGATGGTACAACCCAACTGACTGTCACCCAGGGCAGACCGTCGCCACTCGCAACCCCTTAGTACGCCACTGCTGTCTGCTATAAAGTCACGTGTTGAGCAGGCCGGATCTCACGTTGAGTTGTGATATTAATGTGATTTAGCATTTTATGTAATAAAATAACAGTTAATTCTTATTATTTTTTAAAATGTTTGTTTCATGTTAATTAGTTGCATAAGAGTGAATAAAAAATAAAAAAATGGGGATGACTTTTCAAACACCCTTTTATCTTTCACAAACAAAAAACATTAATCAATAAATTCATATTCGCAAAAATAAAGCTGCGATTACACATAAATCATTTCAAGCCACAAGTTTAATAAGTTTATAATAAAAAAATACAATTTAAAACAGTTAAAAATTATAACAATTTTCGGATGTTTCAGTTGAAATAATAATATTATTATAAATCATCAACGAGGGTTTATTGAACTAATTGCGAATAACGATAAACGTTGACGATTTAGGTTACACATTTTATTTTGTTCCGACACCATTTATGAAACAAGCCAGCCTCACTCGTATTTTGGTGTGACGTCATTTTAAAAATTATTTTTCAACCCTCCCCTCATCTTATGGTCACAGCATTTTATACCCCCTTCCCCTTCGTTTCGTGATGTCAAATGTAGACGACCCCATTGGAAAAGTATTTGCTGTTTTTCACGCATTTGATCGTAAGAAAAAAAATCGGTCCCTAAAATTTGTTATTCCCCTTTACTTGTTTTCGCCCCTGAATGTCCTCGAGTTCTCAATTTCGTGAAGTGTAAATTCGCGAAAAGCAAAGTCGAGCTGTACTTTTTTTTACATTTTAGAACCTTTTAAAGGTCCCGTACCCCTTTGCAGCATCTTGAGAAGCCTCGCACCCTTTTAAAGCATCTTAAGAAGCCTCGCACCCCTTTACATCATCTTAGGAAGCCTCGCACCCCTTTACATCATCTTGGGAAGCCTCGCACCCCTTTACATCATCTTGGGAAGCCTCGCACCCCTTTAAAGCATCCTAGGAAGCCTCGCACCCCTCTACAGCATCTTAAGAAGCCTCGCACCCCTTTAAAGCATCTTAAGAAGCCTCGCACCCCTTAACAGCATCTTAAGAAGCCTCGCATCCTTTTAAAGCATCTTAAGAAGCCTCGCATCCTTTTAAAGCATCTTAAGAAGCCTCGCACCCCTTTAAAGCATCTTAAGAAGCCTCGCACCCCTGTAAAGCATCTTAATTAAGCCTCGCACCCCTGTAAAGCATATTTAGAAGCCTCACACCACTTATCTTCTAGCTCGCAAAACATTCCAGAAATACTAAAAAGAGATAAAAGTTCATATTGAGAAATTTGCAGATTGTGACTAAGGTTCGGTATCTGATTCACGTTGCCAATGTTCTGTTTTGTACAAATATATTTGAGTTCCTCTGTATTATATATTGTTTATGATGATTCGCGTTCTACAATATCTGGCATGTTTCGCACACCCTGAAGGTGAGTCTCGCACCCCCTGGGGTTCATGCACCCCTGGTTAAGAAGCACTGTTTTAGAAGCCTAGTTGCGTGACACATTTAATTCAGAGCTGTTTACTTCTACCACTGCTTTCTGCTATAGTGATAAATGAGTGTATCTCGTGCTAACGCACTCACTGCAGGGTTGAGAACGAGTTTAATCTATTATCTGGTATGGCCATACAAGGCCGGATCACTATGGCGCAGGCGTTATCTTTCAGTTAATCGCATACATGTGGAGTGATCGATACTTGCGGCCAATGCATCAAGGGAAGGTAATGCTATGAGAATGATCTATCAGTGCGACTTAATAGTTACCTTGAAATACAACACCAGAGAAACCTGTATAGTATGAAGGCAACTGCTTTGCTTTCTTTGCGTGTAATTTCGTTAATGTATTCATCGTCGTAGTCATCTTTATCATTGTCGCACCACTACAGTATGATAGATGTATGATGGGTATGGCCTATGGAATGTTATCAAGAAGGTCTCCAGAAATCGGCTCGTTCAGAAAAGAAAGTTACCTATTGTTGCGTAGCAAAATGTGTGTTGCGTATAAATGATCCGTGGATGATGTCACATTTGCCACACAATGTTGAGGGTGCTATATTTCATCTGCTTTCCAAAGGTATGATAATACTGGCACTTGCAGAGTAGTGTATCACCCTCAGAACCAGGGATGATGAGGCAGAGTAACATGGTGTCTTTAGTCTGGTTTAAGTGTGTGACGTAAGGATAGAGTCAGATAGCTACAGTATCATACATGGACGTCACATCAGACCATACAACGTAGAAAGTCAATAAAGCTTTTAACAGCAGTGATGTTTTTTTTGCAATATATATTGTGTACGCCACAATGACAAGATGCATGGACATCGTTATGCAGAAACATCACAGGTATAGTACAACAGTCATTGTATCATCGACGTAGTCAATTCAACAGGAACAGCATACAGCATCAAATAATGTAAATCATATGCCTTTTAGGATATCGTAATCAGCTGTACATGTAGTCAGGTAGTAAACTTCCCCTTTCCATAAGAGCTAGTAGATATCAACTAGGAGATTAAATCTAGTCTCCTATATTCGACCTCAACAAGACAGGCATGTCTTTTGAGCGTCACATTATCGTCCTCTATGTTCCTTAAACAGCAAAGGTATCAAACCTAGATCCATCAATAGAGTTCAGGAAGCAAATGGTCCTTAGGACAGGCATCAATCGATGCGTGACAATATAAGTGGATCGTAAGCTGAGCAAACTCGTCATATCATAGACTCTATAATGAGGCAGGCTAGGCAAAAGTCAACATCACGAGATGGCGATAAAGTTACTCGGCAAAAAAGGATTCAGTTACCTGTTCATCAGGAATTAAATCACATAAATCACATAGATCACATATGCCTCCAGGCACTTGGAATAACGTAGAGATATATCATCTCAAAAAAGAAGGAACAACAATGATGAGGACTCCTTCCTGAATAATCTAAGCGAAGACGTTAGCATACCGCTACGTCTCGCCTTACCAGCATTTCTGCTCAGACTGACCTGGGCGGAAATCATTCAAACACTGCCACAAACAAAGACATGCGCAGAACACCCGAATCGAATACAACTCAGCTAATTTACGAAACAAAGAATGTTCTACGATGTTCGACTAAAGATTCGAACCTTAAAAGGAAATGACATCGCAAGTTGCCAACTGTTTCTAGGAAAACGCTCCATACATGGTTATGACTTAAAATCGCTCACACACAAATTATCAACAACCCTAGCTATCAAGATAAGACAACCTCTCGACGATGCTATCAAGATTAGACGACTGTAGAAATAAAAGTGACTACAATTCCATGAGTTACTTCCCATGCATTAAAAAATTTAAATATAGTCAGAATGCATGGTCAGAATATATAGTCAGAATAAGTTGCGACAAGTTTAGCGCAACATTACCGCCACCTCCCGATAAAAAAAAAATGTGCAACTTTTTTTTTTTAATATCCAAGAGTAAAACCAAAAGCGGTTTAACAACGCACGAATTATGCGGGGATAACTAATTGCACTGCCTAATATGAGGCTAAATTGACACATAAAGTGTCTGGTGAGAATATTTCTCAACAGATAAAAAATCTGATTCAAGAAAAAAATATATCGGGGAGGTGCCACCAACACACACTACGCTTGCATGAAAATACAATATAAATATGCAAGTTCATATCATTATAATCAAATAGCAGTGTCATATTCTAATACCGCTTAGAATGGATGTACACATCTGATATAGAATGTTAAATATTACATTATCTAAATGTTTAATAATACCATTACATAATGACATTAAACATAAATGACGATCCAGGACACATCTCCTGTCGTTCCAAGGAAAGTGTACAATGTGGAACTCTCCATGTTTGACACCAGAAAGGTAGCTTCTTCGATCAACAATAACATGCTGAGAAAAAACAACCAATATAATTCTATTTAATAGCCATTAAGTTTCATACTATACAATACATTATTATTAACAATTGTGACCGAGTAAACTTTCGGCCCTTATATTAACTACTCAGTCTTCTTCTTATATTAAAGATGGGAACAGAAGAAGATGATAACAAAGCACAATAGTGTGTGTTCACCTAAAGTGAGGACAGTTGTGCTAATGTATTGTAGTAATATAGGTGTGTTATGGCTCTGTCGTATATCTAGAAATAGGACAGAAGTATTAGTTGGAATCATGTGGGCATCTAGACAGAATGTCAGCCATCACATTATCCGACCCACGGATAGCTCATACCGTGAAGTGAAAAGGTTGAAGAGCAATAGCATATCGAGTGGATCTCGAACTCTTCAAGTTCTTAGTCTGAATAGCTGTAAGAGCTTTCTGATCAGTTTCTAGAATGAAATGTGCGCCCAGGAGGAATCTTTGTAGTTTGAGAATAGACCAAACCATAGCCAACAATTCACGGTCTAAAACCGAGTAGTTCCTCTCTGCCGCATTTAGTTTTCTAGAAATGTACATGACAGGATGCAGAGTTTCAGCATATTCCTGCATAAGTGCTGCTCCGATCCCAGTGGATGAAGCATCACTTCGAAGAACAAAAGTCCTATCAAGAGTAGGTAATCTTAGGATGGGAGGAGAAGAAAATATATTCTTGATTTGGTCTAGTGAAGATTGGCATTCTTCAGACCAACGGACCAGATTAGGCGAACCTTTCTTCAACAATGTTGAGAGAAGTGCCATGATCGAAGATAAATTTGGAATAAATCTCCCATAAAATTGAATTAAACCTAAGAGACTCCTAACTTGTTTCTTCGTTTTAGGAACAGAGATGTTCAGTATTTTCGAAGTATTGTGGTCTTCTGTCTTCAAGAGACCATGACCAACACGATGACCCAGGAAAGAGATTTCACCAAAACCAACATAGGCTTTAGAGGGTTTTGCTGTCAAATTAAACTCACGTAGAGTGGACAGTAAGTCATATAAACCCAAATAGTGATCTTCCCAGGAATCACTGAAGAGACAGATATCATCTAAGTATGCGATGACGTCTGAACGATGAGAAAGAATTCGACGCATCATGCGAACGAAAGTAGCAGGGGCGTTCATAAGACCGAAAGGCATAACATTCCATTGAAATAGACCCCTAGGTGTTGAGAAAGCAGTAAGAGGTTTGGCAAGATCTGCTAAAGGCACTTGCCAATAACCTTTAGACAAGTCAAGTTTAGTGAAGAATCTAGAATTAGAAAGTCTAATAAGTAGATCTTCTAGTAAAGGCATAGGTTCAGCATCGAACTTTGTGACTTGATTTAATTTGCGATAATCAACGCAAATTCGTATGTTCTTATCTTTCTTCCGAACAATAACCATGGAAGAAGAATATGGAGAAGTCGATGGTTCAATTATGTTTAATTGAATCATTTCATCCAATTCCTTTTCCACTTGTGACTGAAAGTGTATAGGGATAGGATAAGGCCTAACCCTAATAGGATTATTGTCGGTAAGAATTATGTCATGCTCTATGACATGCGTGTGACCAGGGATGTCGGTTAGAACATCCTTAAATGTCTGTAACATCGACGAGACTTGACGATGTTCATCAACAGAAAGATTAGGAGAAATGGAGACATTTTTCCAAGATTCCATAGAATGTAGTGGAACCACTGGAAGAGGAAGATTAACATCAGAAAAAACAGATTCCTCATCCTGTATGACAGACAGGGATGAGTAATGACCATGAGGTACAGAAGAATCGTCCGTTGCCTGGAAAATAGGCAGCAAATAGTCTGGACGCTCATGAAATTCCGTGAGCATGTTGATATGGAAAGTTTTATGCTTTCCATCTATATCGACCACATAGTCAACATCGGAAATTCGTGAGACTATTGCATATGGACCTTTCCATGCAATCAGAAGTCTATTTTCCCTACTGGGGAGTAGGACGAATGCTTTGTCACCTGGACAAAGTTGTCGTAGACATCTGTTCTTGTTAGCAAACTGCCTTGCTTTTTCTTTAGCAATTTCTGATGAAGCAGTCGCTAGTTTGCATGCATCAATGATCTTGTGCCTAAGAGCAATGACATACTCATATGAAGATTGAGTGTCATCACTAATATCATCGGCAGTGATGAGATCGTGTAATAAAGACATAGGGCCGCGCGGACGCGCGCCAAAGACAAGTTCAAAGGGAGAAAATCCTGTGTGTTCGTTTGGGACCTCTCTATAGGCAAAGAGAGCCGCGGGTAAAACCCTGTTCCAATCTTCAGGATGATCTTCAGTTATCTTACCAAGTAAAGTCTTGCGCGTTCTATTCAGACGCTCAACTAACCCATTAGACATAGGATGATACATGCTACTGAGAGATCTTTTGATGTGTAAGGTAGACATTACTTGAGACATAGTATCAGATATGAGTTGAGTGCCATGGTCTGATAGTATTTCTCTGGGGAACCCCAAGCGAGAAAATATCAGCCAAAGAGCATCTGCGATATCTGTAGTAGATATGCTCTTTAGAGGGATAGCCTCTGGCCAACGTGTGCACATATCGACACATGTAAGGATAAACTGATGTCCTCTGGCCGACTTTATCTTAAAAGGGCCAATAATATCTATGGCCATTTTCTGAAATGGCCGAATAGGGATGTCAGCAGCCTGGATAGGCGCAGCATGTCGTGGTCCTCTAGATTTGACCTCCTGACATACCTGACATGATCGGCAGTATGTACGAATGTCCTTGTTAACAAAGGGCCAAAAGAAAGCCGCAAGAACTCTCGACTTTGTACGGGAAAATCCCATGTGTCCAGCACATTGCGAGTCATGAGCATGTTGCAATATTTGCACTCTCATACTTTTGGGAACAAGAATTTGCGAATGTGCTGACGTAGCCGAGTCTTGTAGCATACGTACAAGCACGCCGTTTTTCATTTCTATCCAAGATTTTCTTTGTGTATCCTTATTTGGATCACCTTTCTTCGCAAGAATGAAGAATTTTTTTAGCGTCGGATCTTCTTCTTGTAATTTTATGAACGAGTCACGAGAAATAACCAAGTTACTATCTTGGCTATGAACTTCAACGCTATCATTATTCAACGAAGTTTGTGGTGTTTGTAGAGCTTGTGCTCTTGTAACCACTGCATTGGTAGCTTGCATATTATCATCTTCCCAAGCAGCAATCTGCTGTGGGGTACATTCCCTAACTCCGTGGATACGACCAATAATAAGGTCCGCAATAGGATTAGGTAAGAGACAGGCATGCACATCTCCCGTAAAGAAAGGAGTGGCAATGTGAATTACAGCAGTAGGATATTTTTCTAGAGTGCCGCCAAATGTGACACATTTGATAACCCTTCCTGTCGCACAGGATGGTTCTACAAGCGATTGTCTAACACCAACAGTGGTGCATCCGGAATCGAAAAGTAGTGAGACCAGAGTATTATTAACAAGACCCTTATGTAGGATTAGAGAACCTCTCCCGTCATGTGCAACCGAAGCAGGAAGAGCGGGGAGAGGGTGACCACAACTCAAAGTCGATATTGTAGTCGGTTCGAACAGAGTACTGCATTGGGGGCATTTGTTTGCTCTCCCAAAGTCAAAAGAAGAACAAGTGACAGCGTCAGAGTTTTTATTATCAGAAACCTGATTACAAGCTCCCTGAGATTCTTGTTGAACAGAGTTAGCCTGCTGATATCTCTTTTTTTGTATTGAGATCTACCGCGACTACTATTACCTCTGAAGTTATCACTGTTGTTATTATCTCTGTAGTTATTAGTGTCTCTATTATAATTGTTATCCTGTTTCGAACTACAGTTTCCATGATTATTATCATGTCCACATTGATGTGAACATCTATTTGTTTGGTTTTGAGGTCTACGTGAGGAAAAGCCTCTGTTACCATATCCACTTCTGAAATGCCTAAAATTATTAGGTTGGAAGTAACGAGGACTGTCAGCTCGTCTCCAATTCTTCGAAGAAGAATCACCCTGAAATTGATTTCCATAATTTTGACCGTAACTACGGTTACTTTTCCTATCAAAATTTTGTTGGAATCTATGAGTAGAGTTTTGACCATAAGGTGCTGCCGAAGCAACTGGCATACCTTCTTTTACTTTAGCGTTACCAATGGTTACGGGAGGATGCGCAGTTATATACTGGCTACAGAAATCTTCCATTTCTTTTATTGTTTTAGGTTTACGTTCGTGAAGGAAAGCAAGGAAAGACTCATTAACAGAAGACATGACTTTGTCTCTAAGTATTAAGTCTATAAGTCCTTCATAAGTTTTTTCTATCTTAGACAGCTCCACCCAACGTGAAAAAGTAAGACGTATCTTTGAAATGAATTCAGAGAATTGCATTCCAGTTTCTGGCAACATATTTTTAAATTGAAGACGATAGCCGTCTTCGTCAAGTTGGTATTTCTTTAACAACATAGCCCTGACGACATCATAGTTGTTCTTGTCAGGCTCATCTACCATACTTAACATACTCAAAGCATCACCTCTAAGTATCTTGGACAAATGATAAACCTGCAATGATTTATCTATGTTATGTACTTTACATGAAGTTTCAAATCTGTCCAGATAGAATGTTATATCGTCGATGGAAGCATTGAATGGTGGTAGATTAAGCTTGAAAGTGCTTGCATTAGTCTTATCTGAGACCTTATTTGCATCATTAGCATTAACCATGTTCATCACCTTTAATTTCTCAACTTCCAAAGCTAAGAGTTTTTCTTCATGCTGCATTTTTGCTATTCTCTCATCAGACTCTCTTTGTAACTTTTTTTCTTCAGCCTCAGCCTCTCTTTCAAGTCTTTTATTTTCAGCCTCTTTTTCAAGTCTTTTATTTTCAGCCTCTATTTCAAGTCTTTTATTTTCAGACTCAATTTCAAGTCTTTTATTTTCAGACTCAATCTGTAGTCTCTTATCTTCAGCTTTTGCTTCTGCTTCTCTTTTTTGTTTTTCCATTTCCATTTGGAATCTTTTTTCATCCACCTGCATCTGCAGTTTCTTTTGTTCAGCTTCCATTGCTTTATCATATTGAGTAATTGCAAACTCTTCTAACTTATCACCAGTCTTCCCAAGCAATTTACCCTGCTCAATAAAGTGCTCTAATGTAGACATGATGAGTAATAATATGAGTCCACAACCTGAAATAATTAATTATCTTATTTCAAATTTAATTATAGCAAGTCTTAAATGAAGCACTTGCTTACTCACAACACTATATTATTATCCCAATCTTTGTGGGAAACAAGTCTTAGATCAAAGAACTTGTGTATAGACCTTGTTGAAATATCATCAATCAACTCTTGATCATAGGTGCACTTCCCATTCAATAGTGCACAATACTATTCATCATTTATTTATCATCAGTATAGTAGTAGTGCATCAGTATGATCCACTATTCAATTACCATTAGTGTAACCAATGACTATGTAAACACAACTACAATGTAAACATCAAGCATGTAAACACTAGCAATGTAAACATTAACAATGTAAACAATACCAATGTAAACAATAACAAAGGTTTAGCAACAATACGAAAACATTCGCAGAAATCAACAAAAAATAAAGCGAAAAGTAAAGAAATATCACAAAAAATGTGATGATATCTGCGAGAAGATATTACAAATACAAGACACAACAGTGTATAAACAAAAATGGTGTATGAAACTAAACAATAGGAAAGAGTAGGCTAGCAAATACAAACAAATCAAAACAAAACTAAAGAGTGCGAAAAATAACGAAAACAATACTAACACATGTCATCACAACTAACAAAAAATAGCAACAGAAGTCGCTTTGCAAATTCCAGTATCGGAAATTTGCACACCCTACAGAAAACGCCCACGATAGACGACCTCTATGACGTGGTATGATCTAAGGGAGACACCACCCAACCGAAAACCCGCAGACACATAAACATATAAATATAAATATACAAATAACATATAAACATATAACATGTAAACAAAAGAATGAGAAATACAGAAGACTCAGTAGAAGTATAAGGGCACAGTTCACAATCAAACAGGCCACTTAACTTATGGAACTCCAATCGTCAGTACAGCAAAAAAACAGGTGGTAATCAGCATTCTAAGATCGAAGATCCAACGCTGATAACACATCTGAACTTCCATGAAACAGCTAAGACGATGGTTGAGACTTGAGCTTCTAAACAGTACAGGCAGTGTACAGGTAGTGTAGTAACGGCACTTGACCTTCTTATCCAACAGTAAATTGCTTGAATCGGTACTTGGCCTTCTCAAGAACTCGTAGCAACCAGAACTTGGCCTTCTCAACAACTACAGCAACCTGGAACCTTGATAGCAGCAACTTGTGTTATCCGGCAATATATACAACGCCGGGTACTGTCAAATTTCTTGCTTTATGGCAAAACTGCAAATTCGACATTTATCGGGCAACGCCGAGTAGTCTCAGAATTCTTTATGTTGATGTCTTGAAAAATGTTGAAATATTGATATCATGTAGAATGAAGTGGGTAAGGGACCCCGTGTATGCTGGTACCAGACCAAACCAGCTTATGGCCACCAAATGTTGCGTAGCAAAATGTGTGTTGCGTACAAATGTTCCGTGGATGATGTCACATTTGCCACACAATATTGAGGGTGCTATATTTCATCTGCTTTCCAAAGGTATGATAATACTGGCACTTGCAGAGTAGTGTATCACCCTCAGACACCAGGGATGATGAGGCAGAGTAACATGGTGTCTTTAGTCTGGATTAAGTGTGTGACGTAAGGATAGAGTCAGATAGCTACAGTATCATACATGGACGTCACATCAGACCATACAACGTAGAAAGTCAATAAAGCTTTTAACAGCAGTGATGTTTTTTTTTTGCAATATATATTGTGTACGCCACAATGACAAGATGCATGGACATCGTTATGCAGAAACATCACAGGAATAGTACAACAGTCATTGTATCATCGACGTAGTCAATTCAACAGGAACAGCATACAGCATCAAATAATGTAAATCATATGCCTTTTAGGATATCGTAATCAGCTGTACATGTAGTCAGGTAGTAAACTTCCCCTTTCCATAAGAGCTAGTAGATATCAACTAGGAGATTAAATCTAATCTCCTATATTCGACCTCAACAAGACAGGCATGTCTTTTGAGCGTCACATTATCGTCCTCTATGTTCCTTAAACAGCAAAGGTATCAAACCTAGATCCATCAATAGAGTTCAGGAAGCAAATGGTCCTTAGGACAGGCATCAATCGATGCGTGACAATATAAGTGGATCGTGAGCTGAGCAAACTCGTCATATCATAGACTCTATAATGAGGCAGGCTAGGCAAAAGTCAACATCACGAGATGGCGATAAAGTTACTCGGCAAAAAAGGATTCAGTTACCTGTTCATCAGGAATTAAATCACATAAATCACATAGATCACATATGCCTCCAGGCACTTGGAATAACGTAGAGATATATCATCTCAAAAAAGAAGGAACAACAATGATGAGGACTCCTTCCTGAATAATCTAAGCGAAGACGTTAGCACACCGCTACGTCTCGCCTTACCAGCATTTTCGCTCAGACTCCCCTGGGCGGAAATCATACAAACACTGCCACAAACAAAGACATGCGCAGAACACCCGAATCGAATACAACTCAGCTAATTTACGAAACAAAGAATGTTCTACGATGTTCGACTAAAGATTCGAACCTTAAAAGGAAATGACATCGCAAGTTGCCAACTGTTTCTAGGAAAACGCTCCATACATGGTTATGACTTAAAATCGCTCACACACAAATTATCAACAACCCTAGCTATCAAGATAAGACAACCTCTCGACGATGCTATCAAGATTAGACGACTGTAGAAATAAAAGTGACTACAATTCCATGAGTTACTTCCCATGCATTAAAAAATTTAAATATAGTCAGAATGCATGGTCAGAATATATAGTCAGAATAAGTTGCGACAAGTTTAACGCAACACCTATTCAATATAGGGACGAGAAGAAGAGAAGGCGAATGCTCCCCACTAGATAATGATATCTAATAATCAGGATCCCAGCGAGATTGACTTCTGTCCTTAATATTTCGACTAAGAAAGAGCCACATCCTACAAATGAAGGATTTTTTCTGTATGTAAATACGTAACACAGACAGCGCGAGTGATACATTAAAGAACTAAGTACAAGTAACGATGAAAACGGTTATGTGTTTAAGTGTTAATATTTACAGGCTATGTCGTCATGTTCTTTGTCTCCATCCCGTGAAGAGTACGGAGTCACCATTGAAGCTGACACTCTGCAGAAAACCACTCCCAGAGTACATTTTGTATGTTTGCTATTCTTATATTTGTAGCACATGAAGTTTGTGGCATTGAGAGTTAAAATGAGATACAAAGACAAACATTGTGTCGCAATCAAAGACTAAGTCTTGGTTACGCTACGATCGGTAGAAAAATGGAAATGAGAGATAAGGAGAAGGCAAATATTATGGCGGTATAAGTCGAGTAAAATACAATATATTAGCACATGATAGAAGAGAAATAGATATGGGTGAATTTATTTATAACATCATATATTTCAGTACATTGTGTTGTAGATTAAAATAGCTACTTAATTTGGTCGAGTTAAGTCGAAAACATGGAAAACATATCGAAGCATGCATAGTTCGGAACACTGTAATATTATGGTGAAAGTTGGTTTAGACATTCCATATTGCGAGCGCAACAAAGCCATCTAACTTTTCCTATTTTAGTCTCATTTTAGTCTCATTTTAGTCTCATTTTTCTATTTTAGTCTCATTTCGATATAAACAAGTTATAAATCTTTTGATCTTTCTTTTCGACGCTGGATGTGGCTACTAACGGACAAACTTTCCCGCGTATAGTTTATCCAGAATTATTGCGAAAATCCGGAAAAGGTGAGACTGGGACGTGGGCTTATAGGTTCGGGACCTTATGACATTTGAGTCCTAGTAACAACTCTCGCTGTGTGGTGAGACTTGGAATATAAAGAAAAACATAAGTGGGAGACATATATTGTAGTTTTAGTAAGAGTGTACCCGATGCATTGATAATAAGGCACCGTGATATCTCGCGTCTGTCTTTACATGCGCGACCGAGACAGAAAATAATGACCAATTTGGAACAGTACGATAGCTCGGACATATTCATAATCTGATCTTTAAAAATTGTCTGTCAACTATTATTAATCTTATCTCAGAAGAAAACTAATCCAGCTGAATATTTTTAACCACGCCAAACTAAGTCGCTTGTGTGTGTGTGTTTGAAGAAGTACACTTTGTAGAAAGAGCGCACAGTTACTGAAGAAATTTTTTAAAGCTCGAAAATTAGTGAGAATGGGAAGTTTAGTGGAATTTTTCATAAACTGTAAGTTGTAGAACATTTTAAAGTTTGTTCTTATAGCTAAGGCAGCCCAAACAATTATTATCCCCTGCGGAAAGCATGTTAAATAGCTGGATCGATTAGATCAGAATAATTTCTTCAAACGTGATGTTTGCTCAGAAAATTAATTGTAAGCTGAATAATTGAATAGATTTTTTTTTAATCAATGAAGAAGTAAGAAGAACATTTATATTATTAAATGGCAGAGTCTGAATAGATTAGATTGCAGATATTTAATTTCACGATATAATACAACATGACCATTATGATGTTCTGAGTTTCGAAAACGTTTCTCTCTCTCTCTCTCTCTCTCTCTCTCTCTCTCTCTCTCTCTCTCTCTCTCTCTCTCTCTCTCTCTCTCTCTCTCTCTCTCTCTCTCTCTCTCTCTCTCTCTCTCTCTCTCTCTCTCTCTCTCTCTCCAGTCTAGCTTATTTAATTCTTGGCTTTGATTGACAATTTTGAATCATTTACTGTTAGTATATTCATAAAATGAATTTCAGGGACGCATTCGGTTTGCCCCGCGTTAAACCGAGGATCTTTGCTATTAAAAATAAAGAATATTAATATTGCTACCGCAGGCATGTCGGACGGTGCGACTAATATGAAGTTGAGCATGAGGATAGCAACCTCACCATGTAAAACAAATAGTTACAGAAGCCACCACTGCAAAAGCATGTGACGCTTACTTTGCTTCTGTTGTTGAAATGGCCTTGTAATAATATTTTCTTCTATTTTCTCTGTTGCTTTCTTTTACCAACGCATTTATATACTCTTGCAGTTGTCGTGTGGTGAATATTGGGGCTACTACGACAGTAGTTTTCGCCAGGAATAGCCTATGAGATATTAAGTAGAAGGTCTCAAGAAATCGGCACATTAAGAAAGGATAGAGACCTATCCGAGATAAGGACAAGAATAAGAGAATGCGAATGCTTTCCACTGAACAGCGTTTTCTAGTGAATTATGGAAAGAGTTCTGTTTCCCCACGACCTTAGCTTCTGCCCTTAGATCCCGTAACAGAAAAAGCTCTCAACCTCATCTGAGTGTAGACATTTACCTATATGTAAATATTTAACACCGACAGCACGAGATAACTAGATAATGATCAAACGATTAGTGGGTTTATTAATTAAATCTCTACACGTAAAGGGTTAGTAGTGGTTAGAACGTGATGATAGTAAAAGACGATTCACACAAAAACACACAGATGAGATATTAATATTGTTGTTAATTAAATAGAAGAATGACCTTGTGTAAAGCGAAATGATGATGGTGTGATATGATACGCGTTACCAAAATGGCGAGTAATCTACACAGTTCATGTTTCTCTAAATGCTTCTTTTGTTTTCACATGTATGCATATAATGTTCCAAGTTGTTATAAGGTATGTCGATTGGGGTATTTCTTAGTCGATGACGTTCTGATGATAACTTTTGTTGTACTGAGAACGTTGACGATATACAGTCCTTCACTGTTTGACAATATCTCTGTAGCATTGATCAACAGGTAACAGTTGTCTTTGAGAAAAATGTCGGTTGTCTAATCTACGAAGGGTACTGGCTAGACTGGATATCTTCACGAAATGTTCTTGATATGTAGACTCATTACCTTGAGTATGTAATCGTGATTAATAAAATATACTTTGGAGTCTGCTTCATAGAATGCGCTTAAGAGGGTGTTGCACTTGGTATAAATATGAGATTCAACATTTGAGCTCCTTAGCTTGACTTCAGATGGTAAGCTTCCGATGGAACTGAACTTGTGCGCACGTGATATAAGGTGACGAAAAATGCTGCGTCCACCGTCTTAATCGTGAACGAGAAATATTCCTTTTTATTTGAGGAATGAAGGATGTCCTATGGCGAATTATGCTAGCCAAATGTCCGTTTTGATAACTTTTTTCTGGTTATACGTCAGTCACGTAGCGTGTAGACTCAGACTTCTGATGAACTGAAGACACACACAAGTCTTCATAAGTTTTGACACTAAATATCACTGGTTGATTATCATTTATTCTACTTCTCACTATTGATCTCTATAAGTTCGATTCTAATGATGTTGAATATATTGTGCATGAGAGGATGCGCATGGAAGACTGTAATGATGATTTAACAAGCTAGATGAAGGTGAAGTATGTACTATTAATTACTTCATATTAACCTATCATCTTAGAGGAAAATCCTCTGATTTTATTAATCATTTACTTGTATAACAAGAATTAATTGAAAAACTATGCACCACAGATATGAAATATTTTATCCACACTGAATTAATTGCAGGCTATGCTTTAGGGATTTTTCTCTACACCACAATGTTGAAAAAACTGGACTCATCTCTTTAACGAACTGCGCGGTACATACATTCTTAAGACGCCCATATGTTCCCAAATCTTGCCTGTGACGTGAAACTCCGCCCATACAACCAATAGCTTAGAGTCCACCAGGTCTCTCGTACCTTGAATCTCTCTTCTCTTATCCCCTGTCAGTCTAAAAGTGGGTGGGCCACTCGCTACCAACTTTCAATGCCCTGATGTGTGACAAACAGATGCAAATAAAATCACCCACCTTCCAACTGTCAGAAAGTTCTCCGTCAACGTCTGTTTGTCTATCGCCCCGCGTGTTAGCTGTTGTTCTATGCTGCTGGCGGCGGCCTTTGTTCCTCGGTCCATTGTCGCTTGCATGCTAATAAGTCCCTTTGTCGAGCCGGGCATATCGTATTCCATCTATAAAGCAAAGGTTGTTGTTCCACGTCGAGGGCCTTTGATATCATACTCCTGGAGTTCATTGTTGTCGGGTCTATTGTATTGTGCCGGAAGTGACCGTGTTGTATTTAAACGACGGCTTAATCTGTTGTGTCAGCGGCGCTCTCCTCATGTAACAAGGTGTGTTTAACAAAGTGGGAAAGTGAATCAAAAGAATTGCTTTACCACCGATGAAAGGACAAATGTGGTTCTTTAGATACCAGATGCGAGTAATCAAGATTACAGTTTACAGATGAAATAGCAAAACGTGGGATGAAAGAGCACGATATGGGAGAAAATAAAATAAGAAAGATGTAGGAAAAGATAGGGCGATAAGGCTTTGGCGCGCGTTTATCACAGCAGTAGTGATTCTTTAGAACTTCCATTTACATGATGAGGTTGCCAGTTCTCATACGCAGCCACATGTTAATCGCCTCACAATGAAAGGAGCAGTAATCCTATTTTTCCTCTAGTTTCTTAACAACCCTCAGGAACTACACTTGTTGAAATGGCCTTGTAATATTGTTTTCCTCTATTCTCTCTTGTGCTTTCTTTTCATTTTCTGTTCCGCAGTTTGGTATGCAAAACAGTCTCTCCAGGAACCAGATTTCTTTAATTGCGATTGATTTTTTCCGCTCAAGAGTAATTGTTCTATAGAACACGGAAGGATCTTCGTCTTCACTCTCACTGCTGGACATTTTGTTTGTTAGTTTGTTCGTCACAGTTTTGTTTCTTGAAGACTGCTTTAGGTTCTGTCGTTCTTCTTCTTTTTCTTCTTCATCTTTAGGTTCTTCTTTTATTATAGATTTCTCATAACTTTTTCCCTGTAATGGCTGTACTGGCGTGCCCTGGTGAAAAGACATTTCTCTGTCTTGCATCTCTGTTTATGCTTCAGTGCTTGCTAGCGTTAATTTTCCGGGTTAATAAGTGCTAATCATGAAAGTTTATAAATAAGAACGGACAACATACTTCCTGTGCATATATTTTCTTAGCGGGAAATGCCTAGTCCAGTAGTTCTGTGAGCTATACCAAATAAAAACTGTAGTTTTGTGAGCTATACCAAATAAAAACTGTAGTTTTGTGAACTATACCAAATAAAAACTGTAGTTTTGTGAGCTATACCAAATAAAAACTGTAGTTTTGGGAGCTATACCAAATAAAATCTGTAGTTTTGTTTTCTAATAGTATTCAGAAGAGCACAGCAGTTTTAATGGATTTTTACTGACACGATTTTTATTCCATATAAAATTTTGACTAATTAGAGCGTCCGATTGACAGAGTGGTTAGACCGCTGGTCTATCGCGGCTGAGATGCCGGGTTCGAATCACGCTTTAGTCTATCCAGCTGTAAATGGGTACCTGACTTCAAGCGAGGGAAGGAAAAGGCAGCGAATAAGGGAACTGGTTACCCCACCTCTTGAGGCTGGACCTAGTATGGTGAAGTCTCTAACACTTCACTCCCCTACGGCAGGATCTGCTGTGGGACTACCTTGTTGTTAAATAAAATGTTATTACAATATAAAAACTGTAGAGGAGCACTAAGGTAAAACTGGTGACAAGAATAAGACAAAAGACCAAGAACCAAGACACCAGAAGCAGACATTGATAGGAAACACATTGCGTAAACCAGTTGATAGTGGTACAAGGCAGTCCTTGTTCTGGAATCTTCAGGGTAGGAGAGGTGAAGGAAGACCGACAAATACACTGAGAAGAGAACTGGGGATAGAAATGACAGGAATAGGAAAGACAAGGAAAGACGTCACGGGATTATAGTACTTGGTAAAAGTTCTCCGTTATAGCCTATGCTCCTTGTGGAGCGTATGAATAATGATGATGATGACGGCAATTTAAAAAAAAATATTATTGGTAACTACTTCCCCAAAACGGCCGGGTCCTAAAACATTGAATAGACTGCATTAGCCTCAAACTTTGTATAGACCGCATTAGCCTTAAACTCTGTATAGACTGCATTAGCCTCAAAAATTGTATAGACCGCATTAGCCTCAAACTTTGTATAGACCTCATTAGCCTCAAACTTTGTATAGACCTCATTAGCCTCAAACTTTGTATAGACCTCATTAGCCTCAAAATTTGTATTTACCTCATTAGCCTCAAACATTGTATAGACCGCATTAGCCTCAAACTTTGTATAGACCGCATTAGCCTCAAACTTTGTATAGACCGCATTAGCCTCAAAACATTGTACAGACCTCATAAGCCACAAACATCGTATAGACCGCATTAACCTCAAACATTGTATAGACCTCATAAGCCACAAACATCGTATAGACCGCATTAGCCTCAAACATCGTATAGACCGCATTAGCCTCAGACACTGCTTTTCTGAACATTGAATTGCCTGGAGTGTGGCTCGCCCCAGAGTTGCCCCGACTGTGACTCATTACAGAGCTGCCCGGTGTGTGACTAGCCACAGAGTTCCCCGACTGTGACTCATTACAGAGCATCCCGGAGTATGACTATTCACAGCGTTTCCCCGTGTGTGGCTCAACACAGATTTGCCAGGAGTGTGACTCAGAACAGATTTGCCCGGAGTGTGACTAACCACTGAGTTCCCCGACTGTGACTCATTACAGAGCTACCAGGAGTGTGACTAGCCATAGCGTTTCCCGTGTGTGACTAACCACAGAGTTGCCCGGAGTGTGTATATAAGAATCACACATTCTATAAAAATGTTCGTGTTGAGTAGGTTTTCCTAATTTTGTAAATTTTGCCAGGGCAGCGGCCGTGTGGCTTACTCTTAACAATTTCCAACTGCCGAGGAATTTTTAACGCTCAAAACTTGCACACGGGACCTCCTTTTTTTCGCCCTTATACGAGAAGGCTAGGCATCTGATCTCACTACCTAGGTGATCAGGTGCGGGTAGGGGGGAGTATAACATCATTAGGACCCACTAGTTCTGAAAAAAAAAGTGAAATAAATATATTCCCTGTACTGGGAACCGAACCAGGTACCTTTAGAATTAGAGGCGGACGCCATACATCTCAGCCACTCCGATCCCCAATTTAATCAAATAAAAAATAAAAATCACCTTTGCACTCGTTATCCAAGCTGCCACCTGGAGGCAATTGTGAAAGTAACCATTACGTTGTAAATAAATTACTATCCTGAATTCCATAGCTGGTTGTGGTTGCGATAGTTATCTCATATATACGTGCAACACGATTCCCAACAGCTATGACCCTGAAAATGTGTACGCGTTGTGGCAGTATACTCGGTATAAAAAGGCCGTTGAGACAAAACACCCAGTACATGTGCTTGAAATGCCACGACTATCTGAAAACGACCGCCAACGAGCCATTGGTATATTGGAGACCGGAATGAGCTCGCGGGCCATTGCCAGAAGTATGAATTGCCACCACAGCACTATTGTACGTCTCAATGAACGTTACGGAACCACTGGCAGTGCCCGGGATAGACTTCGGAGTGGCCAACCACGAGTTACTACCCCTGCGCAAGATCGTCATATTGTGCTGAGTCACCTAAGGAATCGTTTTCTCCCGGCAATTCAAACAGCAAGAGCAATAGTGGGTAGACGTGGGCAAGTCTCTCGAATGACAGTCATACGACGACTCAGAGATGCAGGCCTTACTGCAAGACGACCTTATGTTGGGCCAAACTTGACTCACAGACATCGTCAGCAGCGCCTGCAATGGGCAGAGCAACATGTCAGATGGACTTGACTGCAGTGGAATGCTGTCCTATTCACAGACGAGAGCAGATTCCACATATCCTTTGCTGATGGACGTATGCGGATTTGGCGACGGTGTGGAGAGCGCTTTGCAGATTGCTGTGTTCGTCAGCACAACCGATTTGGAGGTGGCAGTATTCACATTTAGGGGGGATTCAGTTTTCACCATCGCTTGCCTCTTCACGTCTTCCGTGGAAATGTTAATGCTGTGACACATCGAGATGAGGTTCTGGATGCATTGGTTGCTCCTGCGTTCACAAATTATCCAGACTTGCAGCTTCTCCAGCAGGATAACGCACGTGCGCACACCGCATGCATTACGCAGCAATATCTACAGCAGCAGAACATTGTGACGATTGATTGGCCTGCCCTATCACCAGACATGTCCCCTATAGAACATCTGTGGGACGAGCTTGGACGCAGAGCCTAGAGGCAAGGTTCTCCAGCTAATCTGCAACAGCTCAAAGCTGCTCTTACACGTGAATGGGACTTGATTCCCCGGAATTTCCTTCAGAGACTTGTACGTTCCATGCGGAGCCGCAGCCAAGCTTGTTTGCAAAGCACACGGTGGACATACCAGATACTGAGGATAGTGTGAATGAATTTTTTTATTGGATGCATTTTTGGTTTTCTCCCTTGCCTGCACAGAATGCAATGAATTTCATAACAATCAAATGTACAAATTAATGACCAACATGGATTCATAGGAAAATGAATAAAGATTCCAAATATGTAAACTTGTAAACACTTATATTTACACTTCACACTCTGTTCCTGGATTATACAGGTGGTGCGTTTTTAATGTGCTCCAGTATATATACCCTTCAAAAGAAGTTAAGGACCATTTTTATTAAGGGTGCAAAGTGAAATGAAAATGAACAATAAAAACACAGCACATCAAAATATAACATGACAAGCTTATCAGTGACAATCAACACTATTTTCATGCAAGCCTCTGAGCAACATTTCGGACAGTAAGACCTTCCTGCAACCACGCAATGGCTCTTCCTTTATCCACAACACTCAGCTTTCGTCGTTGAGGCATATTGTTGTGCAATGGTTATGCAGCACTTGTGTTGCTTATAAAGACAATTTTGTGAGTACAGCTCAAGACCAACACTATAGTCTCCCACATGCATCACGCATTTTTGGAATAGCAGGTATTTTTTTCATGCTCAGACATCATTAAAAACACCCACATTTTGGTGTCTCGGCAGCATTTTTTCAGTGTCCATGCTGAGCTGAACACTAGCCACACGGTATGCTGGTGGCCCATGCAGCACGTGTTGAATGTTTGTCGTTCGAGAAAAATCAATGTCAGATAAATTGCTTATGAAATATAATTTTTATTATTTTTGGGTCATTTTCACCTATTGGTCCTTAACTTCTTTTGAAGGGTATATATATATATATACTTTTGAAATAGAAAACCTTTTGTTTCAAACTATATTCGTTACTTTGTTGAACAAGAAATAACAAAACGGATCGTTCAACCATGGACCTGGTAACAGAAAACAGCGTTTTCTATTTAAGCGAATTACCGCTCAAGCAATTGTAACGATCGTCACGGAAATATGGAGTTACGTTTATTACACATATTACGAGTCCGCTGATGTCAGGCATGCGATTTCTATAGATGTTGAGTTTCTGTGTTTTGTCAAGGTCGTACGAGCATTCTGGATGCCCGGATTTTATCTATCTATCTATCTATCTATCTATCTATCTATCTATCTATCTATCTATCTATCTATCTATCTATCTATCTATCTATCTATCTATCTGTCTGTCTGTCTGTCTGTCTGTCTGTCTGTCTGTCTGTCTGCCTGCCTGCCTGCCTGCCTGCCTGCCTGCCTGCCTGCCTGCCTGCCTGCCTGCCTGCCTGCCTGCCTGCCTGCCTGTCTGTCTGTCTGTCTGTCTGTCTGTCAGTCTGCACATTCAAAAATACAGATCGTTCGTTCGTTCGTTCTATCTACCTGTCTGTCTGTCTGTTCGATTGAAAGGATACAGTAAGCAAGATGACAGAAAGAAAATGTGCAGAATGGAATTAGAGCCTGTGTGCCCAATTCTTAACCCTTTGAAAATAAAGTTCGTTCGTTCGCTCGTTCTGTCTGTCTGTCTGCCTGCCTGCCTGACTGTCTGCCTTTCATTTTCGGATTTTCTGTCCGTCTGCGAATCTAATCTAATCTAATCTAACCTAATCCAGTCCAGTCCGATCCAATCCAATCCTATCCTATTCTGGCTTATCCTATCCTATCAAATCATATCAAATCTGTTCTAACCCTAACCCAACGCCCAACACCAAACCCAACCCTAAATTTTAGCTCTAACTTAACACAAGCTAACTTGTAGGTCTTTCTATTTATCTTACTGTCCTTTGGCCTGTATATCTGCTTGTTTCTATTTAATAATCTTCATGTCTATGTGTTGGACCCCATTTCTTGTTGTTGTCGCTACTGTTGGTGGTGGATATGTATATTGTTGGGACTGTTTATGTTCTTGAGTCAATCGTGCAAATTCCGCGAATATATTAATACTGGATGCAGTAAGATGCAAACTCAACGTAGGCACATCAACAAGTGCCAATACTGTGATAGTCCAAACTCGTTACTTGAAAGTTCATACATTGTTTATTGACATCACATCATACGGGACGAAACACTCAACATTGACGGTTAATAGATAGTTCAACATGATGATTATGGACGCATGTCCTCAATAATAATTCAAATAAATAGTCTCAGAAGAATCCTCCAGCAAATTCTGACTAGGTCTCTGAGTGAATATATCCATAGTCATAAAGGTCATGAAGTAGTCAGTACAAGGTTATATTGATCACGGTTGACCTTTCCTCAAGGACAAGAGATTCTCATTATACTTGGTAGTATCTAAGATCCCGATCTAAAGAAGTCCTCATCAACAAAACATATTAGAAAGTAGGTGCAGGTTCCTACTAAATACCTTCTAGGCATGTAAAGTTACTAAGGCATAGATACTTGAATTACCTCTTGTATTAGCCGTGACTGACCCCAACGGCTTCCTAATATTATATAGATAACGTAGATCCACGGTAGTTACCGCCGATCCCCTTGATAGGCATTTACTGGCATACAAAAATATATCTTCAGCTGTGAATCCATTTCGGTACAGGCTAGTCACCTGTTATCAACTAGATACTCACGACTGTGGAGAACGATCATTATTATCACAATAAGTATATACTGGGCTCTTCCAACGACTCAGCACTTACGTGGATGACCACCGGCTACAACTGCTAATCCGCAGGACCGGGTCTCAATATAAAATACTTTACCCAAAACACGGGTCTCGAACTCCCAAAGCTTCACTATTCGAACTTGGGATTCTTGCTTCTCAAACCCATTCATGACGTCAACCGACCGTCTAGATACACGTGCGGACAGGATAACCCCCTATACGCCTTAGTGCACAACCGTGCGCTAATGAAATCAAACTCACCAATAAGACTTACTCTCATGTAAGTCGGTGCGTAAAGTTTATTACTGGTAGGACCATGTATTAATAATATAAGACTACCTTCATCTGAAAAGGAGTGCAGAGGTCTACGAAAAGGGCTCTACAGATTCCTTACCAATCCCCCTAAAAAAATTAATTATATTAATTTTTTTCTTTAATACCGACACTAGAGGTAAGTCAAGTTTACATATTCCTATTTTACCAATATATCATGATAAAAATAATAAAATATGAAATTCCAGTTAACTCAAACAACAAAAGGTATGCATAAAAGCATACATCCACAATTGCACACCTTTGGTACAATGTGGTCAATGAAATGAAATATCATATTAGAAATATTGAATTAAAACAAATGTAAACGCAAATACAAAGAAATGATGAGAAACCAATGAATAAACAGAAAAGTGATGGATATGCATTTAAAATGACAAGTGAAAAAATGAATAAAAAATGAAAGAATACAATTTAAACACGTATAAGAACAACGCACTTAACTGTGTGTCTAAGTCCTTTTGAGGTACTAATGAAAGTACTAATGTTAAATTAATGTGCTTAAATACAACTATAGATAAATCCACTTAAATATTGTATAGTTAATTACATTAATCATTATTTTAACTAAGTATCTAAGTTTAATAATCTAATTAATTCATTTATTTCACCCTAATAATGTTATTAATTACTTAAATACCGAAAGTTCCATTTTCCTGTTAGTAAACAGTTTATAATATAACAAATTCAGTTCCACGAAGAAATCAGAGTGGTAGAAATGTTATTTCGGTGAGAAAATATAATCATTTTCCAACGTTATTATCTTTTCAATGTCATAATTAAGTGAATGTTATTCTCACAAGGATAGTCATATACCTTAAAGTTCCATGTTATTTTGATACATAAGCATTGTAGATTTCACTTGAATGAATGTTAATGACTCTTATAATCGAGGTATCACACGTAAAAAGTTACACTCGACGAACTGTCAGTGTCCAAGTTCAGTTGTCTTTAGTGCGTAGCTGTTAACTCGATTCATTCGGACATCTTGACAAGATGTCAGCGAGAACATTCTGTGTGCCAGGTATGGATCGAATCGTGAAATTAAATGGTTGTAACGCGATCGCATACCTGGTAGATTTGGCAGATTTTACGTCCTTTGTGTTGAGTGCAGTAAGAGCTTTTTGGTCTGATTCCACAATAAAGTGTGATCCAAGCAGATATCTTTGAAGTTTGTTTATTGACCAAACAAGCCCGAGAAGTTCTTTATCTAAAACTGAATAATTCTGTTCAGTTGGAGTTAACTTCCGTGACACATAGAGAACGGGATGCAAGGTGCCATTATACTCTTGTAGTAAGACACTTCCCACGCCGTAATTAGAAGCATCGCTGCGTAATACAAATGGCAAATTCTCGTTAGGTAACCTTAAAACAGGATGATTAGAAAAAAATTTCTTTATGATATCCAACGCGATTTGATGTTCGTTAGACCACCGAATCACGTTAGCTGCACCCTTCCTAAGTAATGAAGAGAAAGGAGCAGTAATGGACGAAAGATGTGGTATGAATTTCCCATAGTATTGTACTAGTCCTAATAGAGATCGCACTTGTTTCTTTGTTTTAGGTGTGGAGATGTTAAGGATTTTGGAAACATTACTGTCCTCTGTGTATAACATACCGCGACCAATACGGTGTCCCAAAAAAGAAATCTCGTGGAAACCCACAAATGCCTTTGATGGCTTAGCAGTTAAATTATGATTTTGTAATGTGGACAGTAATGAGTTTAATCCTTCTAAATGTTCTTCCCATGAGTCACTGAAAAGACAAATGTCGTCTATGTACGCAATGACGTTGGGATGATGAGATAGGATTCGACGCATCATGCGTACGAACGTGGCAGGAGCGTTGACTAACCCGAAAGGCATAAAATTCCATTGGAATAGGCCCCGGGGCGTCGAGAAAGCAGTTAGTGGTTTTGCCCTTTCTGTCAATGGTACTTGCCAATAGCCTTTTGACAGATCAAACTTAGAGAAGAAAGTAGAATGAGATAATTTTACTAATAAATCATCTAAAAGTGGCAACGGTTCAGCGTCAAATTGTGTGACTTTATTTAATTTTCTGTAGTCTACACATAGACGAATGTTATTATCTTTCTTTCTAATTATCACCATAGATGAAGCATATGATGACAACGAAGGTTCAATTATGTTTAATCGAAGCATCTCATCTAATTCCTTTTCGACCTTATCTCTAAAGTGCAAAGGTATGGGATATGGACGAATACGGATAGGTGTTTCATCAGTTAGGAGAATATCATGCTGAATAGCTGATGTATGACCTGGAATGTCAGTGAGAACCTTATCATACATTTGAAGTAGTGATGAAACTTGCTGTCGTTGATCAGTCGAAAGAGAAGAAGAAATAGTGACAGCATTCCAGTTTTCCGTGGAATGAAGAGGTACAACTGGTATGGGCAATTGTACATCTTGAAAAGAAGATTCTTCTTCTTGTATAACTGACAGATTAGTATAGTTGTGAATATGAGGAGTAGGATCGTCAGTTGCTTGAAATACTGATTGTAAATAATCAGGACGTGAATAATACTCTTTCAACATGTTAATGTGAAAGGTTTTGTGTTTTCCATTAATATCTACGATGTAGTCGACATCGGATATTCTTGAGATGATCCTAAATGGACCTCTCCATGTGATAAGTAGACGATTATTATGTGAAGGCAGCAAAACAAAAGCCTCGTCACAAGGAATAAGCTGGCGAAGACGTCTATACCGATTTGCAAATAGACGAGCTTTTTCTTTAGACTCTTCGGATGATGCAGTAGCTAACCTACAGGCATCTATTATTCTCTTTCTTAAAGAGATGACATATTCATATGAGGATTGAGTTTCCTCAGGTATATTATCTTCAACCAATAAATCATGGATTAAAGACATAGGTCCGCGTGGTTGTATGCCAAAAACCAACTGGAAGGGGGAAAACCCTGTTGCTTGGTTTTGCACTTCGCGATACGCGAAGAGAGCAGCGGGTAGGACCCTGTCCCACTCCTGAGGGTGATCTTGAGTCATCTTATCCAACAACTGCTTAAGTGTCCTATTCTGTCTCTCAATTAATCCATTCGACATCGCATGGTATATAGAACTGAGAGATCTATCTATACCCAATGTCTTCATAACCTGTGACATGGATTCGGAAATAAACTGGACACCATGATCTGATAGGATCTTACGCGGAAAACCAATGCGCGAAAAGATCAGCATTAAAGCTTCTGCAACGCTGGCAGATGAAGTGTTTTTAAGAGGTATGGCCTCAGGCCAACGCGTACACATATCGATACAGGTGAGAATATGTGTATGTCCTCTTGCAGATGGCAATATAGGACCAATGATGTCTATTGCCATTTTATCAAAAGGTCTAATAGGTATGTCCGCAGCTTGGATAGGAGCATCATGATACGGACCCCTTACCTTAACTTCCTGACATGTCACGCAGGAACGACAATAGAGATTAACATCCCTATGAACGCCAGGCCAATAGAATGCGGATAGCACTCTAGATTTTGTTCGGGAAAAACCCATGTGACCTGCGCATTGTGAATCATGAGCATGTCGTAATATTCTGGGTTTCATAGCAGACGGGACCAGAATTTGTGAACGCACCATTGAATCTGTTTCTCTTAGTAATCTAACTAAAATACCTTTCTTTAAAGCAAATTGGTGTCTAGATTTTGCAATTTTGTTGTTATTATTACTCTTAGTCGCCAATTCAAAGAATCTATGCAAAGAATTGTCATTCTTTTGTAAATTAGCAAACAGCTCCCTTGAAATAGGAGAATCATCATCATTACTATTATGAACCGTAGGTTCAGAAGTTGATTCACGCGACAATTCAGTAGCTTGCGCTCTGGTAACAACTGCATTTGCAGCATGAAGGTGTCGCTTTTCCCATTCATTAATTTGCTCTGGTGTTGATAAGGGTGGATTTAGGCTAAATGATAATGGTGCGCCACAATGCCAGGTACGTTAGCTCCGTATAAGATTGACGACCACTTGCCACCCCTATCGACACCTGGTATTAAAGTGCAAGATGTAGGTGTCTTCTCTGATTTTAGGATGTTGCTGTGTATGCGGTAGTAGAACAGTTCACAAGGTATAACACAGGCAACATGATGTGTAGAGTCATAGAAATGGTAACTTCGTTGTATAATTTTTTCCATTTATTGCACGCCACAAAACAGTCAGGATATTTATATCATCAACATAGTTCAACGAGTTCAGCATTCAAAATCATAGAGTTCTAGTTCGTGAAGCTGTATAAATAATACATATAAATTCTGCAACAGTGTCAGCTGCAGATCATCACTGTTCATAGACAATAATAAATATTCCCTTTCTGATGCTAGCAGATCAGATGTATACAATCAGTCCGTTTACTGTCTGCACGTGAATAGCATACATGGATTACAGGTCAGCTCGACCTTTATAATGTTTCTAAGTCTAACCATCTGACTTGGACGTGATCTCTGATATAACGAATCCTGGAACACAGACAATAGTCTTGTTGGTCTAGAGCGACCCATATATATATAACTAGTTCAGGTATGAAGATACCGGTGACTTAATCCTAGTCAAAGTACCTCTCCATTTTGAATCACACAGGCGAGCAAAAAGGCGACAAAATGACGAACCTCTAGATGATAGCATAAAGTTCGATACAAGAGGAATTACCTTATTTCGGAAAATCAACCATGAACATATGCCTCCAGGCAGGCTTGAATAATACTGGGAAATAGTCTAGTTAGCTAACTAACTCACAAAGACAATGTATTTCCCTCAGAAAATCACAAGACGCAGGTCGCGTCTGCTCGCTACTTAGCCCATTTCTAAACCCCCCGAGCTGGCCGGAACAACAAACGAAAACCAAGTCGAGACATGCGCAGAACGACAATCTCTGAGTCGCCGTTCACAATAAGACGATTCTAAGAACATTCGAGATAAAAGTCTTACACAGTCGCGCCTTTTATGGTCATGAAAAGAAGCGTTAAGACAGGTTTTCAGACATCTACCATAGTTGACTGGTACTACCAAATAAGGAGATGTGGTCACGCTTCGTTCAAGAAATTATAGACCGAACGTGTCTCTATACAAGAGGAGGTAAACTCCTAAAAAATAGCAGTATCAATATATCGGGTTCTGTCCCTTTGACTGTAAATATATATAATATACATTTCAGTCAAAAAATGATCATACATACGAAAAATGTTTATACAAACGAAAAATAATAATGATCCGTGCGTAACAGGTGTACACTCTTTTATACCGTGTATACAACCAAGTATTACATCGCTAACTGGATTCTGCAGAAGACAGGCATGGATCTTCCCTGAAAAGAAAGGTGTATGTAAGTTAATGATGGCTGTAGGGAAGGTTTCCACAGTACCCCCAAATGTGACACACTTGACCACGTTGCCTGTGGCCAAGGAGGGGTCGATCAGAGAGTTCCGCACTCCCACCATGCTGCAGCCTGAGTCAAACAAGACAGAGCAAGGAATAGCGTTGACGTATCCTTTGTTAAATTTTAAACACCCTTTCCCTTGGTGAATTGATGCAGAAGTAGCTGTACAAACTACGGGTAGACTTGGTAAAGTGTGCCCGCATCGCAGCGTCGTGATCGCCTTGGGCTGGAATAGCGTTGAGCATTCTTGACATGTCTTTACCTGTTCTAGATCGATACAAGACATAGCGTTATGTTGATTAACATTAGTATCATTACCTTTGTTAGTTTGTGCTTCAATTGAAGCAACATTTGAATGTTGTCGTGGTCTGCTCGACGATCTATCTCTTCGTCGCGATCGAACCTGATTATTGTCATTAAAATTGCTATAATTACTGTTTCTGCTATCATTAAAATTTCTCAACCGGCTAACACAAAAATATCCCTCGCATCCAGGACTGCATGTAGGAGACATCTATTTGACGAAATATAAAGCCAGAGTCCAATGTCGAAACTTGACAGTTGAAGTCCCTGGGTTGTCCTTGACTTGTGATGACCGTTAGAAGTGCTGCAAAGTCCAGGATGTTGTCGCCTTGAAAGATACCATATTTCTTTTCAACCGAGTTTGAATGAAGGCTTGAGTTCGATTCCGCTAATGAAAACTGGATATTTTCAGAGCACACTGCGCCACCATACTGTTGGACCCCATTTCTTGTTGTTGTCGCTACTGTTGGTGGTGGATATGTATATTGTTGGGACTGTTTATGTTCTTGAGTCAATCGTGCAAATTCCGCGAATATATTAATACTGGATGCAGTAAGATGCAAACTCAACGTAGGCACATCAACAAGTGCCAATACTGTGATAGTCCAAACTCGTTACTTGAAAGTTCATACATTGTTTATTGACATCACATCATACGGGACGAAACACTCAACATTGACGGTTAATAGATAGTTCAACATGATGATTATGGACGCATGTCCTCAATAATAATTCAAATAAATAGTCTCAGAAGAATCCTCCAGCAAATTCTGACTAGGTCTCTGAGTGAATATATCCATAGTCATAAAGGTCATGAAGTAGTCAGTACAAGGTTATATTGATCACGGTTGACCTTTCCTCAAGGACAAGAGATTCTCATTATACTTGGTAGTATCTAAGATCCCGATCTAAAGAAGTCCTCATCAACAAAACATATTAGAACGTAGGTGCAGGTTCCTTCTAAATACCTTCTAGGCATGTAAAGTTACTAAGGCATAGATACTTGAATTACCTCTTGTATTAGCCGTGACTGACCCCAACGGCTTCCTAATATTATATAGATAACGTAGATCCACGGTAGTTACCGCCGATCCCCTTGATAGGCATTTACTGGCATACAAATATATATCTTCAGCTGTGAATCCATTTCGGTACAGGCTAGTCACCTGTTATCGACTAGATACTCACGACTGTGGAGAACGATCATTATTATCACAATAAGTATATACTGGGCTCTTCCAACGACTCAGCACTTACGTGGATGACCACCGGCTACAACTGCTAATCCGCAGGACCGGGTCTCAATATAAAATACTTTACCCAAAACACGGGTCTCGAACTCCCAAAGCTTCACTATTCGAACTTGGGATTCTTGCTTCTCAAACCCATTCATGACGTCAACCGACCGTCTAGATACACGTGCGGACAGGATAACCCCCTATACGCCTTAGTGCACAACCGTGCGCTAATGAAATCAAACTCACCAATAAGACTTACTCTCATGTAAGTCGGTGCGTAAAGTTTATTACTGGTAGGACCATGTATTAATAATATAAGACTACCTTCATCTGAAAAGGAGTGCAGAGGTCTACGAAAAGGGCTCTACACTATGATAACTGGCGGTCCTATAATCCATGAGGAAAAGGATTTGTACATTTTTTAATAGATTATGTTAGCGTTTAAACAACGTGAAAGTCATAACTGTTCCTCATTCAACAATAACTTAATTAACACCAAGTGAATGTTACAGATGTCTCCTGGGTAGTGAGATCGGATGCCTAGCCTTCTCAGATAAGGGCGAAAAAATAGGAGGTTCCGTGTGCAAGCTGCGCACGTTAACAATCCAACGGTAGTTGGAAATCGTAAAGAGTAGGCCATAAGACCGCTGCCCTGGCAAAAATGTAAAAATTAGAAACCTACCCACCACAAAACTATTTATAGAATGTTTGATTCCTATATACACACACAGTGAGATTCTCGCCGGTGTTACAGAGTTCGTGCACTGTGCTGAGTTCCTCCTTGTATGATCAAAGGGGGGAGATTGGAGCACTGATGGAGTTGTCCGTGTGCAATGAAGATAGTCCTTAAACCAAATTAAACCAAGCGAATGTAAGAGACAGAAAGACAGAAAGAAAGAAAAGACAGACAGACAGACGTGAAAGAAAGAAGAAATAAAGAAAAAAAAAAGAAGGAACGACAGAGAGAAAGATAAATGAAAGATAGATAGAGAGAAAGACGGGTGAGAAAGAAAAAGAAAGATTCCAACAGTAAATTCTTACTCCCTGGCTCGTCCTTCCACCCATTTGATTAACCCGGTACAGTAACATCTTCGATTCGATCTGACCCATGGCAAGATAATGTAATCTTGTGTATCGTTGAGATTTGTCTGGGCGATTCTCTGTGGGATTCGTTAGATTTCTTAATGAGCGAGATTTAGGTTTCTGATGTTTTCATGTGAACGTATATTTTATTTAAGAGTCCACATTGTAATCCTTCCTTCCTGCCTTCCTTTCACCTTTGGCTCTTTATGGCAACCACTGCAGCCGGTCGCCTTACAGCAAGCATGCACCAAGCTTTCATGAGGTTTTGCCGGCGTGGGTCTTGTAGCAGTGTGTTTTACACGATGAGGTTGCCAGCCACATGCACAACCCCATGTTAGTCGCCTACTACGACATGCCAGAGAGAGCAGTAGTCATATTCCTTTATTGTCTCCCCGGGAACTTCTTAAGGCCTGCGTTGTATTAAGAAAAAGGTAGTCCCACAACACATGCTGCCATTGGTGAGTGAAGCGTTAGACTTTACTATACTAGATCGCAGCTTTATGAGGTGGGATGACAAGTTACCTTCCTTGCTGACTTCATCTTCTTTAACGCAAGAGCAGAATCAGGTACCGATTTACAGCTGGGTAGACTGGAGCGTGACGTCACCGTATTTCGAACACGGTATCATTGTACTACTCCTTTAACAAATTTCTTCCACTATTTTCATTTAACCTCTTAAGAAGATAAGGGACTGACACAATAGGCCCACTTCATCCTGTTCTGTGCGGGTGAGGCCAGTTTATTCCATGTCATGTTTGCTTCAGATTTCTTTTCTCTTTATGGTTCTCCTTCGTGTTATCATAAGCATTCATTCTCAACCTGTTGGTCACGAACCACAATTGGGTCGTGGAAAACATTACGACAGGGCACGTTTATTACGTATCGATTACTCATAATTTTAAACCGCATACCTGGGCCTGAACTCCTGTAATTAATTTCCACTTTTTCCCCAGATTGGGCGAAGAGAAGCAACAAGCAGAAGAGAGGAGAAAATGTCCAAAGGAACACCAGGAAAATAAGCACCCGAGGGCTGTCACCTCAGGGGCGCATTCGCATAGCCAGTTATGAATGACGGGGTTATTACATTACACTATTAAATTTCTACTCGTCAATGTTGGTACATGGGTCAGCATCAACCGTGAAATTTGTGTCGTATCATCACTTTATTTTTCTCCTTTACAGTTTCTGTTCAGAACCAATTTTGAATATCAATGTGATTGTTTTCGGTTGTGGAGTACAACAAAAACATCTACCAAAAAAAAAAAAAAAAAAAAAAAAAGCTCCAGACGGTCATAAATGGGTGCTTGTGTAGAATAGAAGGATTGAAATGGTATGACAAAGTTACCAATGTGGAACTGATAACAAGAACCAGACAACTGTCAGTCGTACAAGAGATGAGAAGACGATGCTGGAGAAGGATAGGACACACACTGAGGAAACCGTTGACAGTACTACAAGGCAACCATTGTTCAAGAAACCCCAGGGTACTAGAAGGAGAGAACGACCAACAAACACATAGAGAAGAGAGCTGGAGACAGACATGTAGAGATGCAGAAGAGTTAACGGCACGGAACAGGAAGACTTGATATAAGTTTGTTGAAGGCTCCTCTGGAAGTAGAAAGATGATGAATAAATGACTGCGATCTTTAGTGGACTCAAATGGTACAGTCAGTACGGACTCAGATAGTTGGTACAGTCAGTACGGACTCAGATAGTTGGTACAGTCAGTACGGACTCAGATAGTTGGTACAGTCAGTACGGACTCAGATAGTTGGTACAGTCAGTACGGACTCAGATAGTTGGTACAGTCAGTACGGACTCAGATAGTTGGTACAGTCAGTACGGACTCAGATAGTTGGTACAGTCAGTACGGACTCAGATAGTTGGTACAGTCAGTACGGACTCAGATAGTTGGTACAGTCAGTACGGACTCAGATAGTTGGTACAGTCAGTACGGACTCAGATAGTTGGTACAGTCAGTACGGACTCAGATAGTTGGTACAGTCAGTACGGACTCAGATAGTTGGTACAGTCAGTACGGACTCAGATAGTTGGTACAGTCAGTATGGACTCAGTTGGTATAGTAAATGCGGACTCCAGTTGAAGAACCAAAAGTACTCATTCTAGTAAACGCAATAGTCCACCATTTTTGATACTGTCCGTAGGGGAGTAAAGTGTTAGAGACTTCAGCTTCGAGAGGTGGTGGTGACTAGTTCCCTTCCTCGCTGCCTTTGCCACCCCTAACTGAAGAGCAGAGTCAGGTACCTGTATACAACTGAGTAGACTGGAGCGCGATACCACCGTGTCTCGAACCCGGCACCTGTACTGCGAGAGGCCAACACTCTAAGCGCTCTGCCAATTGGGCGCTCGTTCACATAGATAGCAATTTTTTTTTTTAAGTTAACAAATATATACATTTAATTTTATGAAACGCAGTTCCACTAAAGTGCAAAGCTCCAGATTTGGGGATCAACTTTCCTCAGGGCAAGTCTACAATAAAAGCGAATTAAAAATAAAATAAACAAAAATCAAGGAAACAGTACATAAACAGTGCAATCATTAAAAGTTAATGCATAGAACAGAAAAGCGCTTTGTATATATATATACTATTTTCTGAGTTTATTTTTATTTTCTTCTGAATCAGGATTACTTCATAATCCTATTTGCCCTCTCTATCCCTGCAGGTTTTTATGTCTACAGCGTCAACCGAATGAATGCCATTTAAAAAAAAAACAAAACAAAGACAGTTCTCTCTCTCTCTCTCTCTCTCTCTCTCTCTCTCTTTCCCTCTTTCTCTCTCTACAGCATTACTTCATAATCCTTTTCGCTCTTTCTTTGACATTAGCATTTTGGGTCTACGGAGGCAACAAAATGGATGCCAAATATTTTTTTTTTTTAAACAAACGGGAAGATATTTATGAGGAAATATCTCATAACGTAATTACAATTCTTTTAAGTTGATCTGAAGAATGTTCTGAAATGGCATTTAATTATGTATGCAAGAAATAAGACTGGCTTATATCGCTTGAGGTGCAGATATTAGAAGATCTTGACTGTAACCAAACCGGCATTCTGGGCGGCTCTTGGGAGAATCATGACTATAATTTTCCTTTGCACTCCTTACAGGAGCATTGAGTCGCCACTGCAGCTCAGGGGCTTTGCAGGAAGTCTGCACCAAGCACTCACGTGCTGTTGTAGGGGTGGTTTCTGTGACAAGTTTTTTTTTTTTACTCGAAGAGGTTGCCAACCTCATTCACAACCTCATATTAGTCGCCTTGTACGACATGCCTGAGAGTGCAGTAATTCTATTCTTGATTTTGCTGTTGTGAGAATAGAGTATATCTTGGAGTGTCATGGCACGTCTCATCGGGTAAAACAGAGTTCAGAAACCATGTACAGTTGTTCTATTTTCTTGTCCACTTTTTCTAGTGTTTTTCAAACGGTTCTAGCGTCTTGACTTCACATGTTGTTGTTGTTTTTTTTTTCTCTAACCAGTGGCACTCGAGCTTTCCAGCCCTTCTGGCCCAATGACATGTCATTGCGAGGCTGGGAATTCAGTGGACTTTCCTTCCAACCCGGTCAGGAGCGAAGCTCCTTCCCATCCACAGAGGGTTTATGTGCAGGAGCCGTTCAGGTTATTCAGTCAAATTCCCGGTCGTAAACATTCCTTCAAACGCTGACGCCCGGGCTTGAACCTTGAAAACCTGGTCGCCAGTACAACGTTGTAGCCATTACACCAGCGCGGCTCCCATCACATGTTGTTTAAGATGTCCATAGTAGTCAAGTTTGCGTAACATTTGCCTACAGTCGGTTGGCTCCACGGCTGTGGAATCGGAGTCGTGGAGTCGGTCATTTTTTTTAAAGTGGAATTGGAGTCGGAGCCGGTAAAAAATGTCCCGACTTCGATTTCGAATTTTACGTCAAGGCAGATCCACGTTTGATCTAAGTCAAGGCAGATCCACGTTTGATCTAAGTCAAGGCAGATCCACGTTTGATCTAAGTCAAGGCAGATCCATGTTTGATCTAAGTCAAGGCAGATTCACGTTTGATCCATACAAGGGAGGGGGCTCTTAAAAAAATTTGAAATAACATTTTAAAGAAGTAGAAATCCTACAACCACTTTTCTGTTAAAGTACAGTCATGCGCCGCATAACGTCCGTTCGGACAACGTCCGACCGCATATACGTTCGTGGTCCCATAAGGTTATAATAGAGTTCAGAAATGCCGATCGGAGAACAGGACGAAGCGGAAATAACCGGACGTAGCGAAAGCAACAGCTTCCCGCGCACAACACGCTTATCTCATGTCTCTTGTATACAGTACAAAGCGATTGCGATACCAGGCGTATATTGGTACAGTACATATATAACCTATAATACAGTACATATGTCTTGATAGTCATAATAAACACCTATGTTACTGGCCTATGTATGTACTGTACTGTACTTACTATCGTTATTTTAATGTGAGCTTTCGAAGATACATTACCGTGAAGTGCATCACGGCTCCCAAACGCAGCAAAACCAGTTCTAGTGACAGCAGCAGCAAGAGACAAAGGAAAAGTATCGATTTGGAAGTAAAACAAAAGGCAATTAAACATCACCAAGGTGGAAAACCAGTGAATGCTATAGCTCGTGATTTGGGCATGTCGCACTCGACAGTCACGGCGATCCTTAAGAACAAAGAAAAAATTCTCCAAGCTGTTAAAGGATCGGCTCCACTGAAAGCTACAAAGATTACGAAAATGCGAGAGGGACCTACATCAGATATGGAAACATTGCTAATGACCTGGATTGAGGACCAAACACAGAAGCGAATCCCTCTCAGCACGCTGACGATCACTGCTAAGGCACGAAGCTTGTTCGAAATGCTTAAAGAAAAAGCAGGACCAGACTACAATATCGAGTTTAGTGCTAGTTCTGGGTGGTTCAAGCGCTTCAAACAACGTTTTTCGCTGCATAATGTGAAAGTGAGTGGTGAGTCTGCGAGTGTTGATGCTAAGTCAGCAGAAGATTATGTCGAAATAGATAAACTAATTGTAGAGGGAGGTTATTTGCCCCAGCAAATTTTTAATATGGACGAAACCTCCATTTTCTGGAAACGAATGCCTGAAAGGACCTTCATCCATAAGGAGGCCAAGTCAATGCCAGGCTTTAAGGCTTTTAAAGACAGTACATTAGCTGAAGTACAGTACTGTATGTGTAGAGTATCTTGGCTATTTAGTCAATACAGGTACACTACAGTATCCCATATAACTTTGTTAAGTATAAAGTATAGTGTTCGCACAACGTCCAAATCGCATAACGTCCTATTTCACCGAAGGTATCGTGGACGTTAAGCGGCTCATGACTGTACATCCATTTTTACATAATGTAGAGACATTATAATCCACACCTGAAGGTCTTTTATATTTGGACATGCGCCCTAATATAACCGACTAGGTTGAACGGGACGTGGCCTCGCCAAAACGAGGCAAAACTTTATAAAAAAAAAAAAGTTGCTTCTGATTATAAATAACGTTTTTATCACAATTGGAAATTTGTTGGGACATGTAGAAAAAGCACACAAGAAATGAAAATAAGCTATATACACTGTCAGTTTTCCCGTCATTGTTAAAATGAAACTATTTTGCCTCATGGTGTTTGCCAAGCAGTCATTTGTGTACAGGTGTGGATGATTTGTTATGTTGTATTACTGTATGAATGAATGAATAGTTTAAACTGTAGTCTACGAAAGCCACATATTCATTTATTCATACACATCCCATACCTGTGCACAAAAACCATATAAGTGCACAATTTTATGTCATTCGAAGTCGGAGTCGGACTTCTAACATTTCCGGAGTCGGAAAAGTTTTTGGTCGACTCCACAACCCTGGTAACTCCACAACCCTGGTAACACCACAACCCTGGTAACACCACAACTCTGGTAACTCCACAACCCTGGTAACTCCACAACCCTGTTGGCTACAGTGGGTATCACCTGAGGCAAGCTTTCGATTCGACACAGGGCAAAGAGAAACATGAGAGGAAAGTACAGACATTTTATATAAAATACATGATATGAAACCAGTCGACATAACACACCTCGCACGCGAACAAAAACTGTTTCTCCGCACTAAACTACCAGTACAAGTGGAAAGAACAAGTAAATTAGTAGAACCGGAAAAGTACCAGTAGAATAAGATATGAGAAAAAAAAACGCTAGTGATGGATATGACATTTTGAGGAAGCCTGTTGATAGCATTACAAGGAAGTCCTGGTTATGAAATCCCCAATCTAAGAGAAATAGGGGGAGAAACAAGAAACACAAAGAGAAGAGAACTTGAGACTGAATGGAAGACTGAGCAGGAAGACATGGACGACATTGAGCTGATTTCACGAGACCGAAAGACCTGAGACACGTTTGTTGAAGGATTATACTCCTTGGGGGACCCAATCATAATGAATGAATGACGTAATGAATTAAAGAGTCAAAATATTATTGAGCCATCATCATGAGCTGCCATCTTCACAACGAAGGTTGGCTGTATTGGATCTCCAACGTCTTCTGTCTCTTGTCTTGATAGACTTTTCCTGTGCATCTCTTGATGTTGTCTTCCCACTTATGGCGCTGTCTTCGTCTTGCGCGTTTGCTTCAACTCTACCTTCTGTTATGGTCTTCAGTGTCCGGTGTTATGTCTTTTTACATGGCCAAAATACTTTAGTTGTCTAATTTTGATCTCCTTCATTAATTCTCTTGTCATACCTAGGTTTTCTGGGACCTCTTTATTTGTTTTCTTTCCTTTCCATTCTAGTCAGCGGGAAGACAATAGACAATTTAGCAGTGTTTGCATTTCTGCCCTGAATTACAAGCAAATTGACAACTTATAAATAATACGTACGACGCAACATGAGAGTTACGGAAGCACAAAATTATCTCACACTGGGTCATGTCTGTCATGTCTGCAGTATACGTCTTACTCTTGATAGACATCTGTTTAATATTTATTATTTCTATAATGTCTATTGTCATTGTTTTGTTTTTTAAATCCTGAGCGGTTAGTGGTTATGTTTCCTGAGGGTTATGTATTTTCTTCCACTTTTTCTTTTTGTTCTTTTAATTTTAAGCAAATCTTCGGCTTATCATTGTCATCTATATTTGTCATTCAACACTCCGTCCCTATTTGATGTAAACATTATTTATCAATACCTCTCAATTATTTATATTCTTTCTTTCTTTCTTTCTTTCTTTCTTTCTTTCTTTCTTTCTTTCTTTCTTTCTTTCTTTCTTTCTTTCTTTCTTTTCTTTCTTTCTTTCTTTCTTTCTTTTCTTTCTTTCGTTCTTTCTTTCTTTCTTTCTTTCTTTCTTTCTTTCTTTTCTTTCTTTCTTTCTTTCTTTCTTTCGTTCTTTCTTTCTTTCTTTCTTTCTTTCTTTCTTTCTTTCTTTCTTTCTTTCTTTCTTTCTTTCTTTTCTTTCTTTCTTTCTTTCTTTCTTTCTTTCTTCCTTTCTTTCTTTCTTTCTTCCTTTCTTTCTTTCCTTTCTTTCTTTCTTTCTTTTCTTTCTTTCTTTTCTTTCTTTCTTTCTTTCTTTCTTTCTTTCTTTCTTTCTTGCTTTCTTTCTTTCTTTCTTTCTTTCTTCCTTTCTTTCGTTCTGTCTTTCTTTCGTTCTTTCTTTATTTGTTTTAATAACAAGCCCAATGTAAGATATCTTCTTTTTTACAACATTTGTTATTTCTATTGTTTAGCTGTCTTATAGAATATTTCAATTTTAATTAAAAACTTCATTGTCTGTGTCCGGTTCATCACAACACTTTAGCCCCCGAAGAAGCATATGCCATCAAGAAACTTATGCCAAGTCTTCGTGTCCCATGCCGTCAACTCAAAGTCTTTCCGTGTCTTCCCCATTTCTTTCATGTCTACATTTCTCGTCTTCGTGAAGTATTTAGTATCCTTAACTACTTTTACCCGAGAGATTCCAGAATTAGGATTGCTATGTAACACAATCGACATGTTCCCTCAGTGTGTGTGTGCTCTATCCATCGCCAACGTTTTCTTCTGATCTCTTATTGCACTGGCACTAGTCTGGGTCTTGTCATCAGTACCACCTTAATGATCTTGTAACACCATTTCAATCCATCTATTCAACGCAAGCACCCATTTATGAAAGTCGGTAGCTGCTTGGTTATCTTAATTTTTTTTTACTGTTTCAGAAAAATATTTATTGTTTACTGCACTTTTATCACAGTGATGTAACAACTCTTTCTTTATTATCCTTTCCAGTTACCTAGCTTTCGATTTCATCTAAGAATATCGTCCTAGATATAATGTTTGAACATTTCAACACACGATCTAACAAACACGACAAACAAGAAACTACAGATTTCCAAAAATATTTGCCTGAGAGAAAAGAAGGATTGAAATAGCACAAGATCAGCAATGTGGACTAATGGGAAGAACTATAGAAATACCAGTGACAAAAAAATGACCCAAAAATACTACAGCTGGAAAGGAAACACATGATGAGGAAACCTGTTGATACCAGCCAGTACAAGTCATTCGTTTTTCTCGAATTCATGGTAGGAGAAATAGAGGGTGACTTAACAACATTTTAAGAAGGAATTTGAAAATAGATGGAAGGGACGAAGAAAGGATCGAAAAACCTCAAATAGAAAGCACGTGTAGACGATCATGCGATAATTTTTTTAAGGCCTACCCACAAGAAGAGATTGAGGGTAGTATATGAATGAATGAAAGCAAGATGTTATCTCCAAATCTAAGAAATTTTGTTTAGATTTTTTAACTCTGTTGTTCCTAGGTGTATTTAGTTTCTGATTTTCGATCCTCTTAAAAAAAAAAAAAAATTTCCTCCTCTCAAAGCATTGAACCAACAGTGCTATTGGTTACGTGCAGTAATTCTACACCACAGTACATCTCTTCTTATTGTGTAACAATTAATTTTACATGATGAGGTTGCTGGCCTTAATCACAACCATCCTTAGTCGCCTAACACGACATATCAATTATTCTATTCATTGCTGGCCAATATTGTGTTCCCGGAGATACGCTTTAACTCCAGACGAATGAATCAATGAATGCCCATTTTTCATGTAATTTTTTATTACGCCAACAAAGCAGGCTGCCCCTGTGCAGAAATCCTGTGTCAAAGGATTCTGTATGTTCTTGTTACGATGGTTCTTTTCCCGCTCCTGTTGGTCTACATCGGTAGCATGATGCCACACTGCATCTGATCCTCCTGCCGAAAGCACGTGTCAATGAACTTCATGTACTCTCGCACTGATCGTGTCTGCATCTATTTCTTTTTTACATTACGAGGTTACCAGAAACTTGCACACCGGATATTAACCGGCTCTTACGGTATGCTTGAGGAGGGCTGTATCCTTTCTTTGACTACTGGGACTCGCACGGTTTATGTATGATTTTGTTAGCCACTTGCACAAACCTAAGTTAAGTCGCTTCTAAAAGCAAGCATGCCTCCCGAAACTGTTTAATTATAAATAACTAGCAATAACCCGTCAAAATTGACAGGTTTTCAATTATAGTGTGTTGTTTCTGTTACATGTATTACAGACGGTACTATCACTAATGTGGTCATTTCATTGCAGGCGACCGTCATTAGATATTTCTAGTGAAAATTATATGGATGTATTAAACATGAAGACATGAAGTAACCTTCCTAAATGACATGTGGAGCAGTGATAATGATCTAACGGACCGTAAATTGACTAAATAACTAACATTTCTTTTATGACAACATGTCTCGTAATTGTTCGTGCATATTTTAAAATCTTGCCGTGGTCGACTTACTGTCTCTGAGAAGCCATGGTCGACTTACTGCCTCTGAGAAGCCATGGTCGACTTACTGCCTCTGAAAACAACGTTTGAAGTTTGACGAAACTCCAGTTCATGTACTGTTTATCAATTGTGTTGTTGGCTTCTTTCCATAATCAAACTGTTCATGCACACCGTCATTTGCAAACTTTTCAATTTTCGGAAGAGTACATGTCACGAGAGGGTTGATTATTATTGAAATTATAAGATATCCTGGACACAAAGTTGTATCAGGTGATACCAGGATAGTGCCAGATAAGAGTCTGGTCTTATAAGTAATACCCCCTTCTCTGAAAAGAGTAAAGTTGTATAGATATCAAAGGTAGGATCAAGCTGTATAAGTTCCTAGAGCAGGTGGTAATGTATTACCCTAAGTTCCTACTTGCTCCTCTCCAGATCCTCCTCGGTTAATATTATTATTATTATTATTATTATTAGCTCTGCTAGGGGTATTAACTAAACTATCTACCAACAAGAACGGTAACTTAACTTAAATAATTTAAGTAAGTCTGCTGGTAAATATTTACAATTTAATTTTTACAACTCTTATTTTCTGCTTGAAAATATTTCAAGAACTCAAAATGCAATTACAATAGTAAATAAATAAAACACTTGAAAACAACTGTTTATAGTTAATTACAGTCTTTTTGAATTATCTAAATGTTCTCCACTTTAAGCTAAAATCACTTTGTTGAAGACAGTCTGTATGTTAAGCTTAATTCTATTTTCTTCACAGTTCCAGAATTTTTGTTAAATACTGACTAGGATGTTTGCCTAGCTAAAAGCACTCGAACTTCATCATTTTATTTCACTATATCGTGGTGGACTTGAATAATTGTACAGTAGCCTTGTGTGGCTACTTATCTGTATTTCTTGATTTAGTAGTGTTTTCCATCTTGGGTCTGACAAGAAAACTGTGCCTCCTCCTGGCCTTAGGATTTGGGTAACTGTCCCTCTAACATTCAAAGGGCACTTGCACCACTAGATCCTATAGTAGAGTCTGGCTCCTTTAGGTGGAAGGTAATTGCAGGATGCAACCTGAAAGATATTTAATTTCACCACTATATTGCCTATCTCTATCTCTTTATCACAGAAGTAGGAGATGAGAGATAGTTTCAGACGACAGAGTGCAGATAGACGCACAGGCCACATCAAGTCAGCAATAACACAGCTCAGCAATTTATTTTACGCACACTTGTAAGGAAGAGATTGTAAAATCTGCCTCGATGTGCAAATATTGAATCCTATGAATCCCAATATCTTCGTTATTCCTAAAGCGATTTCCTTCATTTTTGGTTTAAAATACACCCTAGACTATTCTACATCTTTCTAGCTAATTGTCTTTTACTTTCCTAAGACCATTTCATTCTATGCGTAGTCTAAACAGCAAAATTATGGACGTGCCTAATGCCTCGATGCATTCCACTAGAAATTTTTCTCTTAATATACTACATTTCGTGGAAGTCTTTACACCTACCTCTAAAGTAACATTTCTAGTATTGAATTACTAACCTCTGCCATGCTGTACTTCTCTCATTGTAGTGGATTTTGATGGTATTGTATGGTGGTGTTATCACCTAGTGTGATGCGTGAGGTCAGCTGTGAAGGCTCCTGAGATAATTGTAACTGTGAATATACAGAAGGCCCTTTCGTGCTACCACTTTATGACCTCACACATATCTTTTTTTACTAATGAATGTGGCTACGTTAAAATCTAGGGTACTGAATGCAATGTGTTGTATGGACATATACACACACCCACAGATATTAATTAAGTCTAATACTATCAATAAAATTTATAACACAATGAACTAAATTCAGCTGGTTAAATTTAGAATAGAAAATCTTTTTTTTTAAATTTATTTGTTCTGAACCAAGGTTTTATTTTGGCCAGAACTTATGCAAAGATTTTGAAATTTATGAATGAATGGCATGAATAAATGGCATGTTAAATGAAAGATGTTTACATATGCAATCTTCAAGATTAATTATAGTATTACTGTTCGTAATGTTAATTTTCCTGGGAAAACTATGAATGGATGTGCTGTTGGGGTGGCTTCATCCCTCCCTGTTTATGCCTACACAGCATTGTCCATTAATGATGGAAGGAAATGGGATGCTTCAGTAGTAAATTCTCTTGGGTGCTAGTTTTATGAAGTTGGTGTAAGTTCAGCAGGCCAGCTAGCCTACTTAACTTTGCCAGATTTGTTCTGGTGCTGGAATATGATGGCCCCACCTCTCCGTGCTTGAGCAATACACAGATGTTCTGTCGAAATGTACCCTGCACGGGTCCTCACTTCAATTATTAATCAGCATTTGACACCACCTTAGTGTCAAGATCGAACTCACAGCTCTGAAATAAAGTATTGGTTTTTGCTCAGAACCTTACCTAATAAGCCACTTCTACACATAACAAATTACAATAACACCACATAAACAGGGTCAGTTCTCTCTGACCAGACAGCACATCTTACCTAGTTGGTTTCGCATAGGGTAAGTTTCCCCAGTCTACAGATTCTGAAATAGGTGCATTATCTCACTGCCATAGAATAGGATAGGTGATATGATTCACTGTTCTCAACACTTGATCACCCCTTCCTAAACCTTGCTGTAGTTTATATATTGTTTGTCCCTAGACCCTGAACTAGGGCGGGGGGTCCAGAGCGAATCCTTACTTGTTTGTAAGGCTAGATTTCGATATGGCAGTATCAATCACTCGGACATTAAACAATATTCAAAATATACAAAGAAATAATTTCAATCTTACCAGATTATGAATAAAGAACACAGAAATGCTAGCAAAACTCAGCTGAGCTGCTGGCTATAGTATGGCGTCCCTGAACTTATTTCAATTTATTTCATTTGGAAATCACCACACTTGAAATTTACTGTGTCTATCACTGGACAACTATTGAGGAATGGCAAAAAAGCTCCTCTGAGCGCGGATAATATGATTGTCTGTGGCCAATCAATGCCTTGGTTTTTTTTAAATTCAAATTTCCTACACTAAAGTCATTTCAGTCATGCTTCAGTCAAGTATGGATTTTTATCTGTTAGTCTGTCCGTCTCTACTTGCGTTTTCACAAAAACGTACTTGATTTTTGAACCAACCTTTCTCTCCCCTCCAAAATTTTGTCGATAAAAGTTATTTTTAGACACAGCTTCCACCAATATCCCTTCTCTTCCATGCTAAGTAGATTTGAACACCTGCGTCTCAAGGTCGCGATTTTTGTGCAAATAGCGACACTTTTGATTCAATGCAGTCTTTCGCTGTTGTGAACAACACTGTCTTTTGTCATTATTTTCATTATTATCTATCCGTCTGTAAAATTAAAAACATATTATTTCACTGCTCAGAATGGGCCATCCGGCCAGCTAATTTTTATATTCCTAACATTAATATTAAGAAAAGTTACTTTTTAAATTTTGTAATATTTCAAGCATCTGCGTTTAGCCGCTGAATTCAAATAAAAGGCTTGGTATCGCAAAAAGTTATTGCTTATCCTTTACAGGACGTGGCAATCAACCCCAGCTTTTATTGGCTGTTTGTGATTTATCTAGGCAATTTTTACGTTCAGTAGTTTGCCATTGCTTTCTGAACGGTACGGCGCTTATACCATTGTTAAAAATCCACACAAAGCGATTTTCTACCAAACCGCCTGCAGCAGGTTTCGAACCTGGTATATCTGGATTATGAAACTGCGTTCATATCCATTAGGCCACAGACGCCGACTGGTATCGCAAAAGCGTCCAATAAATGACTGTGGCGTATCATATCCAAGGTCCCTTCTGTCGAATTCCTTACTTTATGTCAACTTGGGGGGGGGGGGGGGGAACGTGACTTTTCCTCCTTGCCCCACCAATTTGCGTCCATTAACCTCGCTAGTTCAAGTACGCGTTCAGTCAGATTTTTGTCTTTTGATCCTCGTTCCGTTTTGCCTTCAAGTCTAATACCTGATGACCCGCGGCGCGGGCGATCATGTATTCCAGCAGCTTACGCATTGGTTTTTTATCCCTACGTTGTATCATTGGAGATATTTTGACGTTGTATCACTTGTTAATTTTATGACACTCATACGTCTGTATCTTATCTCCAATTGAACCAGGGTTACACAGATTTGATATCGCCATTGTTAGGCTAGTACGTTTTATCAACACGGCTTGAAGGTGCGTTTCCATTGGTCCGTCAATGATATACTGTCATAAAGTATGGCGTTCCGTTTGGGTAAAAAATCAAGACCCCACGATAGTACATATAAAGGAAACAATACAATTATTGTTTAACTTTCAACCACAATTGCACCCCTTAGCTGTGGTTGAAAGTTAATGTACTCTCTCGAAAATAGAAAATTGCGCAAATGACGGTGTGCATAATGTAACCGACCGACGTACTTACGGCGGCAATTATGGTATTGGATGTTAATGAATAGAAGAAACAACTTACTTTCTATGAACATTTATTACAAATAAGGGAGGGAAAACTGAGGCCTGTAAACAGTAAATTAATATGAAACAAATATAAAGGTATGTTATCAGGCACTCACAGGAAATAAAGAAGTAGAACACCAGACAACAGAAAAACAACAGACATGAGTGGCTTACCCAGGATTTGAACACTGGACCTTCCGTGCGACAACCCCGCCTAGCCATGCAAGCGAATCGCACTATCCGCTCTGCCATCTACGCATCATCAAAAAATTATGTTTCTGTTACGCACGGATCATTATTATTTTTCGTTTGTATAAACATTTTTTCATATGTATGATCATTTTTTTTTTTTGACTGAAGTGTGTATTATGTTTTCTATGGTCAAAGGGACATAATCCGAGTTATCGAGACTACAATTTGTTAGGAGTTGCCTTCTCTTGTATAGAGACACGTTCGGTCTATAATTTCTTGAACGAAGCGTGACCACATCTCCTTATTTGGTAGTATCAGTCAACTATGGTAGATGTCTGAAACCTTTCTTAACGCTTCTTTTCATGACCATAAAAGGCGCGACTGTGTAAGACTTTTATCTCGAATGTTCTTCGAATCGTCTTATTGTGAACGGCAACTCAGAGATTGTCGTTCTGCGCATGTCAAACCGGGAGTTCGTTCTGTGTGTTCCGCCCAGTTGGGGCAGTTTAGAAATGGTTTAAGAAGCGAGCAGACGCAACTGCGTCTTGTGATTCTCTGAGGGAAATACAGTGTCTTAGTGAGTTAGTTAGCTAACTAGACTATTTCCCAGTATTATGCAGCCTGCCTGGAGGCATATGTTCATGGTTGATTTTCCGAAATAAGGTAATTCCTCTTGTATCGAACTTTATGCTATCATCTAGAGGTTCGTCATTTTGTCGCCTATTTGCTCGCCTGTGTGATGCAAAATGGAGAGGTACTTTGACTAGGATTAAGTCACCGGTATCTGTATACCTGAACTAGTTAAATATATATGGGTCGCTCTAGACCAACAAGACTGTTGTCTGTGTTCCAGGATTCGTTATATCAGAGATCACGTCCAAGTCAGATGGTTAGACTTAGGAACATTATAAAGGTCGAGCTGACCTGTAGCCCATGTATGCTATTCACGTGCAGACAGTGAACGGACTTATTGTATACAACTGATCTGCTAGCATCAGAATGGGAGCATTTATTATTGTTTATGAACATTGAAGATCTGTAGCTGACACTGTTGCAGAAGTTATAGAAATTATTATTATTTATACAGCTTCACGAACTAGCACTCGATGATTGATGAATTTCTGAATCTATTGAACTGTGATGTCTTATGACGCATATATACAACAGCTATCATTGCTGACTACAGAAATTGTTTTCAATGTGCCATATCATCTTGCTGAACTCGTTAACCATGTTGATGTCATAAGTATCATGACTGTTTTGTGGCGTGCAATAAATGAAAGAAACTTATACAACGAAGTTACCCTTTCTATGACTCTACACGTCATGTTGCCTGTGTGATAACCCTGTGAACTGTTCCACTACCACATACACAGCAACATCCTAAATCAGAGAAGACACCTACATCTTACACTTTAACACCAGGTGTCGATAAGGGTGGCAAGTTACCACTTCAGCACAAATCCACCCTTATCATTTTTGGTGGCCAGTATGGGGACTGTGCGAATTTCCTACAGTGAAATTTGCTAGCGACAATCGTTGCTATATCTGTTTAGTTGTGACGAGTTGTGCTTTATTTTTGTTTCTTGTATATATATATTTTTTTTCTTTTTTCTTCTCTCTCTTTCTTTGTGTTTTTAGTTTCGATTTCGATTGTTTGTATTTGTAGGTCTCCCCTTTGCTATTATTCAGTTCTTTACGTATATTTTTGTGTATACACTGTAGCGTCATTTGTTAGTCATATCTTCGCATATTTCTTTTTAGTTTTGCTGTTTGTGTATTTGACTTATGCGAATGTTTTCGTATTGTTTGATCTTTGTTGATTGTTTACATTGACTCTGATCTTTGTTATTGTTTACATTGACTCTGATCTTTGTTATTGTTTACATTGACTCTGATCTTTGTTGTTGTTTACATTGACTTTGATCTTTGTTATTGTTTACATTGTTGATGACCTTTGTTATTGTTTACATTGTCTTGTTATTGTTTACATAGTTCTTGCATAGTTAGCTTTCACTATTGTTGATATATGCTCATGCACTATTGGTCTATAGTGCACTTATCATAACAAACTGGTGTTTTTTTGCTTATGCACTATTGTAGTGCAGTTATGATAAATAACTGATGATTATGCACTGATTTGGGTAGTGCACTGTTAATTAAGAGGTGACTTGTGATATTATTATACATTTGATAATACAAGTTGGTGTCAACTCCTGTTTCCCACAGAGATTGGGTTCAACATAGAGATTATACAAGCACTTTATTAAGTCTTGTTGCTATTTAACATTGAAATAAGATAATTAATTATTTCAGGTTCTGTACTCACATTTTAGACATCATGTCTACATTTGAGTACTTTATTGAGCAGGGTAAAGCCCTTGGGAAGACAGGTGATAAGTTGGAGGAATTTGCGACTGTTCAATATGCCAAGGCATTGAAGTCGGAAGAAAAGAAAATGAAAGAACAAACTGAACAAAAGAGAATAGAGGCTGAAATAGAACAAAAGAAACTGCAGATGCAGGTGGAGGGAGATAAGAGACTTGAAAAAGAAGCTGAAAATAAGAGACTTGAAAAAGAAGCTGAAAATAAGAGACTTGAAAAAGAAGCTGAAAATAAGAGACTTGAAATAGAGGCTGAAGAAAAAAAGTTACAGGCCCAGGCTGAAGAAAGAAAGTTACAGACAGGCTGAAAAAGAAGTTACAGGCTGAAATATTCTAATCCACATATATAAATTATTAGGTAAATATGAAGCCTAACAAATAAAATTAATAAAGAGAAGAGCAATGGGAAAATGACAGTGCTGTCACAAAGAATGTACTCGAAATCCCCCTTGTTTTCTGCTTCGTCTGCAAATTGTAACGCTTTCACGTTGATAGTAAAGCTTACTGTATTATTACCCGCCTTCTTCAATGAAACGTGTGCTGTATTTCTTGGAAAAGCATTGAGACGTACTGCGTAATGACCTAAATTAACCCTAACATTAATTATACTGCGTTACCAAAACGAACGAACAGATGGACTAAAGGGATAAAAAGAGAAGGGAGAGGCAGAAAGCCGAACACTAAACCCGCTTCGCGCGATACACAATTACTACCATCACGCGTGTAAGTCTACATGCACTAATTTTTTTTTCAGACGGACAGTGATAAAATACACTACCCTTTCCCAGAGTTAGGTTTATAAATCATAACAGACTCTTATTAGAAAAGACAACATTATATGGGTTTACGTTTGAACACATAACAGTACCCAGACAGCACATCTTCTAAACAGGAGATAGAAGAAATTGCATATTTTGAACGCAGCCACGTAGCTCCTTTAAATTAGTATTTTTGGGTTCCTTAGGGTTTGCTGACAAATAATATGTAAAACGTTACGCAAATAGTCCAGGAATTAATAAATTATACCCAAAATAAAATATTGGGGGTGCCTGACAGCATAAAATCATTTCTGCTCATAAAATTTTTTTTATAACGTGTTTGAAAAAACCTTACGTTACATAAATAGCCTACCATGTAAACTCCAAATTGATTGGAGCGCAACAAATGAAAGCCTAACCACGATTGGTCGGGCTATAAATACTATCTTGGTTGTTGGGGGAGACGGGAAAAGATAACATTTTTTTCAAACACTTGTCGAAACGTGGCTCATTGGCCAGTCTCGCTGATATACACACTTGGGAGCGTTAGTTCGAGACCACTAATTCAAATAAGCTTGATAAAGCGACAGTACGTTGAAGCTAGCTCACATTTTTGCTAAAATAAAAGCCTGGAACATAGGCAGAACGGAATTTGTGCCAGAATTCATTGCTAATCAACGTATCTGTGTTTATTTCCATGAAATTGTGGTAAGCTTGAACCATTCAGTATCTTTTAATGAAAAATTGAATGTGAATTGTTGATTTATGCCTGTATATATATGTGTAGTTCAGTGGCAAACGTGAGGTAAAGCCTATAATGCTCCAGCCTGAACAGAGGGTGTCGGAGAGAAGTAAAACGGCATGGAATGGCCAAATAGTACACTGACACCTGGATGATGGACTAGAAAGAAATAATGCTGGAAGTGCAGAGGCGTAGTAACCATTAAGAAGGGTAATACTGGAATAAAGTATTTCAAATGAAGCTGACTGTTGGCCTAACGCTCTGAACGCAATGTTTGTGCTGTATTGTGATCAGTGTAAAAGAGAATATAAATTAGTTATGAAGTAGAAGGTACATCCTTCTTGATTTCAGGGACAGTGGTCTTGATGGTACTGAGCAGCATCTGGTCAGAGATTTGCTGAATCCAGAGTCGGACAGCATACTCCTTGGTCCTTTTAGCTATCAGTGAGGTGTCTCCTGAGCCCAGAGGAGAATTCGAGCAGAGGAGTCCTTTCCTGCCGCCATCACTAAAGATAAGCAGAGTTGGCCAGCTGAGCTCAACATTATGTCCCCTCATCTTGAAATAACTTTATAAAAGTACTATTCAGAGGGGAATTTACTTGTCTTAAAATCAGGAACTGTGAACATCTACAATAATGGTCCCTAAAGACAAACTATTGAAGTCATGATGACAAATACCAACAGAGCTTGAACAAAACAAAACCAGTATTACCTCATTTTACCACTACACAAATGACACACATAGAACATTGGTAATAATATATGTCACTACAATATTCATATTAAATACATTCTGTACATAACTTGTAATTTAAATTGATTGTGATTCCTGGTTCCCTTGTAGTTGAATCAGGACACATATTCATTCATGCCAGTAATGAATACATATTGTTATTTGAAACGTTACTAGTGACTTCTTTAAGATATTCTCATAGAGTGTTATATGTATGTGAGTGTCACAGTGTTGTTAAGAGTAGTGGATTAAATTAAATTGTTTATCTGTCTGTTGTTGTGACTTACACTTCACCATACACATACCCTAGACACATAACGTAGCATCACACTATTCCAGAATAATTCTGACTGAGATATATAGATATGTGGTAGCAAGTAAGGTTATATATATAATATACTACTCTTATTAGATATATATATACCTTCACAGCTGATCTCAGTCAGTACACTAAGTCCCTTATAAATATTTATAACATCCCACTTCACCACATATATTGGGGTCTCGCTCTCGGGATTTTGAATCTTTAACTATTAAAAATATTGGGGGTAATTCACTTCAGGGAATATAAGAATTAAAAGGTATCCTTGGGTGGAATTAAATAAGGTTGAGCTCACGGTGCCTGTTTTGTCCATTAGAGATTGAATTGTTGGTTAGACATTGTATTAAGTTACCTGATAGACAATGGTCACGGACAGCTGGTTCTTCCAAAGAGATATAGGACAGAATTAATAAGGAGCCTACATGTGAAACCAGATGGGGACCATGAGAAGATAGGTACCATCATTCAAAAGGTGGCTCACAATTATTATTGGCCCAAAGCAAGATGGGACATTGAAAATTTTGTAGAAAGGTGTAGCATAGCACATGAGGGAACACCCACAAGTGGGAACATGGATCAGGACCTGGACATGCCACGGGGCAAAATCAGGCCTGACAATAAAAGGAAAAATAGATTTGATAAAGTGGACCAAATGGAATGGGAAGCCCCTTTTCACGGACAAGCTTCACTTAACTGTTTTTCAATGGCCACTATGCGGAGAGTGCAAAAAGATGTCTTACCCCAGGATAAGCCGAAAATCCCTCAATCGGACTTAAACCAACTGGAGGAAGAAGATGTAGAGAGGAAATCTCTCATCAAGAATTTTAAGAGGGGAGACAGCCCCAAAAGAAAAATTGGTAGCGGTCGTTTTGTGAATGATAATTCTGGGAGGAAAAATCATCACTATAAAGCTTCAAGTGGAAGAGACCATACCGGTGCATGGACAAATAGGTCCACACAATTAAAGGTCCATATGTAGCTTTGTTAAGAACGTGGACTGATGAAAAGGCAGAGGAAAGCATTACATCTTCATACCAATATGTGAATGAGCTGACCACTCGGTTGAAAACTGGCTGGAAACTTGCCAATGAAAATTTGAAACAAGCCAGGAAGAAACATGCTGCCTATTATAACAGGAAGGCGAAAGACAGAAATTTGGCTGTGGGAGAGAAGGTACTGCTTCTTTTGCCCGGGAGTCAGAATAAGTTACAAATTGGATGGCAGGGTCCATATACAGTTCTAGAGAAGGTGTCTAGAACAAATTATAAGATAGATAAGAAGGGGAAAGAAAAAATTTATCATGTGAATCTCCTGAAGAAATATTTGGAAAGAGAACATCAGGAAGAGACACACTTGTGGACCTTGTCCATCGCCATGGAGATGAAAAAGGAACCACTTTCATCATTTGAATATCCATTACACCCCTGTGAGACAGCAGCACAGGTGAAAATCAGTACACATTTAACGAAAACTCAGAAAGAGAGAGTGCAACAGGTTCTAAATAATCATGCAGAGGTGTTAACAGACCGACCAGGACATACAAACCTATTGGAATATGATATGAAACTCATAGACTCCACACCTGTCTGTATGAAACCATATTCGATTCCGTTTGCTAAGGAAAAAGCTTTGAAGGAAGAGATAGACTATCTATTGAAGGAAGGAATTATTTCGCACAGTGAGTCTTCGTATAGTTCCGGTGTTGTACTTTTAAGGAAGCCCTCTGGAGAACATAGACTCTGTATAGATTACAGGAGACTGAATGCTATTACAGAAGGACAGGTGGATCCATTGCCGGATACAAATCAGCTGTTTGCCAGACTAAATAAAGCTAAATATTACTCAAAAGTGGATCTGAGTAAAGGATACTATCAGATTCCAGTAAAGCCTGAGGTTAGACCCTACCTAGCTTTTAGTACCTCAGAAGGACACTATGAGTTTAATAGATTGCCATTTGGATTGAAGAATGCGCCTAGTGTCTTCTCTAGAATGATGAGAAAATTATTGGATCCTCTGAATAATCCCTGTATAACAAATTTTATGGATGATATCCTTATAGCGACAGAAACATTTGAGGAACACATTGACTCTCTGAACATGCTGTTTGATCGACTTAGGGAGGCAAATTTAACAGCCCGACCAACCAAATGTTGCGTTGGATGTAAAGAATTGGAATTTTTTGGGACACACAGTTTATCAGGGAAACATGACCCCTGACCCAAAGAATTTAGAGAAACTACAGAAAGCCCCGAGACCACAAACCAAGAAGGACGTGAGATCCTTTGTCTCATTATGTGGTATCTACCAGAAGTATATCAAAAACTTTAATTCCATATGTGCACCGTTAACTGAATTGACACGTAAAGGACTTCCAGATCGCATTACATGGACACCACAATGTGAAATGACTTACCAAGAATTGAAGGAAAAGCTCACAAGTAAACCCATTTTGAAATTACCTGACTTAAGTCAAGAATTCATAGTAAGGACGGATGCAAGTAATATTGGGTTAGGTGCAACTTTACTACAGAAATCAGATGCATTGGATGGGGAATTAAGCCCAGTGGCATATGCTAGCAGAAAGTTGAATAAAGCTGAAATCAACTACTCAACTAGCGAAAAAGAATGTCTTGCAGTAATATGGGCAATAAAGAAATTCAATATTTATCTATATGGGAAGGCATTTAAGTTGCAAACTGACCACAATACCTTTATCGTTTTTAGCACAGGCTAAGCATGAGAACTCTAGGTTACTCCGATGGTCTTTGCTTCTGGCTCCATATAATTTTAGCATTGAATATATATCTGGAAAAAACAAATCTGGGAGCGGATTTTTTAAGCCGCCATCCGTGTGATGAGAATCACCGTAAACCCCAGAAATAATAATAAATTTCTCTATGTGTATATAGAATAAAGGACTGACATATAATGTCTGTTTTAAGAGGGGAAGTGTCATGAAATATTCTAATCCACATATATAAATTATTAGGTAAATATAAAGCCTAACAAATAAAATTAATAAAGAGAAGAGCAATGGGAAAATGACAGTGCTGTCACAAAGAATGTACTCGAAATCCCCCTTGTTTTCTGCTTCGTCTGCAAATTGTAACGCTTTCACGTTGATAGTAAAGCTTACTGTATTATTACCCGCCTTCTTCAATGAAACGTGTGCTGTATTTCTTGGAAAAGCATTGAGACGTACTGCGTAATGACCTAAATTAACCCTAACATTAATTATACTGCGTTACCAAAACGAACGAACAGATGGACTAAAGGGATAAAAAGAGAAGGGAGAGGCAGAAAGCCGAACACTAAACCCGCTTCGCGCGATACACAATTACTACCATCACGCGTGTAAGTCTACATGCACTAATTTTTTTTTCAGACGGACAGTGATAAAATACACTACCCTTTCCCAGAGTTAGGTTTATAAATCATAACAGACTCTTATTAGAAAAGACAACATTATATGGGTTTACGTTTGAACACATAACAGTACCCAGACAGCACATCTTCTAAACAGGAGATAGAAGAAATTGCATATTTTGAACGCAGCCACGTAGCTCCTTTAAATTTGTATTTTTGGGTTCCTTAGGGTTTGCTGACAAATAATATGTAAAACGTTACGCAAATAGTCCAGGAATTAATAAATTATACCAAAAATAAAATATTGGGGGTGCCTGACAGCATAAAATCATTTCTGCTCATAAAATTTTTTTTATAACGTGTTTGAAAAAAACCTTACGTTACATAAATAGCCTACCATGTAAACTCCAAATTGATTGGAGCGCAACAAATGAAAGCCTAACCACGATTGGTCGGGCTATAAATACTATCTTGGTTGTTGGGGGAGACGGGAAAAGATAACATTTTTTTCAAACACTTGTCGAAACGTGGCTCATTGGCCAGTCTCGCTGATATACACACTTGGGAGCGTTAGTTCGAGACCACTAATTCAAATAAGCTTGATAAAGCGACAGTACGTTGAAGCTAGCTCACATTTTTGCTAAAATAAAAGCCTGGAACATAGGCAGAACGGAATTTGTGCCAGAATTCATTGCTAATCAACGTATCTGTGTTTATTTCCATGAAATTGTGGTAAGCTTGAACCATTCAGTATCTTTTAATGAAAAATTGAATGTGAATTGTTGATTTATGCCTGTATATATATGTGTAGTTCAGTGGCAAAAGTGAGGTAAAGCCTATAATGCTCCAGCCTGAACAGAGGGTGTCGGAGAGAAGTAAAACGGCATGGAATGGCCAAATAGTACACTGACACCTGGATGATGGACTAGAAAGAAATAATGCTGGAAGTGCAGAGGCGTAGTAACCATTAAGAGGGTAATACTGGAATAAAGTATTTCAAATGAAGCTGACTGTTGGCCTAACGCTCTGAACGCAATGTTTGTGCTGTATTGTGATCAGTGTAAAAGAGAATATAAATTAGTTATGAAGTAGAAGGTACATCCTTCTTGATTTCAGGGACAGTGGTCTTGATGGTAGTGAGCAGCATCTGGTCAGAGATTTGCTGAATCCAGAGTCGGACAGCATACTCCTTGGTCTTTTTAGCTATCAGTGAGGTGTCTCCTGAGCCCAGAGGAGAATTCGAGCAGAGGAGTCCTTTCCTGCCGCCATCACTAAAGATAAGCAGAGTTGGCCAGCTGAGCTCAACATTATGTCCCCTCATCTTGAAATAACTTTATAAAAATACTATTCAGAGGGGAATTTACTTGTCTTAAAATCAGGAACTGTGAACATCTACAATAATGGTCCCTAAAGACAAACTATTGAAGTCATGATGACAAATACCAACAGAGCTTGAACAAAACAAAACCAGTATTACCTCATTTTACCACTACACAAATGACACACATAGAACATTGGTAATAATATATGTCACTACAATATTCATATTAAATACATTCTGTACATAACTTGTAATTTAAATTGATTGTGATTCCTGGTTCCCTTGTAGTTGAATCAGGACACATATTCATTCATGCCAGTAATGAATACATATTGTTATTTGAAACGTTACTAGTGACTTCTTTAAGATATTCTCATAGAGTGTTATATGTATGTGAGTGTCACAGTGTTGTTAAGAGTAGTGGATTAAATTAAATTGTTTATCTGTCTGTTGTTGTGACTTACACTTCACCATACACATACCCTAGACACATAACGTAGCATCACACTATTCCAGAATAATTCTGACTGAGATATATAGATATGTGGTAGCAAGTAAGGTTATATATATAATATATTATTAGATATATATATACCTTCACAGCTGATCTCAGTCAGTACACTAAGTCCCTTATAAATATTTATAACATCCCACTTCACCACAAGGCTGAAGAAAGAAGGTTACAAAGAGAGGCTGATGAGAGAAAAGCAAAAATGGAACATGATGAAAAAGTCTTAGCTTTAGAGTTAGAGAAGTTAAAGTTATTGAACACTGGTAATGCTAATGAGGCAAATAAGGTGTCAAATAAGACTAATGCTAAGGATTTCAAGCTTAATCTACCAGCATTTAATCCCTCAATCGATGATATAACATTTTATCTAGATAGATTTGAAAGTGCATGTAATGTACATAATATAGATAAAACATTATATGTGTATCATCTGTCCAAGATACTTAGAGGTGATGCTTTGACTTTGTTGAGTATGGTAGATGTGCCTGACAAAAACAACTATGAGGTTGTCAGGGCGGCGTTGTTAAAGAAGTACCAACTTAACGAGGACGGATATCGTCTTAAATTTAAAACCATGTTACCAGAAACTGGAGTTGAATTCTCTGAATTCATCTCAGGCATCCGTCTTACTTTTTTACGATGGGTTGAGTTGTCTAAGACAGAAAATACATTTGAAGCTCTTATGGATTTACTACTTAGAGATAAGGTTATGTCTTCTGTTAATGAAGCTTTTCTATCTTTTCTTCATGAGCGTAAGCCTAAAAAACATAAAAGAAATGGAAGAATACTGTAGCCAGTATGTTACTGCGCATCCGCACATAACCATTAGTAACTCTAAGGTGAAAGAAGGTCTGCCAGTTGCTTCGGCAGCACCTTATGGCCCAAATTTTATGCGTAAATTTCAGGGTAGCCAGAAAAATTTCAATAAAAAGAGTAATCGTAATTATGCCCAGAACCATAGTGATCAATTCCAGGGTGATTCTTCTTCCCAGAACTGGAGACAACCTAATACTACACGTTATTCTACTCCGGTTAACTTTAGAAATTTTCACAAAGGTAATCGGAGTAGAGGAAAATATTTTATGCAGAGACCTCAATACCAAGATAATAGAGGTTCTCAACAGCATAGAGATAGTAATGACAGTTATGGAAACTGGAACTCAAACCAGGATAAAAATTACAGTAGGGACTTTAATGATAATTGCAGAGGCAATAATGGTCGCGGTAGATCGCAACATAAGAGAAAAAAGATATCAACAGACAAATTCTGTTCAACAAGAATCTCAGGGAGCAGATAAACAGGTTAATAATGATAAAGACCATAATGCTATCGGATGCTCATCTTTTGATTTTCGTAGGGCAAATAAGTGTATCCAATGCAGTACTTTATTTGATCCGAAAACCATTAGTACTCTAAGCTGTGGTCATCCTTTGCCCGCTCTTCCTGCTAATGTTGCTCATGATGGGAGAGGTTCTCTTATATTACATAAGGGGCTAGTAAATAGTAATCCAGTCTCAGTGTTGTTTGATTCTGGATGTACTACTGTCGGCGTTAGGCAATCTCTTGTAGATCCATCCTGTGCTACAGGAAAAGTCATCAAATGTGTCACATTTGGTGGCACGTTAGAAAAGTATCCTACTGCTATAATACACATTGCTACTCCTTTCTTCACGGGAGAGGTCCACGCGTGTCTACTTCCAAACCCTATTGCGGACCTTATTATTGGTCGTATTCACGGAGTTAGGGAATGTACCCCACAGCAGATTGCTGTTTGGGAAGAGCAAAACATTGAAGCTACCAATGCGGTGGTCACAAGAGCACATGCTCTGGATCCACCTCAAACTTCATTAACTAATAATGATGAAGTAAATGACCAAGATAGTCACTTGACTATTACACGTGACTCATTTATCAAATTGCAAGAAGAAGATCCTTCTTTACAAAAATTCTTCATTCTAGCAAAAAAAGGTGATCCTAATCAGAACACTAATAGGAAATCTTGGATTTCTATGAAGAACGGCGTACTTGTACGTATGGTACAAGACTCGACTACGTCCACTCATTCACAAATTCTTGTGCCTAAGAGCATGAGATTGCAAATATTGCAACATGCTCATGACTCGCAATGTGCTGGACATATGGGTTTTTCCCGTACAAAGTCGAGGGTTCTTGCGGCTTTCTTTTGGCCATTTGTGAGCAAGGACATACGAATGTACTGTCGCTCTTGCAAAGTATGTCAGGAGGTCAAATCTAAAGGACCACGACATGCTGCGCCTATCCAGGCTGCTGACATTCCTATTCGCCCTTTTCAAAAAATGGCAATAGATATTATCGGTCCTTTTAGAATTAAGTCGGCTAGAGGACATCAATTTATCCTTACATGTGTCGATATGTGCACACGTTGGCCAGAGGCAATACCTCTCAAGAGCATCTCAACTGCTGATATCGCAGACGCTCTTTGGCTGATATTTTCTCGCTTGGGTTTTCCCGGAGAAATATTGTCAGACCATGGCACTCAACTTATATCAGACACTATGTCACAGGTAATGTCTATGCTACACATTAAAAGGTCTCTCAGCAGTATCTATCACCCAATGTCTAATGGGTTGGTCGAACGTTTAAATAGGACTCTGAAAACTTTACTTGGTAAAATAACTGAGGATCATCCTCAGGATTGGGACAGGGTCTTACCCGCGGCTCTCTTTGCGTATAGAGAGGTCCCCAATGAACATACGGGGTTTTCCCCTTTTGAACTTGTCTTTGGCGCGCAACCGCGCGGCCCTATGTCTTTACTTCACGATCTAATCACTGCCGATAATATTAGCGATGAGACTCAATCTTCTTATGAGTACGTCATTGCTCTTAGGCAAAAGATCATCGAGGCATGCAAACTAGCAACTTCGTCTTCAGAATTTGCTAAAGAAAAGGCAAGGCAGTTTGCAAATAAGAATAGATGTCTACGACAACTTTGTCCAGGTGACAAAGCTCTCGTTCTACTTCCTTCAAGGGAGAACAGACTTCTAATTGCATGGAAAGGTCCATATGCAATAGTCTCCAAAATTTCTGATGTCGACTATGTTGTCGATATTGATGGAAAGCATAAAACTTTCCACATAAATATGCTCACAGAATTTTATGAAAGACCTGACTATTTGCAGCCTATTTTCCAGGCTACGGACAATTCACAAGCAACTCGTGGTCAGTACTCATCTCTGTCAGTTATACAGGATGAGGAAACTACTTTTTCTGATGTCAATCTTCCTCTTTCTATGGTCCCACTTTATTCTACGGAATCTTGGAAAAACGTGACCGTTTCTCCAAATCTTTCCGCTGAGGAACATCGACAAGTTTCTTCGATGTTGCAAACATTTCAGGATGTTCTTACAGACATCCCGGGACACACACATGTCATAGAACATGACATTGTGCTAACTGATCACAATCCTATCAGAGTCAGACCATATCCAATACCTATTCATTTCCAGTCTCAAGTCGAAAAAGAGTTGGATGAAATGATACGTTTGGAAATCATTGAACCATCCACTTCAGCATACTCTTCGTCTATGGTTATTGTTCGAAAGAAGGATAATAACATTCGCATTTGCGTAGATTATCGCAAATTGAACCAAGTTACGAAGTTCGATGCTGAACCTATGCCTTCATTAGAAGAGCTACTCAATAAACTTTCTAATTCTAGATTCTTTACCAAACTAGATTTGTCTAAAGGTTATTGGCAAGTCCCGCTAACTGAACGTGCCAAACCTTTTACAGCTTTTTCTACACCTAGGGGTTTATTCCAATGGAATTTCATGCCTTTTGGTCTTATGAACGCCCCTGCTACATTCGTACGCATGATGCGGCGAATTCTCGCATATCGTACAGATGTCATAGCATACCTAGATGATATCTGTCTATTCAGTGATTCTTGGGAAGATCACTATTTGGGTTTATACGAATTACTGTCTACTCTTCGCGAGTATAACTTGACTGCAAAACCCTCTAAAGCCTTTATAGGATTTAGCGAGATTTCTTTCCTAGGTCATCGGGTTGGTCATGGTCTTTTAAAGACAGAGGACCACAATGTTTCAAAAATACTTAACATTTCGGTCCCTAAGACGAAGAAACAAGTAAGGAGTCTATTAGGTTTGATTCAATTCTACGGACGATTCATTCCGAATCTGTCCTCCATTATGGCACCGCTTTCTACTTTATTGAAGAAAGGGTCGCCTAATCTGATCCGCTGGTCTAAAGAATGTCAATCCTCATTGGACCAGGTTAAAGCCCTATTTTCATCTCCACCTATTCTTAAGTTACCTACTATTGAGAAGACTTTTGTTCTTCGAAGTGACGCCTCGTCAATAGGGATTGGGGCAGCACTAATGCAGGAGTATTCTGATACTTTGCATCCGGTGATGTATATCTCTAGGAAATTAAACGCTGCAGAAAAGAATTACTCGGTTTTAGACCGTGAGTTATTGGCTATGGTATGGTCTATTCTGAAGTTACAAAGATTTCTTCTAGGCGCACATTTCATTGTGGAAACCGACCAGAAAGCGCTTACTGCTATTCAGAGCAAAAACTTGAAGAGCTCGAGGTCCACTCGTTATGCCATAGCTCTTCAACCATTTCATTTCTCGGTTCGAGCTATCCGTGGTTCGGATAATGTAATGGCAGACATTCTGTCCAGATGTCCACACGATTCCACATGATTCTTCTGTCATATATATATATTTCCTGATATACAGTCCAATGTTATAATGACATGTTAGTAGATTTTGTCTCACTTTTTTTTTTTTTTGAGGGAAATTTATAACATTGTACCATGTAATTATCTAAGAAGGCTTAGTTAGTGATATACGGGCCAAAAGATCACTCGGCCACATTTAAATAAATTATTTTCAGGATTGTATTAAGAAATTTACCAGTTGTCTTTAAGATTTGTGTTATTGATATTTTCGCAGCACATCATTGAAGTCTGCGAGTTTATGTCCATTGTGGAACTTTGAGGATATCAAGTCCTGTCCTACATTGGGAGCGGATGATGTCCACATCTTCTTCTATTGAATGTTTTATGTCACCGAAGAGCAACACATGTATTACTTATTAATTACTGTTACTTTATATAATGTAATAATATAGTGCGGTATATTAGTAAATTACACCGCTATTTGCAACACATTGTATGATAACACATAATATATTTAATTTCATATATTGGTATGAGTATAATTTGATTGTCATTATGTTGTTGCCATCATTGTGGCGTGTGTTGGTGGCACCTTCCTGGAATATATCAGCGTATACTTAGATAAATTTTTTCTCTAAGGATCTGAGATATGATCTCAGTGTCGCTCCATGCGTTGAGCTAATTTGTTAGGTATATATCCACGCATCATACGTGCGTTAGGAGCCTAGATTTTTTCCGGCTCCAGGATTTAAAAAAAAAAAAATGTCCCATTTTTTTTTTTTTCCAGGGAGGGTGCGGTAATGTTACGCACGGATCATTATTATTTTTCGTTTGTATAAACATTTTTTCATATGTATGATCATTTTTTTTTTTTGACTGAAGTGTGTATTATGTTTTCTATGGTCAAAGGGACATAATCCGAGTTATCGAGACTACAATTTGTTAGGAGTTGCCTTCTCTTGTATAGAGACACGTTCGGTCTATAATTTCTTGAACGAAGCGTGACCACATCTCCTTATTTGGTAGTATCAGTCAACTATGGTAGATGTCTGAAACCTTTCTTAACGCTTCTTTTCATGACCATAAAAGGCGCGACTGTGTAAGACTTTTATCTCGAATGTTCTTCGAATCGTCTTATTGTGAACGGCAACTCAGAGATTGTCGTTCTGCGCATGTCAAACCGGGAGTTCGTTCTGTGTGTTCCGCCCAGTTGGGGCAGTTTAGAAATGGTTTAAGAAGCGAGCAGACGCAACTGCGTCTTGTGATTCTCTGAGGGAAATACAGTGTCTTAGTGAGTTAGTTAGCTAACTAGACTATTTCCCAGTATTATGCAGCCTGCCTGGAGGCATATGTTCATGGTTGATTTTCCGAAATAAGGTAATTCCTCTTGTATCGAACTTTATGCTATCATCTAGAGGTTCGTCATTTTGTCGCCTATTTGCTCGCCTGTGTGATGCAAAATGGAGAGGTACTTTGACTAGGATTAAGTCACCGGTATCTGTATACCTGAACTAGTTAAATATATATGGGTCGCTCTAGACCAACAAGACTGTTGTCTGTGTTCCAGGATTCGTTATATCAGAGATCACGTCCAAGTCAGATGGTTAGACTTAGGAACATTATAAAGGTCGAGCTGACCTGTAGCCCATGTATGCTATTCACGTGCAGACAGTGAACGGACTTATTGTATACAACTGATCTGCTAGCATCAGAATGGGAGCATTTATTATTGTTTATGAACATTGAAGATCTGTAGCTGACACTGTTGCAGAAGTTATAGAAATTATTATTATTTATACAGCTTCACGAACTAGCACTCGATGATTGATGAATTTCTGAATCTATTGAACTGTGATGTCTTATGACGCATATATATACAACAGCTATCATTGCTGACTACAGAAATTGTTTTCAATGTGCCATATCATCTTGCTGAACTCGTTAACCATGTTGATGTCATAAGTATCATGACTGTTTTGTGGCGTGCAATAAATGAAAGAAACTTATACAACGAAGTTACCCTTTCTATGACTCTACACGTCATGTTGCCTGTGTGATAACCCTGTGAACTGTTCCACTACCACATACACAGCAACATCCTAAATCAGAGAAGACACCTACATCTTACACTTTAACACCAGGTGTCGATAAGGGTGGCAAGTTACCACTTCAGCACAAATCCACCCTTATCAGTTTCAATGGCAGGTCAATAGTGCGAACCACAATACACGACACCAGAAGTCCTCCATGGGCAGTTCAGCCTATTAATGACGCAATCACTTCTGTTGTATTTCTATCAAGCAGTATAGGCCGAATCCAACAAGACCCTTAGGACCTTAATACTGTGTCCAGTAAATGATAGTAGACTAGAACAGTGAGAACAGGATAGTGGGTAGGTTTGGTATTGTACAAACATTTATTACAAATAAGGGAGGGAAACCTGAGGCCTGTAAACAGTAAATTAATATGAAACAAATATAAAGGTATGTTATCAGGCACTCACAGGAAATAAAGAAGTAGAACACCAGACAACAGAAAAACAACAGACATGAGTGGCTTACCCAGGATTTGAACACTGGACCTTCCGTGCGACAACCCCGCCTAGCCATGCAAGCGAATCGCACTATCCGCTCTGCCATCTACGCATCATCAAAAAAATGATGTTTCAATGGCAGGTCAATAGTGCGAACCACAATACACGACACCAGAAGTCCTCCATGGGCAGTTCAGCCTATTAATGACGCAATCACTTCTGTTGTATTTCTATCAAGCAGTATAGGCCGAATCCAACAAGACCCTTAGGACCTTAATACTGTGTCCAGTAAATGATAGTAGACTAGAACAGTGAGAACAGGATAGTGGGTAGGTTTGGTATTGTACAAACATTTATTACAAATAAGGGAGGGAAACCTGAGGCCTGTAAACAGTAAATTAATATGAAACAAATATAAAGGTATGTTATCAGGCACTCACAGGAAATAAAGAAGTAGAACACCAGACAACAGAAAAACAACAGACATGAGTGGCTTACCCAGGATTTGAACACTGGACCTTCCGTGCGACAACCCCGCCTAGCCATGCAAGCGAATCGCACTATCCGCTCTGCCATCTACGCATCATCAAAAAAATGATGTTTCAATGGCAGGTCAATAGTGCGAACCACAATACACGACACCAGAAGTCCTCCATGGGCAGTTCAGCCTATTAATGACGCAATCACTTCTGTTGTATTTCTATCAAGCAGTATAGGCCGAATCCAACAAGACCCTTAGGACCTTAATACTGTGTCCAGTAAATGATAGTAGACTAGAACAGTGAGAACAGGATAGTGGGTAGGTTTGGTATTGTACAAACATTTATTACAAATAAGGGAGGGAAACCTGAGGCCTGTAAACAGTAAATTAATATGAAACAAATATAAAGGTATGTTATCAGGCACTCACAGGAAATAAAGAAGTAGAACACCAGACAACAGAAAAATTAATAGGCTGAACTGCCCATGGAGGACTTCTGGTGTCGTGTATTGTGGTTCGCACTATTGACCTGCCATTGAAACATCATTTTTTTGATGATGCGTAGATGGCAGAGCGGATAGTGCGATTCGCTTGCATGGCTAGGCGGGGTTGTCGCACGGAAGGTCCAGTGTTCAAATCCTGGGTAAGCCACTCATGTCTGTTGTTTTTCTGTTGTCTGGTGTTCTACTTCTTTATTTCCTGTGAGTGCCTGATAACATACCTTTATATTTGTTTCATATTAATTTACTGTTTACAGGCCTCAGGTTTCCCTCCCTTATTTGTAATAAATGTTTGTACAATACCAAACCTACCCACTATCCTGTTCTCACTGTTCTAGTCTACTATCATTTACTGGACACAGTATTAAGGTCCTAAGGGTCTTGTTGGATTCGGCCTATACTGCTTGATAGAAATACAACAGAAGTGATTGCGTCATTAATATTCTGAACTGCCCATGGAGGACTTCTGGTGTCGTGTATTGTGGTTCGCACTATTGACCTGCCATTGAAACATCATTTTTTTTGATGATGCGTAGATGGCAGAGCGGATAGTGCGATTCGCTTGCATGGCTAGGCGGGGTTGTCGCACGGAAGGTCCAGTGTTCAAATCCTGGGTAAGCCACTCATGTCTGTTGTTTTTCTGTTGTCTGGTGTTCTACTTCTTTATTTCCTGTGAGTGCCTGATAACATACCTTTATATTTGTTTCATATTAATTTACTGTTTACAGGCCTCAGGTTTCCCTCCCTTATTTGTAATAAATGTTTGTACAATACCAAACCTACCCACTATCCTGTTCTCACTGTTCTAGTCTACTATCATTTACTGGACACAGTATTAAGGTCCTAAGGGTCTTGTTGGATTCGGCCTATACTGCTTGATAGAAATACAACAGAAGTGATTGCGTCATTAATAGGCTGAACTGCCCATGGAGGACTTCTGGTGTCGTGTATTGTGGTTCGCACTATTGACCTGCCATTGAAACATCATTTTTTTGATGATGCGTAGATGGCAGAGCGGATAGTGCGATTCGCTTGCATGGCTAGGCGGGGTTGTCGCACGGAAGGTCCAGTGTTCAAATCCTGGGTAAGCCACTCATGTCTGTTGTTTTTCTGTTGTCTGGTGTTCTACTTCTTTATTTCCTGTGAGTGCCTGATAACATACCTTTATATTTGTTTCATATTAATTTACTGTTTACAGGCCTCAGGTTTCCCTCCCTTATTTGTAATAAATGTTTGTACAATACCAAACCTACCCACTATCCTGTTCTCACTGTTCTAGTCTACTATCATTTACTGGACACAGTATTAAGGTCCTAAGGGTCTTGTTGGATTCGGCCTATACTGCTTGATAGAAATACAACAGAAGTGATTGCGTCATTAATAGGCTGAACTGCCCATGGAGGACTTCTGGTGTCGTGTATTGTGGTTCGCACTATTGACCTGCCATTGAAACATCATTTTTTTGATGATGCGTAGATGGCAGAGCGGATAGTGCGATTCGCTTGCATGGCTAGGCGGGGTTGTCGCACGGAAGGTCCAGTGTTCAAATCCTGGGTAAGCCACTCATGTCTGTTGTTTTTCTGTTGTCTGGTGTTCTACTTCTTTATTTCCTGTGAGTGCCTGATAACATACCTTTACTTTCTATGACACGTGGGAATGATATGGAACTTATTCATGTGCTCCATTGGTTAGAAAGGTTTGAGAAACGGTTGGATGTACCCCTAATCTTTTGTTACCTTTTGCAATTCATTTGAACCTAAAACCGCATCAAATCTGTTTGCTTTGTATTGTTTATGGTCTTTTAGTAAATTATTTGCTTGGTCGTTTGATATGCCGGTGTGTATGATTTTTCTTTTGTCTCTTTGTAAATGATATTATCTTCGGTTACTTTTTCATTCACTACGTCTTTGTCTTTCCAAGTGCATCATGTGCACGTCTGAGCATTTGCCAATCCTACAACCAAAACTGGTGCTAGAGCTTTTGGCGCCCTAGGCAAACAGGGTGTATGGCACATCAAGTAGTAATACATAAGTGTATATATATATATATATATATATATATATATATATATATATATATATATATATATCTATATATATATATATATATATATATATATATATATATATATATATATATATATATATATATGTGTGTGTTGTGTGTATGCACGTAAGTACACACAAGTGAGACACACACTAAAGCACATAAAATATGCAAATAAATGTACTAATAGAAATATATGTATACACGTTGATATACAGCTGTACAGACGGACCACGAAATGTAAATTGGTTTTTTCCCTCGGAATTACGAATTTTTTCGTTACATCCATTTTTTTTATTAGTTCACTCGATTAAGCCGTCCCCAAAATTGTGCCGCCCTAGCCGATCGCCCAGTTCACCTAATGATTAATACGGCCCTTCCCACAAACCACCTCATGTTACAAAATTAATAGTTTTATTCATTTTGTTTACCAAATAAGGCAAAAAGCAAATAGTTAATCCTCATCATTCACGATCGAACTCAATACTGAAGGTAATTTCACTATCAGATAATTAATCACTACGGACATTGTTCAGGAAGAAATAATGCGGTAAGATTCAAGCTTCTATGGCCGACAATGCCACTTAAACACAACATTATTCATCCTGCTCTCGAACGGCTTCCCTTTAAAATAAACAATATAATTGTCTATCACCACAGAGGCGTAACTTCATACCCGATTCTAGGACTATGCCGGATGAATTGGTAAAATAGAATACGTGAATAGAATGAGTACCGGTACTTACAAATCTAGGTCATCAGAAATTGAATATTTAAATTAATCAGACAATTAGTCAACGGTCATGGCTACCATGAATACATTGCCACACTTTACATTAATTAAATAATGAGGTCTCATGGTGTTTTATATTACAATTAACAAAAAATGAGTACTATGAATCACGGTTTCTATATGTAATTATTGTTGCGTAATGAAACTTGCACCGTGTTGTTGTTGTTTTACTAGAGCTACTGAGCTTCGCGCTATTATGCAGCCGCCAATAAACAGGTGAAGACTCCTTGGTATTATTTACACTGTAGATCTAGGCTTCTCCTGTGGATTTACTGCCATTCCGAATAGTATTGAGTTGAAGTCATGAGCTCCAGTTTCTCCAGCTTTGCTTGCATTTAAAGGATCACCACATTTGGTCTTAAGCTAGGAGGGAAAAGCACATAACATACTGTGTATTCCCCGCCATTCAATGGAGCTCTGCAAATATGCAGAGCTAAAATGTTGTACTCTGGTTCTGAGCTCTCTCAAGGAATTGTCACGTCCTACACAGAGACACGTCTCAGCTCTCCCTGCCCATTATGCGCCATAGTGAGATCCTCCTTCATACAGGTAACCAGGTAAAAGCCATAGTTACATCAAGTGACTCATCAAAGCTTAGTGTGCAATGCTAGGTTCTCAGTAAGTTTTACCACAGGTGGAATACCTGGAAGTGAAAGCATGGTTTCAAGGATCTGTGATGACGTGATCCTATTCTTTCATCGACTTTTACCTTTTTCATGATCGTTCTTATTTTATTTCTTCCCCGTCTTTGCTCTATATATTGCTTTTAACGTGATCGTCCCTATCACGCCCTTTACGTAAGTGTAACTTTATTATTTCCTTACACCTTCAATGTTTCCCAATTTATCCTTTGGTGAATCGTTATCTTTTAGAAGACACCAGCGTTCTTTAGATAGCTATTATCTAGTGCAGGCCATTGACCCCTGCTTCTCTATACACTATTATCCAGCGTGGGCCATTGCAACATGACCAATCTGAGAATTTGTTTCATAGCTTAATCCGCTGTTTACACAAACCGGTGACAGCATATTTTTAATACAATAGGAGCCAGCCGGAGCGATTGAAAACAAAAGACTTTTAGGACTAAGGCACCGGTTCACAAAAGTTCGTCTACCCTTCACGGCTGCTAATTAGTTTGCGTGCAGAGACATTAAAGGGTGCCGCAATCCAACAATGAGACAGTAGATGGAGCGTCGGCATGTCTGGAAACAAGTCGGGCCGGCAATAAATAAAACTTTTTGGCAAGGTGTACGCAATCTTTCTTATCGGGCGGCCATTACCAGGCCACGGTTTTTCTTATTATGGGACATCCAGCACGGAACCGAAGAGTTTGTTACGATAGCCCACCCATTCTTAGCGATTGGCAGGCACTAAACTCGCAAGCGAGCATGCACATATGGCATGGTAAGATGGAGGGCGAATTAGTGGATCATAGGGCGGAGCTGTAGGAACCGCTAATAATTATCAAATATTACAAGTTCTCATTACTACATGTACAAGAGTCAGCAATAAGTTCTCATTTTTGAGATAACCCACAGGGTGGAGCAAACATCTACATTAGACATTCGGTGCGCACCTGTATATAATCAAACAGTGGAGGAAATTTGAAAGACATGCGGACAGTGTAGATTTGACATCAATGTGGTAACACTTAATATATCACATAATTATTTCACTATTTAACTAGTTTCACTATCATATTTAATTAACTACATTTTTACATTTCATCTGTGTGTGAATTGTCTTTCACCTTCATCCTTTTTATTTTCTACTAACCCTATATGTGTAAATATTTAACTAATAAACTGTATACCGCCCTTATCATTACTTAGCAATTTAATATATCACTCGTGCTGTCTGTGTTAAGTATTGACATATAGGTTGAGGGAATCTTTCTTTATCAAGATTTCAGGGAATAAATAATTTCGTAGGGATAAAGAAAACTTTACAGGATTTATTATAAAACGGTATATAATGGAGAGCAATTGCCTTCTCTTCTTCTTGTCCTTATCTCAAATATGTCTCTTTCTTTCTTAACGAGTCCATTTCTGGAGACCTTTTTGACAACATTCAACAGGCCATCCCCATCATACTGTAGCGGTGCGACAATTGTTGCCCGCCTAGCATAACTATACGACATAGTCAACGAGGGTGTACTTAGCCTCACAGACAGGTTCACTTCCACATCTGTATACTGTAGCAGTGTACATAGCTGGTGGCATCCACGTATTGCCCCATGTAGTTCTTGGGGGTCTCTGAGGAGACAAAGAATACGTTTCCATCGGACATGTCGTTAGAGTCGACTAAAACGAGAGTGTGATTGGGACTTGCAGCACGATCATGTAAACCGTTTTACAACAGATGCTTAATACAGGCTTCCTGAGAGGGGCAGCTGCAATAATAGCCTCGTGCTTCATAAGGAGCGAAAAGGGAAAAATGAATGAATTAATGTAGCTTGTTTAATAAATCTGAAGACATTCGGACAAGTGAAGTAATTTGTCAGTCCCAACTCAACTTTTATCTCGCTTAAGCAGAAGTTCTATCTTTACTGCTCTCAGAAGACCAAGTTATGAATGTGTGCAACTGCGAGATTTTGTGTGTGACAAAGGCGACTATACAGTACTAATCAGTATTTGATGTCGGGCGGCAATCTTCAGATGTTAATGAACGACCAAACTCGGGCAATGTTACGGGGTTAACGCCAAAAGCAAATTCACAATCGGAGACATACCGTTAAACTTGATGAAAGTAACATGTGATTATATGAGAGCGAACGAAGTAGAAGTATAAGTAGAAGGGGACACCGAGTCATGATGAGCGGTTACGATCATAGGCTTCAGAAAACTTGGGTTGTGGGAAGTAACTCTTACTAACTATCTCCCTCAGTTGTACTTGCTCTCGGGTTTTTTTTAAGTACCCATAGAAACCGCCTAGTTAAAAAATAAGTGACGGTAATTTCAATGTCAGATACTACCATGAGGAACAGGATGGGTGTGTGTATTTGAAACTTTATAGATTTCACTAATACTAGTTCTCAAAGGGCAAAGTCAGAAAAGAAGTCGAGTTCTCAGAGGATGGTCATCTACTGATTGGTCTTGGGGTAAAAATTCTTCACGTCATTTCTCGTATTCCCAGTTTAAGTTAAACTGAATGTTTACTGCCTCCTTGTAATTCCGATTTTATATTTTCATCTTATCTTCTTACTTTCCCTTGTTTTCTTTTTAAAGGAGCATGGGGCCTCGAGTGCAGCTTGTCCCCTTGCAGGAATCCTGCGTAAAAGACTTCATGTGGTCTTACAGCGGTGGTCTTTGTGGCAATTGGTTTGACATAAGTCGTCTGCCAGCCCTGTGTAGAAGCAGATATTAGTTACCTCTTACGATCTGCCTGACGTAGCAGTCGTCCTATTCTTTCTGTGTCACGGGTTGTCTCCCCTTGCTCTGCAGTGATGGTCCAACAAGGACCGAATCCTAGAGTATCTAATGTGGGTCTTCAAAGGTGTCTGCCTTCGCACAAGATTACTCTTGGCAGAGATACAGATAGAAGGACGATGATGCTTCTCGAGGGAGTCTTCACAAGATGTTTAAGAAATCGAGAACAATGCTGAATGAGTCTTAGCAGTGTTTACTCTTTCTTTCCCGCCGCCATTTGTGAAGAGGTATTATATAATTAAATTTAGCTCGTACAAGCCCCCAACTGAATTAATAGTGAAATTTGTATTATTATTTGGCTCTATAGATGTAAATATAGATATATTAAAGATGATGATTCATCCATGTGCCTTTCTCTCAGTAATAACTAAATCAACTATGAATTTGTAAAAACAACAACATATAACAAATTTAATGATCAATTAGTTTGGAACAAATGTAAATAGATATGATCTGGTGATTATTAAAAAATAGGTTTCGTCATTGAAACTGATATCGGCCTTAGGAAGCTTAGTTGTGGAATATAGATCAATAAATTCTGTTGTACTGGCCTGCTAAAAACCACTTAGCTTCCAAACTGCTGGAGTGTTGATGCTGCTGTTTCCGTCGATTCGTCTCTGTGTCGAGGGCACGTCTCCTGGTCAGGTCAAGGCAGGTATCTTCACAACCCGTTGAAAGTAGGTTTCAGTGTCGATCGCAAGCTTTAAACAACAAAATAATAGTACAGCTGGTATCGTAGAATCGTACCTTAAATGGTCTCGTAAACTCGCATCACAAACTTTAGAGAGAATAAAAGAACAAATTCCGCTGCTAATTCTTTGTTTTCCTGATATTAATCAGGCGCCTTTCCCGATGTCCGTCAACCGATTCTTTACTCTGAATTTTTACCTCCCTGAGCGTATTTCATATAACTCAGCATTCTTCTAGTTAATTTACTGGGATTATTTCGAATGGACAGCGGCAAGTGGCTTGTACCTGGTGTGACGAAATGGACGACCTCTTCACGATCTTTGTTTCTCTCCAGCAGTATCGGTACATTTGTGGTACTGATTTTTATTATGTGCTCTCAAGTATCGCATTTTCCTTTCCTTTCTTTCTTTCTTTCTTTCTTTCTTTCTTTCTTTCTTTCTTTCTTTCTTTCTTTCTTTCTTTCTTTCTTTCTTTCGATGTTATTTTTCTGCAAAGTAGCAGGTATTTGATTTTATCAAATCATTCGACACTCCTCTCTGTGATGTCAAATGTTAACGAGCTAGAATAAACCATTGCTTAAATTCTTCACAAAAGTTGTCGGCAGATTACAGAATTAACGTGCTCAGCAACAGTCAGCATTGTTTTCGCTTATCTGAATATCATGTGAAGACTCCCATGTGATAGAAGCTTTACTACTCTTCTATCTACTTTTCTGCCAAGAGTAATATTGTGTAAATATATTGAAGCCTATAATAGATACTCTCGAGTTTTAGCCATTGTAGGACAACTACTGCAAAGCAGGGGAGGCAATACCGTCACACCTGGTTGGGCATGTTTAAATATACATACACGTATCACAAATGATCTTAAATATATACTTATGATTGTATCATCTTCCACTGCCTGCTCCACTTGGAGTCTGGAGTTACCGCTGTTTTGGTTTCCTGTAAGAACACGCATGAAGCAATTACCAGCGCTTTGCTGTGGTGGTTCATGAATATATCATTTTCACTTGTTGAGGTTGCCAGCCTTTTAAGGACCTGTATAACCATCAGCATGTTCAAACATGTCAGATTCAAAGTATAGAAATATGTTAAAACTTACTCCAATACTGGGATCATAATCTTCTTGCTCAGTTGAAATTCCCGGCAACTTGATGCAGATGCCTCGAACACGCGTCTGGGGTATTATTTCTATGATTTCATAATTCCTCTGTGACTTTGTGAGTAGGTCCTGTAGGAGTCCGGTTTCCGTATTAAATTGTAGAGTTTCCTTGTTGTAATGTTAAAAAGTTGCTCCAATACGTCCTGTCCTATAAGGTCAGAATCCTTACTTCTATTCATTCCTGGCTTCAGTCCGAAATGTCTGCTTTGACGATTCTGGAATGCAGTGTTGCATGTCTAAAATATTCTACGTTATATTGAAGTTTGGGTTCTTGTGCGTTAATTCACCGCTAAAATCAAATTGTGGAAATTTATTACCAAAACTGAGAACCGTACTTTTTCTTGACTGAAAAAGGTTGATTTCACATTGTGATTTGTTCCTCATGCATTCATAGTTGACACGCTTACGACAGACCCGCCCCCCCCCCCACGCCCCCCCCCACCCCCCCCCCCCCCCCCCCCGTATTTTAAGTTTATAAACTAATAAAACGGTATTGAATCAGTTCTACAAGTTAACAGTACACAGGAAACAAGGGAATTCTCTGCCGTTGACTTCTCTAACTCAAGATCAGAGTCAGGTACCCATTTACAGCTGGTTAGACTGATGCGTGATACTCTGATCTTGAGTTAGAGAAGGCAACGGCAGCGAGGAAGGGAACAGGTGTCACGCATCAGTCTAACCAGCTGTAAATGGATACCTGACTCTGATCTTGAGTTAGAGAAGGCAACGGCAGCGAGGAAGGGAACAGGTGTCACGCATCAGTCTAACCAGCTGTAAATGGGTACCTGACTCTGATAGGGACTTGAAAGCTGCTGATGATGATGATGATTATGATGACTAGCAGTTCCCTATACTTAAGGGTCTTTTATATTAGGATATGCGCCCTAATATAACCGACTAGGTTGAACGGGACGCGCCTCACCAAAACGAGACAAAACTGTAAAAAAAAAAAAGTTCGAGTAAGTTGTATTTTTTCCGGATTACAAAAAAAAAAACAAAAAAACAAAGGACGGACGAGGTGGGTAAGAGATTTGTGACGTCGCGTAAGACCGTTCGACAATATCCTGCTTGACATTGCAGAATTTTGGCCTCCTCTGTAAATTATGCAGCTACGAACGAACATGTGTATGTCCTGATATGTGCCAAGCTTCAGCGATCTTTGGTGATCTGTTCCCCTCACGGTCCTTTTCAGGGCCCACAAAACTGCACCTACCACGGTCCTTTTCAGGGCCCACAAAACTGCACCTACCACGGTCCTTTTCAGGGCCCACAAAACTGCACCTACCACGGTCCTTTTCAGGGCCCACAAAACTGCACCTACCACGGTCCTTTTCAGGGCCCACAAAACTGCACCTACCACGGTCCTTTTCAGGGCCCACAAAACCAACAAAACACTACCCTGGCAAGAAAGCATTTATTTGTTTTCACCGCTGGGTGTGGAGGGCTGGGTGGAGAGTTGGTCCCCTCCCTCAGTATGCACTGACCCTTGTAAAATATTTACCTAATCAGAGCCGGATTAACGTAGTAGCAAAAGTAGCATATGTACGAGCCCCTTTCTTTTAGGGCCCCGCGCCAATAAATATGTACATCATTTTTTGGTCATCTTCTAATACGAGCGTTAAACCAATGATCTTGTGATGTATGCCATCTTTAGCGCCTTTTCACTTGATGTTACGAAATTGTGAGAGAAAGAGCATAACAGGGTGACTTAGTGTGACTCTTTATTACTTTTATCTTAACTGTTTGCGGACAGAAGCAGTCATTTTCTTTGGATTTGTTGAAATTCTGTACACCTTCTTTTCTGCTTCTACCTACCGGTGGGTCTCCTTTCTACTGCATTATGTGCTGGCGGTAGTCATAATAAGTCCCATTTGCCCTTTGTGAAAAGACTGTCAGATACCAGGTGGTCCGCTTGGGCAGATGCGACAAAAACTTTTTCAAATGACCAGTGCTTCTCTGCAATCTTCTGACCAAGATTTGAATACAGCTTGTGCACTCTATGAATCCCTGCGGGGGTATATTCAAGCTATGCGGTCTACGAGACATGAGAAGGCGCTGAAGATGGATAGGATACACACTGAGCAAACTTGCTTATAGCTTTACCAGGCAGTCCTTCGGGACGCGCCTCGCCAAGACGAGGCAAACATTTTACATTAAAAATAATAAATAAACAATGACCCATGCTACAACCCCGGCCTGCGAAAATGCATAATAGACTAACCCGCAACCCCTAACTGCCAAATGTACAAACCCCGCCCGCAGGCGAAAAAAAAAAATACTATTGTAAGATAAAAATGTAAGAAATAGTACGGTGCTCGAATTGGGTAATAAATTGCCAAAATATTAATTTGACGGTGAATTAACGCACAAGTACCTGAAGTTTTCCTGCCCACGCTCACACCTGGCGCTTTCGACAAAACTTCCAATCAATGTGAATGTATATTAGCCTCTACATTGCTAAGCCAATAGCATTCGAAAGTGCATGTTATGATAACTTCCCTCATGGACTTTTCTGCATGACTCATGCGTTTGTAAAATTCAAACGGTCACTCTTCGTATGTCGAATTGGTATTTCCGTCAATTCTCGGTAATGATTACTACTACTACATCTTCTAACATTTATCTTGCTTATAACAAGGTGTCCGGAAGTTTATTACCGCATTTCCGACGTCTCAGGTGTGTCTGTAGTATGCCACCAGATCGAAAATTGACCATCACTCCCAATGTAAACAAACACTTGGCGTCATTACTCGAAAATGACTGGTCGCCAATCTTTGTTTACCTGTAACTCATCTCCACGAGGATGGGCAGGCTAACATGACACGTATGTATGGAAAATATGTAAACATTGACACGAAAATACCAAATACTGTCGGAGGTAGGAAAACAGAAAGTGCCAACAATCGAATGGCGCACATAATTAGTACGCACAATAAAGGTAGATCAATACTGCCGGAGAGGAAAAGAGAGCGAACAAAATTATGTGACACTGTGTCACCCCAGAGAATCCGTGAACGACATACATGGAGCTTGTTAGTATTATACTTTGACAGCACAGTACAGGATCCGAGATTGGTAAAACATGATGTGCATACTTTTTAATGTTTTAGTACTTTCAAATATGCTCCAAACAAATATCATGTGCTTTTGTTAATTTGTTGTTTAAAAATGGAAAACACACAAAAATGAAAAAGTTGCAGTAAACTAAATAAAAAATAACGTTATACCTTCTTTCTTATTCTGACCGCAAAATGTCCATCTTAGAGCAAACATTCGGATAAGCCGAATTTCGGATAAGTAGAAGTATTTTAGATGGTCCCAGCGACTTCTACTTATCCAGACTGCACTGTATATACTTATAAATGTGCGTCGCGTTCTGTCGTTGCTGGCTATGCTCTTGTCTGTACAAATGATTAGTAGGATGCCAGATGACTCGATATACCGGTAGACTGCCTTGGCACGGCTAGTTGGTGATGCTGGGTCATTTGCGTCGCAAGGTTTCCTTTCATGCTGGTATGTCTGGCTTGCAATAGCGCCTGTAGAGAAAATAGTATTATTAAAACTACCCCGCAAATTATCTCCGTCGGAGACTCATGCGCCACTATAGCTAAGTTGTCATTGAGGGTACGCAATTATTACATGGGTAAAGGTTCTCTTTAGACATGTCCATTATAGTGATCTCCCCATGTAATGAAAGAGAACTTTTATCTATTCGTACATGACAAGACAAACATTACGAGGAGAGGTTACTATAACGTACGCGCCTAAAGAGAACCTTTATCTATTCGTACATGACCAAGACAAACATTACGTGAGGAGGTCACTATAATGTACGTGCCTACAGAGAAACTTTACCTATTTGTACATGACCAAGACAAACATTACGAGGGGAGGTAACTATAATGTACGTGCCTAAAAAGCTCCTTTACATTTTTAATTTGGGAAACGCTGCTTTTCATTGTTTTGTCACCTTTCTCTGTACCTGTGATTTACCTGTGATTTCCTTGGTCAGAACTGCTTGATCACAGAAGCATATGGTCTCTGTTTAAATAGAATCTATGTCGAGTTTATGTGTTTCCTTTACTCATTACAGCAGGGTTTAGAAACCCAGGAGCTTTTGGGATCTACTTTAGTAACGCCGAGCCCTCTAAAGATTTACCATATATATAATAATAATATATATATATATATATATATATATATATATATATATATATATATATATATTTATATATATATATCTATACATATATATATATATGTATGTATGTATGTATGTATGTATGTATGTATGTATGTATGTATGTATGTATGTATGTATGTATATATATATATATATATATATATATATATATATATATATATATATATATATATATATATATACACGGTTGTGCGATCTCAAGTTCACTCCGGCAGGATTGCATTACATTCCCGTGCGAGTGATATTTTCTTATTTTTCTCTCCCATGTCATTATTATGTGGAATATTTTATGCACCATTATTTACTCTCTACGTTGGATCAGTAGGGTGAAGTCGCCAACACTCCACATCCCTACGGAAATTGGATTGGATTGGTTGATTTGAGAGGCCGGAATATACAATGCATCTCATTGGAGAATTAGGCGGAAACACAGCTGAAATTTGAACTGAGGATTGTGAGATATAATGTAGTGAAATCAAAGTCACTGCACACACTGCAGCGCAAACGTCAGACTAGGACTCCTAAAAGCCAGAAAGAAAAAGGAGACATTGGACTTAGAAATTCCACAACTATAAGTAACAGATCGAGTATTGGGCAACTTAGTAAACCCGCATTTTAATACAAGACTGAAAACTTAGGAATTTGATCACAAGTCATAGAGGAATTAAACTAAAGTTTTCCCAGGCCAGTGATTTCGCAGAACACCCTCCGCCAGAGGAATTAACTCTAATTTCCAGACCTAAGTGATTTCGAAGCATCTAATACAGAGCTGTGTCCAGTCTAAATCTGTGCAAGGAGATTGTGTATTCCCAAAATGTTGGGGTAAGTGTAAACAACTTATTTACTAATGTAAATTTTACAGGTTTCTTGCTAAGTGGTTATATACGAGGCTGGCAACCTGAACATATGAAAACATTATATGCATTAATCACAGAGCCGGATTAACTTAGTAGCACAAGTAGCATATGCTACGGGCCCCGCGCTTTTAGGGGCCCCGCGCTAATAAATATGTACATAATTTTTTGGTCATCTTCTAATACGAGCGTTAATGGAAAGGAGCGAAGCTCCTGACCGGGTTGGAAGGAAAGTCCACTGACCCCCCCCCCCCCCCCAGCCTCGCAATGACATGTCATTGGGCCAAAAGAGCTGGAAAGCTCGAGTGCCGCTGGTTAGAGAGAAGAAAAAAAATACTAGCGGTAAACCAATGATCTTGTGATTTATGCCATCTTTAGCACCTTTTCATTTGGTGTCACGAAATTGTGAGAGAAAGAGCATAAGAGGGTAACTTAGTGTGACTTTTCATTATTTTAATCTTAACTGTTTGCGGACGGAAGCCATTTAAGTGGCGTTGAAAATTTGGTCACGTTTGGACGGAAGCCACTTTTTTGGTTCTAGGCGACTGCCCCTCTAATTTTGTTTCGTTCTTTGTGAAATGAATTTGCATTAACAATAAAAACTAGAATTTAGGAAACGGAAACTTCCTGTTTTAATTGAGGTATACGGCGTGCTCGCACTCTCTTTCGATCTTGATTAAAATTTCTTGATTTGTAAGGTTAGAAAACTCAAAAAAATGAGCAGTAGACACAGAGATATTGGACGTTATTATGCTTCTGGAAGTGAAAAACGTAAAGCGAAGGAAGAAAAAAAAAGAAGAGATCAACTTGTGTTATCAAAAAAACGTAAGCTGAAAGAATATTGTGATGTTCATGGTGGTGGTACTCTAACCGTTGAAGCTGGAAGTACAGGAACAACTAGTACTAGTGCAGGCTGTGCAGCAGAAAACATACAGCAAAACCCAGTAAACACTGAGTCTGAATGTGAAAGAATAAGTGAAACGAAGAAGTACTCCAATGATATTGGTGACTGGCCGAACAATATAGATGACTGTGAGCGTGAATATTGCATATCCAAGGGAAGTGAAAAATGTCAACATGTTGATAGTGCCTTCTCTTCATCCATGCGATTGTATGACACTGAAAAGAAAACTCGATACTGTCAGAAGTCTTATTTTACACATATTCATAAACTTACAAACAAGCAACATGCAAGAAAATGGTTATGCTATTCAGAAAGTAAAGGGCGCCTATTCTGTTTCCCATGCAAGCATATGAGTTCAGAATGTTCATCAAAGTTTACTGTGGAAGGGTTTAATGACTGGAAAAATGCAAGCAATCTATTGCGTCGACATGAAGAAAGCTCCTCACATAGACAAGCTTTAATTTCACTGTTGATGCGTAAAAACAAAGGTGAACGTGTCAATTCCCATCTTGTGAAACAAATGGATATTCAAGAAAAGTATTGGCACAAACTTCTAGAGCGAATAATTGAAGTTGTGAAGTTTTTAGCAGAACGAGGCCTTTCATTTCGTGGCAGTGATGAAATTGTTGGGTACCCTTATAACGGGAATTACTTAGGGTTGTTAGAATTACTGGCCAAGTTTGACCTTTTTCTGGCAGAGCATATAAGTACTCATGTAAACAAAGGATTTGGACATACATCATATCTATCTAAAACAACGTGTGAGGAATTCGTCAATCTGATTGGATCCAGCATACTGGATCACATTCTCTGTGAAGTGAAGAAATACAAGTATTATTCCGTTTCATTGGATTCTACTCCAGATATATCTAATATGGACCAGCTGACTTTGACTCTGCGCTATGTTTTGCCATCTGGACCAGTTGAAAGATTTGTGACATTTTTGGATATGGAAGGTCATAGTGCTGAACAGCTTACTAAAAGTCTGCTTAATTTTTTAAAGGCCAATTACATTGATTTTAAAGACTGCCGTGGTCAAAGTTATAACAACGCCAGCAACATGAGTGGCAAGTTTATAGGATTACAAGCACGAATTAATTGAAAATGATAATTACTATGCAAATTAAAAATGTATGTGTTCAAATATGTTTGTGTTGTTTTATTGTTTTTTTTTTAAATATAGGGCCCCTTTCTTAACATATGCTACAGGCCCCGCACTAGCTTAATCCGGCCCTGATTAACCACTACTGCAAGAGCTGGTGATTGTTCCTGAGTAGTCGTGCGGAAAACCCGACAGTAGAGGTGACTCCAGACCCCGACTGGAGCAGTGATGAGTGATGACTACATCATACGTGCCACAAGTGTAGCATATCATTTATTGAGATGTATGTAACTTGTTAATGTTAATTAAAGCCGGATCCAAACCTCAGAAATGAGGTATCTGAGGAAGGTGGTTGAAGTAACAAGAAGAGACCGTGTCCGCAACCAGACAATACGTCAAGGCCTAAAATCCCACCCCCTGCAGACCCAAGTAGAACAGTCCCAACTAAGATGGTTTGGCCATGTCTGCAGAATGGAAGAAGATCGGCTACCACGACAAGCATGGAAAACAAGGAGCCAGGGGTCCAGAACCCCAGGACGACCCAGAGTCCGCTGGGAGGACAACATTAGACAATCTTTGAAGGACCGAGGACTAGAATGGAACCAGGCTAGGAGGAAGACAGCCGATAGGATAGTCTGGGGCTCTCTCTTCCAAACCTCTACACCTCACGGTAGAAGGGCAACGACTAAGTAAGTAAGTAAGTTAATGTTAATTCAAGCACAAATCATATTCTCACTTTCCAGACACATGTTACCCGTTAATCCTCGGAGTAATATTGGTGAATTTTAACCATCTTCTCGGAGTTACGTTGTGCGTGCTCGAGAATTAAATTCTTCTGAGAGTTTAACATTGGTGGGAAGAGAGTGCGGAGAAGGCTTTCGTCATCACAGAGTTGATGAACCACAGCTGCAGGACTCAGCTAGAGTTAAGTTTCTTGTAAAATAGGCGAAAGCAACGGACTTTTGATAAATCCTCACGTACGTCTCCGTGACGAAAACTTATATCTAAATTTCACGAAATCTTCCATTTTTATTTTTATAGTTAAAGACTAATGCATTATTAAAATTGTTACATGTTGTTTTAAAATAAACACGCATAGTCGCTCCAGTGTTTTATATGTATGAAAGCAAATGTATGAGCCAGAATATTTAATATATATATATATATATATATATATATATATATATATATATATATATATATATATATATATATATATATATAAATACCTAGACATATATTTACCTCTAAACAGAGCTATTACTTATAAGAGGGGTTTCATTGGGTTACACCAATGGGGGCTTGAACGGGCTAAACCATTGCTTAAATCCTTCACAAAAGGCGACGGACCAGATATAAAGCGTTAACAATTGTTCAGCCCAATGCAACATTGTTCGTGACTCCTGGAAATATCTTGTGAACGCTACCTTAAGGTAGAAATGTCATTAATCTTCTATCTACATCTCTGCCAAGAGTAATCTTGCGCACATGTAGATACCTTGTAAGCCAATATTAGATACTCTTGAGTTTTGGTCACTGTTGGACCACTACTGCAAAAAAAATATATATATACGAGTATGCTTATGTGTGCGGGGGAGAGAATGATGAACCTTACCAAAAAACAAAGGGCGTTCTTATCTCATGCAGTTCACAAATATACGTTCGTAGCCAGCTGGAGAGTTTTCATTAGGAATGGGGAAATAGTATCTTTGATCACCGGGACACCGCCATTTTAAATGCAGGCGGGCGAGGTCTAGTCTGAAATTTCCCTAGTTTAAAAAGCCTAAAGATCTACCAAATCATCCACTGGGATGTACTGGTAGATCGGGAATGACTGGTTGCCGATTCCTGCCTGTGAGTTTACTTTCAACTCTAAATCGAGTTGATTTATTTCCATTTTTCAGTGTATCGAATCTAAATCAAATTACTTTGGTTTTCTTATACAGTATATGCAATCTATATCAAGTTGTTTTGTTTCCACTATTCAGTATATACAATTCCCATCAAATTGATTTTTTTTTCCATTATTCAGTGTATCGAAATTAATCAAGTTATTCTATGAGTACCTGTTGTCTCATGTCCCAAAGGTTTTCTTCGAAATGATGTTTTTAATATTAATGAACACACTTTTCATTTTGATGATCAAGTTTTTATTCATACGTCCGCCACAAAACGAGGAATATCCTGTGTGCGAGTTTGTGTCTGAGCAGAAATAACCTCTTCATATTTCGTGTCTCGTCGCCATGTCCTTGGCGTGCTGGACGGTTAGCTGAAGTATAGGCGGCAATTTATGGTAATGAAGAAAGGCCGTAATCCCCTAAGTGACCATCCGCGCTTTTAAGATGATATGCACGGAAACAGGATGCTTCATACTTACATCTTGGCAGCAGTATTGACAAAGTTGGAGGAACAGACCGTGATTAATATAAAATAAGAATGCAAAATGGTAATATGAGCTTTCATTGCATTGCGAGATATATTAAAATTTAAAACAAAAATCAAGTCCAACACAAAAATCAGAATCTTCAACTTAAATGTCAAGTAAGTCCTGCTGTATGGCTCTGAAAACACAAAAATCAGAATCTTCAACTTAAATGTCAAGTAAGTCCTGCTGTATGGCTCTGAAAACACAAAAATCAGAACCTTCAACTTAAATGTCAAGTAAGTCCTGCTGTATGGCTCTGAAAACACAAAAATCAGAACCTTCAACTTAAATGTCAAGTAAGTCCTGCTGTATGGCTCTGAAAACACACGCAAAAGAAAACAAAAAAACCAAGAGGTTACGAACTTTCATAAATGGGTGCTAGCGTAGAATAGAAGGATTGAAAGGGTGGGATATCATCACAGTAGACTTGATCACAAATATAAGACAAGCTCAAGTAGAACAAGAGATAAGAAGAGGACGCTGGCGATGAATAGGGCATACATTGAAGACTCTTGCTAATATCATGACAAGGCGGTCTTTGTTCTGAAATCCTCAGGGAAAGGAAATAGAGGACGACGGAAAAAAAGCAGACAGAGAAGAGAACTTCAGATGGACATGAAAATGACCAAGAAGACATGGAACGATACTGAGCGGACCAGTGCCGTCTTAAGGCATGGGCACACTAGGCAGATTCTAGGGGCCCCATGCTGTGATGCTGACATGTTGTTCATAAGACATCATTTTTATTCCCGTGGGTGGGTAGAACTGGTAGGCCCAGGGCCTACAATGCTGATAAGACGGCCCTGGAGCGGACGACACAGGACAAGAGGTCTTACGTGAATGTATTTAAGATCTAAGCTCCTCCGGGTGGGAAGGGCAATGAAAACTTTGATGTTGTCTTAACACTTTAGAAGTCAGATGTTTACTAAAAGATATATCGGGATATCAAGTAACGGAAACCCATCACTTTAAAAAGCGTCCGATTGGCAGAGTGGTTAGAGCGCTGGTCTCTCGCGACAAAAGTGCCGGGTTCGAATCAAGGTACCGACACGCTTCAGTTTACCCAGTTGAAAATGGGTACATGGGAAGGAAAAGGCAGCAAGGGAGGGAATTTGTCACCCCCACCTCTCGATGCTGGACCTAGTATGGTGAAGTCTCTAACACTTCACTCCCCTATGGCAGTATGCAGATATGGAACTGCCTTTACCTTTTCATCACTCTAAAGCAATTTTGAAAACTGCAAACGTTTTGGTCCAACAATCTTCAAGTCCTAACTTTATCATTAACATATCTTTCAGCGCCCCTTGTAGCTCCCGGGGTCTTTGAATAGATAAAGATAGAACAGGACTACTTCGCCCTCAAGCTCGTCGTACAAGGTCATGAAGATGAGGCTACGCATAGGCCTGGTAACCTCATCACGTAAAACAAATAACCACAGTAAACACCGTTGAAATGGCATGTGGCTGCGGGGTGCAGGCTTCCTACAGGGGGGGGGGGGGGGGCAGCTGTAATGATGGCACTATGATCTGTAAGGAACCCGATAAAACATGATGACAGCTTCAGATAAGAAAGACAAATATTCTGCAAAGCGAAGGGGTTGTTCAGTCAGAATCTTTAAGTCCGCCAAAACCCGACTGTGATGGGCGACTGAAAAGTAATTGAGACTACTTTGCTCCATAATTCCTGCAAATGAAAGAGAAAAACATTTGCCCTAAGTGAATGACAGAGGAATAAATTGTCGTGACTGAAAGTCATTATGATAGTAGTGCAATGAATTACAAGAATGTCTGTTGACATGTCATGTTGCCATTGGGAACGAACGACATGTAACTTTGTGTATTTGATATATTAGTTCTATATTCGGGCGCCCAGTTCTTTTATCCGTTTTGCTTTCTTTCTTTCTTTCTTTCTTTCCTCAGTCCTTCCTTATCAATATCACAACCACAGAAAAACTTACACAAGACTTCACTCAATCACACCAGCCAAACGTCTCACTCCAAACCATCAACACCCGTACACTTTCTTACTACTCAGGTTATCTAGCTAACAGGGGGACCCCAGTCTTCAGTGATTAAAACGGCCTCTCTAGTGTTTAGCAAAATATTCCTGGTATGTAAGTAATCCGCAACTAGGAAAAGCCTAACACAGTTCCTCCTAATTTGGTATTCAAATGATGGGGAGATAAGCTTCCACTGGAACAGCTTCTAATTAAATTCTAGCATTCACAATTTCCTGTGGTGGCTGAAGGAGACATCACTAGTGCGACGATAAATGAACCCACAGCTCTATCTATATCCAAACAAGAATGACCACGGCTGACAAACGAGTATGAGGGAGGGACCAGATGGTGCGCCTCGTATGCTGGATAATGGTGACTTGAGCTCCTAGACAGATGACAAGTGCTGGCAATTGATGAATCCTCTATGTCGTTACGTCGGTATATTCCGAGTTACCAGGACGTAAATGGGTCTGACGATATTACCTCAATGATTGGATGGCAAAGGATGCAGCCCGTACGGGTTGAATATATATATATATATATATATATATATATATATATATATATATATATATATATATATATATATATATATATATATATATATATATATATATATATGTATATCTTGCAATAGGCTGAGGTAAGTAATCCAAGAATACAGCCTTGTATGCTGAATAATGGCAAAATGAACTGGTTTGCCGCCAGATCAATATTAGGTGGTGATTTGTAATTTAATTGCAGTCGAGATAAACTTTAGATGGCAACTTATAAGGAAGTGCCGAATATAATCTGACAGTTGCAAAGTGCCCAACAAAGAAAGCACAGTTCCAGGCTAAGACCACGCTCTGAAAATACACAAACTAATCAAAATCTCGTTAACCGCTGTAACAGCCATCCTACTGTTGTTTATAAAACAAATTCCAAATCTCATTCACTCTCTCTCTCACCAAATCAAAACACACCCTTCTCTCACCTGCTCTAGTCGCGTTGGTTAGCCTAAAAATTCACACAGGTAGTTCCAGTCGCAGGTTCGCTGGCCAGCGTCGTGTCTGAGCGCGCAGTGTCCAAGGCGACCCACAGCGAAAATATTTTTCACACACACACACGTCAGGTTTCACACACTCTAGTAAATAGTGCCCATACTATTAAGTATCCCAACAGCCCATGATACTCACAAGTGGCCCTTGTAATAATTTACCACACTGACCGAGTTACTCAAATAGTGTTGAGCGTATACTCAATATGTATCAAATAGCAAAAAACTCTTTACAGGAATATTATACACACACCCAAGTGGGAAAAAATACTTGGTAAAAATTAACTTTACACCGGGTCACTCTTTATTATGTTAAGGAATATATATATATATATATATATATATATATATATATATATATATATATATATATATATATATATATATATATATATATGTATATATATATATATATATATATATATATATATACTCATCAAAAGTCAAGGGCCACCCAATTATTTTCAATACACTTTTATATAAGCGCATAGAATGATTAAATGGGGGAAGTTTTTAGTAAAAATGGGTGCAATATATTCCTCTGACAGTCCTTTTTGCACGTTAAGCATAAAAACAACTCACCGACAACCATGGTGATCACGTGCAATTTGGTTTGCTGACCATAAATTCACATTTTTAATCTGTTTTTTTTTCAAACTTCCGTACAACCAAACAGGTGAATTAATCGTGCTGATTGACATTCCACGTGCAAAGGCGACTTTTCGTGAACAGAGTTCACTCTTAATTTGTTTTACAATCAGCAGACTTAGAGTAGTTTCATCACTTGCAAAAACCATGCCACCGAGAAGAAGTCTTGACACCTTACAAAGAATGAGGGCTATAGCGTGGGTTGAAAAAGTAGACGGGTTTATACTGTCCGTGAGATTTCAGGCCACAGGAAGTGTGGAGGATCGCCACGGCCAGGTCGCCCTAGATGCACCAATCCAGGAGAGCGATTTACTGATGACACAATTCGAGAGGTGGATCGTTATGGTAGGGGTTCTGTCATGGCCTGGCGAGGCTTCTACAGACACAGCAGGACCCCACTCTACATCATCCAAGGCAACTTGACCGGCCCAAGATACCAGAACGAAATATTGAGACCAATTGTTCAGCCTGCTCTGGAGGCCATAGGTGGTAATGCCATCCTCCAAGATGATAACGCTCGACCCCATCGAGCTCGTGTGGTGAATGAGTTTATTCAGCAACATGGGATCATCAGGATGGCGTGGCCAGCTCATTCACCTGACCTTTCTCCGATTGAGCACCTCTGGGATGTCCTTTGGTCGAAGATTGTCAACAAATCACCCCCTGCCAATGGATGTTGCACAGCTGACTGCATTTCTGCTTCAGGAATGGCAAGCTGTTCCTCAGGAAACTCTTCGGACCCTCGTGGACTCGATGCGTCTACGCTGTCTTAAATGCCTTGCTGCAAACGGTGGTCATACCCGATTTTGAAATGTCTATTTGTCCAATATCTATTGTGTGACTTTTGAAAAGGTGGGTGATACACTTCCCAGCTTCATTGCGTTTGAATGTGTGTTTCCATTTCTTTATGTGGCATGTCAATTTGGTATTCAATAAATGCCGTTTTGAATGATACCAATTACGTTTATATCAGATTTGTTTTATGGTTTCAACAAAGGTTTTTCTAAGTGGCCATTGACTTTTGACGAGTTATATATATATATATATATATATATATATATATAAATATATAAATATATATATATATATATATATATATATATATATATATATATATATATATATGTATGTATGTATGTATGTATGTATGTATGTATGTATGTATGTATGTCTGTCTGTCTGTCTGTCTGTCTGTCTGTCTGTCTGTCTGTCGGTCGGTCGGTCGGTCGGTCGGTCGGTCGGTCGGTCGGTCGGTCGGTCGGTCGGTCGGTCGGTCGGTCGGTCGGTCGGTCGGTCGGTCGGTCGGTCGGTCGGTCGGTCGGTCGGTCGGTCGGTCGGTCGGTCGGTCGGTCGGTCGGTCGGTCGGTCGGTCGGTCGGTCGGGTCGGTCGGTCGGTCGGTCGGTCGGTCGGTCGGTCGGTCGGTCGGTCGGTCGGTCGGTCGGTCGGTCGGGTCGGTCGGTCGGTCGGTCGGTCGGTCGGTCGGTCGGTCGGTCGGTCGGTCGGTCGGTCGGTCGGTCGGTCGGTCGGTCGGTCGGTCGGTCGGTCGGTCGGTCGGTCGGTCGGTCGGTCGGTCGGTCGGTCGGTCGGTCGGTCGGTCGGTCGGTCGGTCGGTCGGTCGGTCGGTCGGTCGGTCGGTCGGTCGGTCGGTCGGTCGGTCGGTCGTCGGTCGGTCGGTCGGTCGGTCGGTCGGTCGGTCGGTCGGTCGGTCGGTCGGTCGGTCGGTCGGTCGGTCGGTCGGTCGGTCGGTCGGTCGGTCGGTCGGTCGGTCGGTCGGTCGGTCGGTCGGTCGGTCGGTCGGTCGGTCGGTCGGTCGGTCGGTCGGTCGGTCGGTCGGTCGGTCGGTCGGTCGGTCGGTCGGTCGGTCGGTCGGTCGGTCGGTCGGTCGGTCGGTCGGTCGGTCGGTCGGTCGGTCGGTCGGTCGGTCGGTCGGTCGGTCGGTCGGTCGGTCGGTCGGTCGGTCGGTCGGTCGGTCGGGTCGGTCGGTCGGTCGGTCGGTCGGTCGGTCGGTCGGTCGGTCGGTCGGGTCGGTCGGTCGGTTCGGTCGGTCGGTCGGTCGGTCGGTCGGTCGGTCGGTCGGTCGGTCGGTCGGGGTCGGTCGGTCGGTCGGTCGGGTCGGTCGGTCGGTCGGGTCGGTCGGTCGGTCGGTCGGTCGGTCGGTCGGTCGGTCGGTCGGTCGGTCGGTCGGTCGGTCGGTCGGGTCGGTCGGGTTCGGTCGGTTCGGGTCGGTCGGTCGGGGTCGGTCGGTCGGTCGGTCGGTCGGTCGGTCGGTCGGTCGGTCGGTCGGTCGGTCGGTCGGTCGGTCGTCGGTCGGTCGGTCGGGTCGGTCGGTCGGTCGGTCGGTCGGTCGGTCGGGTTCGGTCGGTCGGTTCGGATTCGGTCGGTCGGTCGGTCGGTCGGTCGGTCGGTCGGTCGGTCGGTCGGATCGGTCGGTCGGTCGGTCGGTCGGTCGGTCGGTCGGTCGGTCGGTCGGTCGGTCGGTCGGTCGGTCGGTCGGGTCGGTCGGTCGGTCGGTCGGTCGGTCGGTCGGTCGGTCGGTCGGTCGGTCGGTCGGTCGGTCGGTCGGTCGGTCGGTCGGGTCGGTCGGTCGGTCGGTCGGTCGGTCGGTCGGTCGGTCGGTCGGTCGGTCGGTCGGTCGGTCGGTCGGTCGGTCGGTCGGTCGGTCGGTCGGTCGGGTCGGTCGGTCGGTCGGGTCGGTCGGTCGGTCGGTCGGTCGGTCGGTCGGTCGGTCGGTCGGTCGGTCGGTCGGTCGGTCGGTCGGTCGGTCGTCGGTCGGTCGGTCGGTCGGTCGGTCGGTCGGTCGGTCGGTCGGTCGGTCGGTCGGTCGGTCGGTCGGTCGGTCGGTCGGTCGGTCGGTCGGTCGGTCGGTCGGTCGGTCGGTCGGTCGGGTCGGTCGGTCGGTCGGTCGGTCGGTCGGTCGGTCGGTCGGTCGGTCGGTCGGTCGGTCGGTCGGTCGGTCGGTCGGTCGGTCGGTCGGTCGGTCGGTCGGTCGGTCGGTCGGTCGGTCGGTCGGTCGGTCGGTCGGTCGGTCGGTCGGTCGGTCGGTCGGTCGGTCGGTCGGTCGGTCGGTCGGTCGGTCCTCGGTCGGTCGGTCGGTCGGTCGGTCGGTCGGTCGGTCGGTCGGTCGGTCGGTCGGTCGGTCGGTCGGTCGGTCGGTCGGTCGGTCGGTCGGTCGGTCGGTCGGTCGGTCGGTCGGTCGGTCGGTCGGTCGGTCGGTCGGTCGGTCGGTCGGTCGGTCGGTCGGTCGGCCGGTCGGTCGGTCGGTCGGGCGGTCGGTCGGTCGGTCGGTCGGTCGGTCGGTCGGTCGGTCGGTCGGTCGGTCGGTCGGTCGGTCGGTCGGTCGGTCGGTCGGTCGGTCGGTCGGTCGGTCGGTCGGTCGGTCGGTCGGTCGGTCGGTCGGTCGGTCGGTCGGTCGGTCGGTCGGTCGGTCGGTCGGTCGGTCGGTAGGTAGGTAGGTAGGTAGGTAGGTAGGTAGGTAGGTAGGTAGGTAGGTAGGTAGGTAGGTAGGTAGGTAGGTAGGTATGTTAAAGATGAATTAAAGTAACACGGGATCTCGATTCTATTAGATTAAGTTAAAACCCGAATGAATTAAATCAGTAAATGTGCTTACCGAATAAAGAATGAATTCCTGCACTAACAACTGTTGTAAGCTCTGCGCAGAAGTATCACTTTGTTCAGTGGCAGAATTCCTCTTGAGACAGTGGTACTGAGTGATAGAGACCTCTTGCTTAAATAGCAAGATAATGTATGCAGGTGGGTTTTGCACATGCACTAGATGAAACAAACTCAGACGTAAGTCCTAGGGGAAAGATTCCCCAGGTGACTCAAATTACAAGAAAAAGACGTAATCTGCCGCAACACTGGCGGGTCTACGATCGACCGATGTTCGCAAAACGAGATGAGGGCGGCACAAATAAAAGGGTAGAAGTTTTCCCCCGTGTCCACGGGTTTCTATGTAACTCAAAGAAACAGGGAAATAGCCGTTCTCTATAAGAAAGGTAGAATAAAAGGACCTACCAATAGTAAAATACTGCTGTCCACGTGCAGAGAGGTGGAATTTAGACTGTACAACGTAAGATTGACATGACCATTGCCAAAAATAGCGTTATTAGGAGCTAAAAGACAGAAAAGTTGGCGTAGACACAAAAATATAGTGAACAAGACAGGGCAGACAACTCGGCTAAAAGTGACAGACATTTCAATCGAATCACGACATGCCTCTCGCAGCGAAGTTACCGGGTTCCGGGAACGAAACCTAGTGGCGTCACACTCAAGTTTACCCAGCTGTAAATGGGTATCAGACTCTGTTCTTGAGTTAGGGAAGACACAATCATTGCACAAATAAACATATCACGTCGCTCATCCAGCTGAGACCTAGTATAATGAAGACTCTAACACTTCACTTCTTTACGACAGTATCTACTATGGGACTACCTTGACCTTTTTTAACGCTTTTAATGTTACTATTCGTTTGTGTGGTTATTTTGAAGTTTTAGTATATACTTCCCCCCTCCTCTCGAGATTACACAAAGTAAATCATCTTTATAACTGGTAGTCTACTGAGGAGTTATTGGGATACGTCATCACAAAAATGAAGCCCTTCTGTTGACGCCCAGTTCATTGTTACGGCCTAAAATCATGGCTATTGGTCTTGACGTCAGAAGTGGAGCGTTATTATTCAAATCTCTATTGATGAAAGAGGCTACTCAAGAAGTTTCTGACTAGTGGACCAAAGAATTTTCTGGTAGAATTTTTAACCACGCTTTAAGATTACAGTTGTAAGACTGGCATGACAAGTGGAAATGAGTTGACGAGTGGAAATGAGCTATTCTAATTTCAGGGTTATATTCATCTTTCTCTAGGGAGTGCTTCTGCGCCTTACATTGGGGGCAGCTGCTATGGTGGTCCAATGTTACTTAATGTGCAAAAAGCGATCAATAACACCAATTCTGATAACTGTTCCAGTAAATTCGATGATTGTGCAGAAAAGAATTGTGTTACTGTGTGTTTGTTGATAAGTAAACAAGAGATCAAAGGTAAAGTAGTACCATAGCTGATACTGCCGTAGGAGAGTGAAGTGTTAGAGATTTAGCTATACTGTCTCAGCTACATGAGGTGGGGTAACTGGTTCTCTTCGTGGCTGTCTTTGCCTTCCCTAAGAGCAGAGTCAGGTACCCATTTACACAGGTCTCACAAGTAAACATCCTCGGATGTCTTCTACATCCGTCTCTTAGGATTGTGTTCAGAACTGAGTACCAGGAACTAGTGCCAGAAACTAATACTAGAAATAAGAAGAAATACAAAATATCATCTCCCGTAAATCTTTTGTCTCCTGACGTAAACATCATGAGACGTCCACCTTCATCCACCATTTCATCTTCCCCCGACTCTTTCCAATGCACATGACCACGATATCTCAGGCTACCGAGACAGATGCAAGTGTGTTAGGAGAGTGAAAGAGTGTGAATGCATCATAATATAACACACAACCAGCTTACAATCTGAACAGAAGTGGTGACATAAAGATATATACATCATGATATCATCATCTTCATCCTCTTTCTGCTCCCTGTCGTACGGTAGGTTAATTGTTTTATTTGGCTCGTCTACGTAGAGTGGATGTCGACAGATGCGCGAGAAAAGGTATAGAAAATAGATTTCACAGGTAATAGATTGACGGAAAGATATGTCTCTGGAGTGATTAGGTTATCTCCTCCAGCCTATCCGTACGACTGTACTTTATTACCAGACAGCCTTTGCCTCCCTATCAAGAATAGATAAGTTACTCTACACACACACAGCTATGTGACAACAAGACACACAAACGTGAAAAACTACGGATAAATTGGTATGGGTCTGACCAACACACAAAGGTAAGTTTCTTTGTAGTTTATTATCATTAAACTCGACAACATCAAAATATCTAAAGAAAAAGATCAAAGAGTCATTTACATGCATATGGAATAAATCAGAAAAAGTGTACCCTCCCCGAATGGAGAAAAAAACCCAAAAATTATTAACCCAAAGGTTGAAGGTTAGCACTATGTTACAGAATGAACAGTATTGGTACTCTATGAGACCCAGTAAAGTAAACAAAATTTAGACAAATCAGACATGTGGATTAGTTTCCAGAATACAAGGAAAAATACTCACACACTCTATCAAGCAGTGGCCACTCTCACACTCTTACCTAATTGCCTGGTATGGTAGGTCTGTAATATCCCTTGGTAATAGAATTAGTCCATGAATATATTATCTATTTCACTTAATATTCTGTCATCCCAGTTGTCGCAGATCCAAATTGGGCCCAGTTCATCGCCAGAAACTAACTAGTGAAGTGAACGCCTATTATGGTGCTTCTCCTGGATATAAGTGTTACTACAAATAGTTAAAACTGTGAGAGTTCTTGAGGTTCACCCTTTCACGGAGAAATACTTCCAGTATCGGGAAACATCTGGTTGCTAAAAGAATGTTACAAATGATGATGATGGTTCTTCTATCGGCCAACTCTGTGTCAGAGCGCCGATTCTGCACAGCGTATGTATCTAGAGATATACTCCACTTGAATTACGACTGCCAGGAGTCGGGGAACAATAATAATGTTATATGTACACCACTGTGGCTGGTAAAAATGTAAATCTGGATTTGGTAAGTCCAGTGTTAAATTTTATTGTTCTCAAAAACCATTTGGCGAGTACCCGTTTATAAATGAAATTGGTAACGCACAAGCCAAATAAAGGAGAAAAGTACCAAAACAAAAGAAGACCGGTGGACGCCCTTGTGATCAGGTCTGCGAAGAATACAAGAAAACATGGAAAAAAATGCTACTATTACATATATACACACAGACGGGGACAAGACGATCTCTTCTCTACTCCGTCAGTCCTGACTAGGTTTAAAAGGCACACGGCGTTTCCTTACACCTACACGCTAGCAGACGTCGCTGGCGGCTGAGTTCGTTCGGGCTGAGTTATGTTAACTCGCTCGCCCCCTGCTTACGCCGGCGGTCAGCGTACAATGTTAATTATTATTTAATTTCTCCATACGCGCTACCTAAACAATGATCACCTGTCATAAAATAGCTATTCATTTTTTCGGCGTCTGTTAGTTTGTCGTATGGTATAAAAAATAATAGACACTATAATAACAAATATACAAAATGAAATATAACGTGTATTCTATACGCCCACTATCAGTCGCTTTAATAATGCCTATAAGTCCGGTCAGCTAAACCGTCGGGTTTATCTCTCTCCTGTAGAGATTAAATGTCGCGTCTGCCTACACTGTTAACATAATTACCGTCTAATGTATTCGTGTAGCGGGTGGCGTGATTTAACATTTTAATTGAATATATGGTATGAAATCTCTACGCGTTACTCTATTTCACTCGTTTTACTAGCGAGAAAAATCTAAGTGAAAGAATAAATGTTTTCAAAGCTATCACTTTTTAAATCATTAGTACACTTTTATCACTCGGGCGTACCATAGGGAAACTATCTCACAATGAGAAAATCTATATAATGAATGCGTCACCCGCACACTCTCTATGGCAGAGAACCTGGCGACCTATTACGCAAGAATGAAGGTAAACCTTCCATTCTGACGATTTGGTATTCAGCCTAAGCATCCTAGGATTCTTTGAAATGATAAGTGACTGACGAGGTGTTGTCACTGATGGGCCTTCAATGTATAATACGCTTAAGACAGCGCAGACTTCGCTGGCTTGGAATCACACGATGGAAATGGTACGCATCCAAGTAGATATACTTGATACGAGACATTAGCAGATGGAAGAGAAAAGTTGGGCGAACAGATTAGGTTAAAGATGTTGTGCAAGATCCCTATGTGCACTGTCATGGTAGGTAGCAACTATGAGGAATATGGCTGCTGGAATCGCACTAAGTGCGATGTATTTCGGCGCCACACTGTTGGTATGTGTAGAGAGGCTCACCATAGAAAGCAATGAGGAGTTTCTACGTGAAAGGAGCACCAGGAACCTAAGCATCTGGAGACCCTGAAAATGTCAATCAGGGGCGCATTTCCATGGTTCAGTTATGACGTGACAGGGCTATTTGATTATTATTTCCCTTCAGTCCTAACTGACTTGGGAGTCGCCCTTGAGGTGACAACGTGCTAAAATTAAGATGTGCTTCTTTGTACGTTTTCTCCTCAAACTGCCATGTGTGAGCCTTTCGAATCTGAGGTGGCGCCGAACATCTCCAATCATCGCAGCTTAGCCAATCGGCAGTTATCTTTTTCCACTGTTGACTGGATCATGTCCAGTGCCCTCAAATCCATGCACACATCTTTAAACCTTTGGTCGCACTGTTCTCTTGCCATCAGTATTATCAGATTAATAGTGTTGCGTTTTTAATGTGCATCCCATAGCCAGCGATAGTCGGCTGTTAGGTATACTTAAACCATCGCACGTCATCAACCTCGAAGTCACTTTTAATTCGGAATAAGCATCTAGGATGCGCAGTAGACACCGCATAATGGTAAACCAGTTTTTGCTTCGTCCAGGTTGGTTCAATAGTGTTTTATCAGTGATTGATTACGCAGCGTGGATTGTTCAATTCAGAATTTTGCTAAACACGGATAAAAGTAGCTAATGACTTAAAAAGTGATAGCTTTTAACATTTATTCTTCACTTAGATTTTTCTCGCTAGTAGTAAAACGAGTGAAATAGAGTAACGCGTAGTTGATGGATTTATACCATATATTCAATTAAAATGTTAAATCACGCCACCGCGTACACGAATACATTAGACGGTAATTAATGTTAACAGTGTAGGCAGACGCGACATTTAATCTCTACAGGTAGAGAGATAAACCCGACGGTTTAGACTGACCGGTCACTTAATAGGCATTTAAAGCGACTGATAGTGGGCGTAAGAATTTACACTTATATTTCATTTTGTATATTGTTATTATAGTGTCTATTATTTTTTATTACCATACGACAAACTAACAGACGCGACAATTGAATAGCTATTTAATGACAGAGCGATCATTTTTTAGGAGCGCGTATGGGAGAAAATTAATAATAATTATTAACATTGTACGCTGACCGCCGGCGTCGAGCAGGGGGCGAGCGAGTTAACATAACTCAGCCGACCGAAACTCAGCCGCCAGCGACGTCTGCTAGCGTGTAGGTGTAAGGAAAACACCGTGTGCCTTTTTAAACCTTGTCAGGACTGACGGAGTAGAGAAGAGATCGTCTTGTCCCCCGTCTGTGTGTATATATAAGAGGAGGTAGTAAGTAGCATTTTTTTCCATGTTTTTCTTGTATTCTTCGCAGACCTGATCACAAGGGCGGTCCAGGCGGTCTTCTTTTGTTTTGGTACTTTTCTCCTTTATTTGGCTTGTTGCGTTACCAATTTCATTTATAAACTAAATTTGGGGGTACTCGCCAAATGGTTTTTGAGTAACAATAAAATTTAACACTGGACTTACCAAATCCAGATTTACAACATTTTACCAGCCACTGTGGTGTACATATAAACATTATTATTATTGTTCCCGACTCCTGGCAGTCGTAATTCAAGTGGAGTATATCTCTAGATAACGCATTACGCTGTGCAGAATCGGCGCTCTGACACAGAGTTGGCCGATAGAAGAACCATCATCATCATTTGTAACATTCTTTTTAGCAACCAGATGTTTCCCGATACTGGAAGTATTTTTCTCCGTGAAAGGGTGAACCTCAAGTTCCCTCACAGTTTTAACTATTTGTAGTAACACTTATATCCCGGAGAAGCACATATTAGGCGTTCACTTCAACTAGTTGTTTCTGGCGATGAACTGGGGCCAATTTGGATCTGCGACAACTGGGGTGACAGAATATTAAGTGAAATAGATCATAATATATTCATGGACTAATTTCTTTACCAAGGGATTATTACAGACCTACCATACAGGCAATTAGGTAAGAGTGTGAGAGTGGCCACTGTTTGAGAGAGTGTGTGAGTATTTTTCCTTGTATTTCTGAAAAACTAATCCATTGATGTCTGATTTGTCTAAATGTTGTTTACTTTACTGGGTCTCATAGAGTACTAATACTGGTCATTCTGTAACACAGTGCTAACCTTCAACCTTTGGGTTAATAATTTTTGGGTTTTTTTCTCCATTCGGGGAGGATGCACTTTTTCTGCTTTGTTTCATATGCATTTAAATGACTCTTTGACCTTTTTCTTTAGATATTTTGATGTTGTCGAGTTTAAATGATAATAAACTACAAAGAAACTTACCTTTGTGTGTTGGTCAGACCCATACCAATTTATCCGTAGTTTTTCACTTTTGTGTGTCTTGTTGCCACATAGCTGTGTGTGTGTAGAGTAACTTATCTATTCTTGATAGGGAGGCAAAGACTGTCTGGTAATAAAGTACAGTTGTACGGATTGGCTGGAGGAGATAACCGAATCATTCCAGAAGACATATCTTTCCGTCAATCTATTACCTGTGAAATCTATTTTCTATACCTTTTCTCGCGCATCTGCCGACATCCACTCTACTTAGACGAGCCAAATAAAACAATTATACCTACCGTACGAACAGGGAGCAGAAGAGGATGAAGATGATGATATCATGATGTATAAATCTTTTATGTCACCAACTTCTGTTCAGATTGTTAAGCTGGTTGTGTGTTATATTAATGATGCATTCACACTCATTCACTCACCTAACACACTTGCATCTGTCTCGTAAGCCTGAGATATCGTGTCATGTGCATTGAAAGAGTAGGGGGAAGATTGAAATGGTGGTTGAAGGTGGACGTCCTCATGATGTTTACGTCAGGAGACAAAAGAATTTACGGGAGATATGATATTTTGTATTTCATTCTTATTTCCTGAGTATTAGTTTCTGGCACTAGTTCCTGGTACTCATTTCTGGAACACGATCCTAAGAGACGGATGTAGAAGACATCCGAGGGATGTTTACCTTGTGAGTCCTGTGTAAATGGTTTACCTGACTCTGCTCTAGGGAAGAGGCAAAGACAGCCACGAAGAGAACCAGTTTTACCCCACCTCATGAGCTGAGACAGTATAGCTACAATCTCTAACACTTCACTCTCCTAACGGCAGTATCAGCTATGGGTACTACTTTACCTTTGATCTCTTGTTTTACTTATCAACAAATCACACAGTAACACAATTCTTTTCTGCACAATCATCGAATTTACTGGAACAGTTATCAGAATTGGTGTTATTGATCGCTTTTTGCACATTAAGTACATTGGACCACCATAGCAGCTGCCCCCAATGTAAGGCGCAGAAGCACTCCCTAGAGAAAGATGAATATAACCCTGAAATTAGAATTAGCTCATTTTCCACTCGTCAACTCATTCCACTTGTCATGCCAGTCTTACAACTGTAATCTTAAAGCGTGAAGTTAAAAATTCTACCAGAAAATTCTTTGGTCCACTAGTCAGAAACTTCTTGGTAGCCTCTTTCATCAATATGAGATTTGAATAATAACGCTCCCACTTCTGACGTCAGACAATAGCCATGATTTTTAGGCGTAACAATGAACTGGGCGTCAACAGAAGGGCCTTCATTTTTGTGATGACGTATCCCAATAACTCCTCAGTAGACTACCAGTTTATAAAGATGATTTACTTTGTGTAATCTCGAGAGGGAGGGGGGAAGTATATACTAAAACTTCAAAATAACCCACACAAACGAATAGTAACATTAAAAGCGTTAAAAAAGGTCAAGGTAGTCCCATAGTAGATACTGTCGTAAAGAAGTGAAGTGTTAGCAGTCTTCATTATACTACAGTCCTCAGCTGGATGAGCGACGTGATATGTTTATTTGTGCAATGATTGTGTCTTCCCTAACTCAAGAACAGAGTCTGATACCCATTTACAGCTGGTAAACTTGAGTGTGACGCCACTAGGTTTCGTTCCCGGAACCCGGTAACTTCGCTGCGCAGAGGCATGTCGTGATTCGATTGAAAATGTCTGTCACTTTTAGCCGAGTTGTCTGCCCCTGTCTTTGTTCACTATATTTTTGTGTCTACGCCAACCTTTTCCTGTCTTTTTAGCTCCTAAATAACGCTTTTTTTGGCAATGGGTCATGTCAATCTTACGTTTGTACAGTCTAAATTCCACCTCTCTGCACGTGGACAGCAAGTATTTTACTATTGGTAGGTCCTTTTATTCTACCTTTCTTATAGAGAACGGCTATTGCCCCTGTTTCTTTGAGTTACATAGAAACCCGTGGACACGGGGGAAAACTTCTACCCTTTTATTTGTGCCGCCCTCATCTCGTTTTGCGAACATCGGTCGATCGTAGACCCGCCAGTGTTGCGGCAGATTACGTCTTTTTCTTGTAATTTGAGTCACCTGGGGAATCTTTCCCCTAGGACTTACGTCTGAGTTTGTTTTCATCTAGTGCATGTGCAAAACCACCTGCATACATTATCTTGCTATTTAAGCAAGAGGTCTCTATCACTCATACCACTGTCTCAAGAGGAATTCTGCCACTGAACAAAGTGATACTGACCGACCGACCGAACCGACCGAACGACGAACCGACGAACGACGACCGACCGAAAACCGACGACCGACGACCGACCGCCCGACCGACCGACCGACCGTTAAACCGACGAAACGAACGACCGACCGACCGACCGACCGACCGACGACGAACCGAACCGACCCGACCGACGACCGCGACCGAAAACCGACCGACCGACGGACCGACCGACCGACGATACGAAACCGACCGACGAACGACCGACCGACCGGACGAACTAACCGACCGACCGAACGACCGAACGAACGACCGAACGACGACCGACCGACGAACCGACCGAACGACCGACCGACCGTAAACGAACGACCGACCGACCGACCGACCGACCGATCTATCGATCGACCGACCGCCCACCCGGACGCCCGATCGCCCCACCGACCGCCCGACCGACCGCCCGAACGACCGACCGACCGACCGACCGACCGACCGACCGACCGACCGACCGACCGACCGACCGACCGACCGACCGACCGACCGACCGACCGACCGACCGACCGACGTTTAAACGACGTCGACGAACGAAACCGACCGAACGACCGACCGAACGACGCACGAACGAACGAACGACCGACCCGAACGAACGACGACCGTACTACGACCGAACGACCGAACCGACCACCGACCGACACGGAACCCGACCGAAACCGACCGACCGACCGACCGACCGACCGACCGAACCGACCGACGTACTTACAGCGGGAATTATGGTATTGGATTCTAACTTTTGTATCAGTATGAGTCTTGACTTTACTGTTAGCTCATTTTAATACTTTTGTGACTTAAGGTTTGTTTTTTGTTTCAATGGCGTCTGTTTAGAAGGCTGGCTTTTTAGAGTTTACCTTTTTCTGGCGAGGCTTACCCCGTTCATCCCAACAGTTCATAGTAATTAAGGCTGTTTGAGTCTTCTTAACTGTCGCTCAGTTCGGTTATTTGGCCAGCAAGAAAGATAGACAGAGTTCCAGCCCCCCCTCACGCCATTAGAGGTCACCAACGTTTAGCACCAACAAGGAAAGTTTTGTAGGCTAGTCCCTCACGAAGGATCTACATGTAATACACTTTCTGGAGCTAGCTTTTGGTCCCACGACCGCGGACAGGCTGTCGCTCAGTTTGTTTATTCGATCAGCAGGAGATAAATAGAGTCTTCCAGACCACCTCGCGCAATTAAGGAGGAATCACCAATGATAGCGCCTATACAGTGATTTTATTCAGGTTAATTCCATCACCCATGGAGGATATGTACGAAAAAACCACTTACTGGAGCTATTTCATATGGTCCCCGAAAACGGACGGACTGACACTCGATTTATTTATCTCTCTGTGTTCTACAGGTTTTATGAATGGTGATCTGTGTGGGGTTGTTGGTGTATATGATTATTGATGACTGTTGATGATTATTTGATTATTGATGTAATTTATGCTGTGTGTGATGATATGCATTAATTCCATGCTTTTCTTCATTTAATAAAGTTTACACCTTTATTAATACGCTGTTCACGACCTTTCCATCCATAAGTAACTTGTTTTTTTAGCTCTTTACTATAATCTCTATGTGTGATAAGAGAAAAGAGCGAGACGAGTATGTAATGGACAGGGATATTAGTTAACCGAATGTGCGAATATGGCATATGTTAACCGAATGGATGGATCGAGTATTGGTTATACACATGGACGGATAAGGTATTAGTTAACCGAATGTGCGGATAGGGTGTTCGTTAACCGAATAAATGGATCGAGTATTAGTTATACGCACGGATGGATAAGGTGTTTGTTAACTGAACAAATGGATCGAGTATTGGTTGTCCACGTGGACAGACAAGTCATTAGTTATCTGCATGAACGGAAAAGATATTAGCTATCCGCATGGACATATAATGTATTACTTAACCGCATAGACGGATAAGGTATTAGTTAACCGCATGGACACATAAGCTATTAGTTAACTGCATTGACAGATATGGTATTAGTTAGCCGAATGGGCGTATGGGGCATTAGTTAACCGAATGGGCGACATGCATTAGTTAACCGAATGGACGAATATGGTATTAGTAAACCGAATGGAACCAACGGGCTGATCACCCGTTTGCCAGTCACTTCGATTACGGAAACAACAGCAAATGGATTGATTTGCCGTTGCCCTAAAGACGCCAATAGGCGTGATGGGAAACAATGGCAAAGAAAACCTATCTGCTGTTGCCCTAAGACGCCACTAGGCGTAATGGCCACTGACTGCTTTGACGGTCGGTGGCTAAGGACGGAAGAAGAAGAAGAGAAACCGAATGGAGGAATAGGGTTTTAGTTAACCGAATGGAGGGATAGGGTTTAAGTTAACCGAATGGAGGGATAGGGTTTTTGTTAACCGAATGGAGGGATAGGGTTTTAGTTAACCGAATGGACGGATAGGGTATTAATTAATCGAATAGACGAATAGGGTATTAGTTAACCGAATGGAGGGATAGGGTATTACTTAACCGAATGGAGGGATAGGGTTTTTGTTAACCGAATGGACGGATAGGGTATTAATTAATCGAATAGACGAATAGGGTATTAGTTAACCGAAGGGACGGATACGGTATTACTTAACCGAATGGACGGATATAGCACTAGTTAACCGAATGAACGGATATAGCTCTAGTTAACCGAATGGACGGATATATCACTAGTTAACCGAATGGAGGGATAGAGCATTGGCTAAAAGAATGGAGGGATAGAGCATTAGCTAACAGAGTGGATGCTTTCGATTATTATATTCTTTTACACAGAAAAGATGAAGTTGTAGGTAACTACAGCATGACTGGGGATAGTTGCTGGATAGTTGCTTAACTTTTGATTTTGTTTTTTTTTTAAAGTTTATGCATTATATTTATTTCAGTTGCCAAAGAAACTGCGAGGTTTGTATTTGTTTTGTTTTTCCTCAAGGCTGTGTTAACATTGACCTACATGGGCAGTCTTCTTCTAATGCTGTCGCACGAAGACCTGTTTTCAACTGTCATGTCATGTGTCGCACGAAGACCTTTTTTCATCTGTCATGTCATGTGTCACACGTAGTGTCATCTTCGTGTCTTTTGTTTTCTGCTGTCATTTTCTATGTCACAAAGGTATTAGGAAAAAAAAAAAGAAGAGAAGAGAAGAAACAAGAGAAAACAGACAAGAATCAAGAAGCCGTTGCTGAACAGCACAAAGCAAAACAGTATGAAAGAAACCTGATATTTTGTCAGCTTTTCGGGCTTTTGAAGGTCGGTGACTGACCTCTTAACAAGACTAAAGACTTCTTTCCTAACACAACGAAGGTTTCAAGCCCTGGCTTGTTGAAAATCGAAGATTAAGTCGCCAATTTAGAGACAGAAGCAGTTCGCTTTGGAAAAATCAACCTTATATTAATAATGAGGACCGGATTTTAATTCACATTTAGTGATTTGGACATATTTTGCAATACAGGATAATAAAATACAATACATTACAACATAGTACAGTAAAGTATATTTAAAAAAAAAAATGTTTTCGTGTTAACTTACTCATTACACTTTTCTTTAAGTCTTTACTCTCTGATGTGGTAATAAACACTAAACAATACAAAAACTGAATTAGCTACTACATAACAGATATCACGTGTTCTATTCATCGATTTCTCTTGCGTACGTTCTCTTCTTCGACATTGTTCAGTTTTAGAAGCACTTCTCTGTTAAATTGATTTAAAAACGTAGAAAATTAACCTTTTCAGAAATACGTCTATTACAATTTGTTTAAAAAACTGTTTGAAAACTTAGAAGGTTAAATTCTTTTGAGGTACGTCCCTGCCAAAGTGTTTTTAAAACGTAGAAAGTTATCTACCTTAGGCATACTTCTTGACCAAATTATTCGAAAAGGCCGGGGAAGAAATAACTGAAATAAGAGCAGTTTTTTTTTTAGGGAGGGGGGGGGGGGGGGGGCTGCTATTTGAAAGCAGCGCCACGCTTCATGATGAGATTATAATATGAAACTCTAAGCTTGCTAACTGAAGTAGTCCTCAGAAAAGAACGCTTTTGTTAATTTCTCCATTCACCCGTGTATTTCAAGCGCAAATAGCCTTTTCAAACATCACAGTTGACTGCCTGTCTACTGCTAGTTCAGGGCACTCTGAATCATCGAGTTCCAATTTGTTAAGAATAACTTGCACAACAGGATCGACCGTAGCTTTCAGAGGACGCGGACCTGTGCCGATATGTCGAGAATTTTGCACTTGTTTGCACCTTGGAGGTGGGAGATTTAGTACCCAGAACAGCTAGTGGTGATGTGCATGTGTTCTTTCTGCACCTTCTTCAAACGCTGTACTAACCGGCGTTGGTGATTATGTCTGACTGCAACTTCCTTTCCACAATTCTGGTAAAACTCTCGCGGTGGTATTACACTTATCAGTAGCTTGTTGTTCTTTTTGACCTGCCTGCCTATTAACCTACGTACTAGTCTAATTACCTGTCTTTTTGTTCGTCCTCTGTCCATTCATCAGTTTGTGCCTGTCGTTTCGTTGTCTATCATCAACCGTCAGTCTGCATGTTGTCGCTTTCTTCTTGCTGATTTACCTACTTACATACCTGCATATATACCTACCCGCTTTTTACATTGTATGCACAATTTGCGTGCATGCTCAGTGAATCCTATCTCAGAACTTCCTATAAGTGCACATGTGGCATCGCTACGATGACTTCTCAATACCTTCTGCAGAAATACCCCGTATAGGTGAAACAGAGAAAGCACATATAGCCTGCGATACTACTAGTCCAGGAATAACTGTATGGACATGTCAGTTAGGTGACCAGCGCCAGTCTTAACCCATCAAACAGTTATCTCATAAATTTAAAAACTAAGAATCATAAAGTGTTATATATATTCTGCATTTCTGTATGGTGCAGAAACATGGACGATGAATAAGCATTTGGAAGAAAGAATTGAGGCTCTTGAAATGTGGATATATAGAAGAATGGGGCGTATCTCACGGAAAGAGATGAAAACAAATAAGGAGGTCCTAGAAAATCTAGGTATGAAAAGAGAACTAATGAGAGAGGTCAAAGTTCGGCAGCTAAAATACTTTGGCCATATAAAAAGGCATAACACCTTGCAGAAGACCATAACAGAAGGGAGAGTTGAAGGCAAACGTGCAAGGGGAAGACAGCGCTATAAGTGGGAAGATAACATCAAGAGATGGACGGGAAAGAGTCTATCAGAGTGTACCACCAAGACAAGAGACAGAAGACGTTGGAGATCTATTACAGCCAACTTTCGTTGTGGAGATGGCAACTGATGATGATGATGATGAAGACGCCCAGTCAACGACTAAGGATCAAAGAAGGAGAATAAAGCTGGTATAATGTACAACCTCATCATGTCACATTTATTGATACAGAAGCAATCACCGCAAGAACATGTGAATACTTTCGTGTATGCTTCCAATAAAGGGGAAATAAGCTGGTACTGGTAACTCCCTACACCATAAGGAGCGAACAGGGGAAATAACGATGTAGCTGCTGTATGAGGAAGAATGCGCGCGCGCATACAAATTTCGAGGAAGAAAATTCATGGGTGTCTAGTAGGATGAATTTAAAGACGAGCGTTGGGGGGGCATAATTGTGTGAATATGCATGTGGGTATGAGGAACAGTGTGTTTGGTGCACGGAAATGTTTGAGAATAGCAAGAATGTATGCTGGTTTGAGGAAAAGAGTGTGCGCGCGTGTAGGCGTGTCGAAGAGTATGCGTGGGTGTCTGGCAGGATGAATATGAAGATGTGCGCTGAACGTGAAGTGCTGTACAGGTAGGCGTGTGAATGAGGATGAGCGAGTGAATGAAAATGTGAAAGGAACAATATGTGTAAGGAACAATAAGTGTAAGGAACAATATGTGTAAGGAACAATATGTTTTCAGGAAAAATATGTGTAAGGAACAATATGGGTAAATAACAATAAGTGAAAGGAACAATATATGTAAGGAACAAAATGTTTTCAGGAAAAATGTGTGTAAGGAACACTATGGGTAAATAACAATAAGGGGAAGGAACAATATGTGTAAGGAACAATGTTTTTTAGGAAAAATATGTGTAAGGAACAATATGGGTAAACAACAATAAGTGTAAGGAAAAATATGTTTTCAGGAAAAATATGTGTAAGGAAAATGTTTTCAGGAAAAATATGTGTAAGGAACAATATGTTTTCAGGAAAAATATGTGTAAGGAACAATATGGGTAAACAGCAATAAGTGTAAGGAACAATATGTGTAAGGAACAATATGTGTAAACAACAATAAGTGTAAGGAACAATATGTGTAAGGAACAATATGGGTAAATAACAAGAATTGTAAGGAACAATATGTGTAAGGAACAATGTGTGAAGACAACTAAGAAGTTATTGACTTTTATAAATGGCTCCTTGGGTAGAATGTAAGGCCTGGTATGAGAAGGTGACTAATGTGGAACTGAAGACACGAACTAGACAAAGGTCAGTGGAACAACAGATGAGAAGGTGACTAATGTGGAACTGAAGACACGAACTAGACAAAGGTCAGTGGAACAACAGATGAGAAGGTGACTAATGTGGAACTGAAGACACGAATTAGACAAAGGTCAGTGGAACAATAGATGAGAAGACGCTGGAGGTAGATAGGACACACTTTCAGGAAACTCTAAGGTAAAAGAAGCATAGGCGGACCAAAAGACAGATGGACTAGAGGACAGAAATGGGGAGCCGCGCTGGTGTAATGGTTACCACACTGCGCTGGCGATCGGGTGATCCAGGTTCAAGCCCGGGCGAGGACATTTGAACGAGTGTCGTCGACCGGGTCTTGGACTGGATTAATTCCAGCCCTGGCGAAGACATTTGAAGGAGTGTCGTCGACCAGGGACTGGCGGCTCCTTAGCCGACCCAGCTCTAATGGGTACCCTCCGAAGACGGCGAGTATCTGCCTGAATGGCGAGTGGACACCTGTCAGTGAACAGGGAAAAAGGGATACTCACGTAAAAATCAGTCTCAGGTTAAATATACTAACCGGAGATTCTTGCCTCGAGTAATAGCGGGCGAACGTTAAAAAATTAAAAAAATAAAAATAAAAACAGAAGACAGAAATCAAATCGGTAAGGAAGTTTTGGAAAGACCTTGAGCTGATGGCACACTAGCATCACACAGCCACGAAAAAAGCTAATCTTGAAAAAGGACTAATGTTATCTATCTGCTATCGTGATGAAAGTCCTGAAAAGGAGTGCTAGCTACCTACGCCAACGCTGACAGCCTTTAGAAGGAGAAAAAAAAACTGAAATGAGAAGAACAGAGAAGAACGAACAAGTAGACAAAAGTCGCGGCTCTCTAAAACTGCTGATATCACGGTTTTGTTACCATGGCGACTGATATACTTGACAAGTAATCTCTAATTAGAATTCTAAAAATACATTCATCCCATAATACCTGGCGGGGAAGCACTCATGCGTGATAAAGTAAACCTATTTTAAGAAACCCCGGGGCAGGTCCAACCAATGAATGTTATAGACGTGTAAAATATTTCAGAATGTTAATTACATTAAGTGGAAATTTCATCTGCACGCGGAAGATGCTTCTTTTTAAAACGCCGTGTTAAGGAAAGAAGAGAATTCCTGGTAAGTTAAGCCTTTCTGATGTCATGGCTGACCTTGTAAAATATGGAAGTAAATAAGAAAACATACAGTACTTTAAAATGGCAGTTTCTACATAGTAATTGTTAACATAGAAGGGAAAAAAGAACGTATTCATGGGGTAAAAAAGGTGTAATCCCATAGCAGATACTACCGTAGGTGTATGAGGTGTTAGATACTTCGTTATACTAGGTCAAGATTTATGAAATATGGTGACTAGTTCCCTTGCTTTCCTGATTTTGTCTTCCCTAACTCAAGAGCAGAGCCAGGTACCAATTTATACCTGGATAAACTGGAGCTGACGCTACAAGATTTTGAACTCGAAACCAGATAACTGAAAGAAGCAAGCACTCTAACACTCTGCCAATCGCACATTCAGCTGGTACAGGGAGGAAATGATAAACAGAACAACATATGCATTGTTTTAAAAAGACACACAACACAAATGATAACAAATCTCAAGAACTATATGCTGAGTATACAGTCAAGTGCCTTGCCAGCTGCGGCAACTGTATCCAGGGGGCACAATGTCCTGAATCCCAAAAGGGATTCATATGACAAGAACAACAAAGTCTGACATGTTGCAAGACTGCCTATTCATATTTACGTTACAGCTAGCCTTAACCTAACCCCAACCCTGTTTTGAGGTTTGTTAAAAGCTAGCCTTAACCTAACCCCAACCCTGTTTTGAGGTTTGTTAAACAGCTAGCCTTAACCTAATCCCAACCATGTTTTGAGGTTTGTCCAACAGCTAGACTTAAGCTAACCCCAACCCTGGTTTGAAGTCTGTCAAACAGCTAGCCTTAACCGAAAATCAACCCTGTTTCGAGCTCTGTCAAAACTAATAACGGCCAAGAAACTCTGCACCGTTTTAAAATTATTATTTTAATAATAATTTTTAAAATTCCAACTTGAAGCAAAACGCCGCGTTTTGTGACCAACAGTGCAGCCTCCGGTCTACTGTTCCCTACATGGACAAAAGGGCGGCAATGTTATAACATCAGAACCGAAGATTTGATTACAAATTACAATTTTTTTTAAAAACATCGCTGAATTCGAAGCAGCACAAACTGACAGCTCGGGAGGTGGTTATGAGAATAATTAACACAATTTATGGACTTAACATGGTCGTGGAAAAACATCGCTGACGAGTTATCTCGGGGAGGTTTCACCCATATTTTGGCATTTTGTTTAAAAATTATCATTTTTACAATATTGATGCTACAGTTTAGTGTCACCATTTTTCTACCTAACGCTATGTTTTTTATTGCAGTTTTCAGCTTACAAATATTTTAAATAAATTTTTCAAATACGTATGTTCAGCCACAAATCAGCTAATTATATATGCAAAAAAATTATTTTGTTATAACTTTTTTATTTATTAACATATTTTAATAATTTTTTCGGTATTTAGTCCAGCCAGGGCATTAGATTAAAATTTTTAAAAGTTATGAACCTTAACATAAAATAACATTTCATTGGCTGAAACTTCTCATGATTGTTACAAAATCGCAGGTTCAACCAATCAAAATCAAGCTTACATTGGGGGCTTGGCTGGCCTATTTATTTACTTCGTACTCACTTCCTGTATCATTGCCAAGCAGAATTTGCGATTACTGTGAGATTTATAGTGATTTCTTATTTAATAAAATGGATTGTGTTAATAAATCAACAGCATCAGGTAAAAGAAGGAAGGATAGGCCCATTAAGAGGAAATTTAGAGGTAACAAATATTCTGGTTCTCTTAAACAACCGAAAGTCACAGCCACGTGTCAGACAAATGAAATAAACCTAGGCCTATCGTCAAACTGTCATTCTCGGCCAGATGAAAGTAAAACTCTAAACACATCTGCAAATTAAATAGTGTTACTTCTACAGCTGTGAAACACACTGATCCTGAAACTAATGAAAGATACAGAATTATCAGCATTGAAAACGTCTTGGATTTTGTTAAACAGTTCCCCTGTCCAAAGTGTTTGACATCACCTGTCACTACAAACAGTGAGCAGAACCAGTTTACAGAGTCTTTATACACAGAGAATGAGACTCACTTTGGCCTGTCAAGTTCATTTACTTTCACTTGTATATTTTGTTGTGACAGTTTTCAACAATCTTCATCTGCTGAAAATATAAATTTAAGATTCCAGATGTCAATGTTTAGCATAGGAATAAACAAAGAAAAAAGTAAACGTTTTCTGACAAATATGAATATGCCTCCACCAGTAGCATCAGCAACACACAGTGAGTTGAAAGGGAAAATTTTGCATGCTACAAAAAGATGTGCAGAAGAAAGTATGCATTCTGCTGTCGAAGAATTAAAATCAGATGTTAAGACAAATGAAGTTACTGTGTCATGTGATGGCACCTGGCAACGGCAAGGCTTCTCAAGTAAAAATGGCATAGCAACAGTTCTGTCTGTGAACGCAGTGAGAGCAGCAAAAGTTGTTGATGTAGAAATTGTGTCCAATTACTGTGATGCTTGCAGTAAGGCTAGAAAGAAATACAAAACAGATGAAGAATTTGAAGTTTGGATGACAGGTCATAAATCATGCCAAAAAATCATGAGGGTGCCTCTGGTCTGATGGAATCAAATGGAATGATTAATATTTTTAGAAGATCTGAGGAAAAACATGGTTTGAAGTATGTAAAATATCTTGGAGACGGGGATTCAAAAAGTTTTAAATCTGTTGCTGAGGCAAAGCCACAAATGTATCCTGGACTTCAAATCGAAAAATTAGAATGCTGCGGCCATGTTTAGAAACGAATGGGACGACGTCTCCTTGATAAAGTTGCAGAATGTAAAGGTAAGCAGAATGAATAAGATGGGAAAAAGTATAAGGGTATTGGAAATTTTGGAAGATTAACAAAGAGTGCTATTATGAGAATACAAGGTCATTACGGTGCCGCAATAAGAGGAAATATTGGTTCAATTTCCAATATGAAAAAAAGCATAATGGCCATTCTCAAGCACCGTGCTGGAGATCATGAAGATTGTGGAGATTGGTGCCCAAAGGATATAAACAAGGCTAACAAAAACAGGCTGCCTAAATTTGTCATTAAAGAAATTCAGCCCGTCTTTGATGAATTGTCTTCAGACTTCTTGTTGTCAAAATGTCTTCATGGAGGAACACAGAACTCTAATGAGTCTTTCCACAATCTGATCTGGAACAGATGTCCCAAAGCAGCATTTGTAGGAAGAGACAGATTAGAACTTTCAGTTTATGATGCTTTGATAGTTTTCAATGATGGAGAACTTGGGAGAAGAGGAATTTTTGAAAATCTTGGTCTATCTTTTGGGAAATACTGCTTCAAAGGATTTTCTGGTTTTGACGCGGCATGGGTCTCTGCTTCCCTAAGATCATATGATATGAAAAAAGCAGAAAACAGGCACAGAAAATCTTTCCTGGATTATAAGAGTACCAACAAAGAGAATGGATATGCAATTGGTGGATTATAATGTGAGTATGACAATTTTAAGGCATGTTTTCCCTGTATTTTGCTTATTTCTACGATATTGTTTTTCAGCAATTTTGATGACATCATGTCAGGATTACTCAAAAAGTTTTAAAGCTAAAGGCTTTAAACTTTGTATACTATGATCTCATACTGTAGTGCTTGTCCCCTACTAATTTTAAACGTATAAACCTGTAACTTTTTTATCAGTGAATTTTTAAAGTATCTCTACCCTGTATTTTTATCAAGAAAAATGGGTCTAATTTTTGAAAATTCATAAAAAAAATCACTCGGACAGTTTATGAAGATGAAACTAGAAGGGAGTCTTGAGAATGCTGTGATCTATGTGCAAGCCAAATTCCAATGTCCTATCTTTGCAAATAAAGTGTGCATCTTGACACAAAAATGTTTCTATTTTTAGTAACAATATGCAAATTAGGACCCAATATAATTATTTTCCAATGATTCAGCATTTTTTATTAGATGCTTTGATGTCCTAAACATGCCCAAAAAAATTGGAGCTTGTAAAGTCAAAAATAAAAAAAAAATATAATTTTAGGTGAAACCTCCCCTTAAGACCGGATTTACTTACTGGAATGTTCACGTCAAAACCATGAGACCGGCACAGGTCACCCTGACAAGTCGCTGGCCAACAATGGCACGCGATAACTGGTCTAGCAAGCCGACAGTGGGTATTCCATTTGCTGTGAAGTCTCAACTGGAGCATACACAGACTTATTAACGGTATCAGAACAAGAAATTCTAAAGGACTATACATTAAACACCGTTGTTTCAACTTCCGTGTACAGCAGACTATTAGAAGTCTGTTTGAGCAACATAATTCTGAGTCAAGTCACAGATCTGCCGGATTTCATTATGAACTGTCCACATCAATAATAATAATTGTTACAAAAAGCTCCATAACTACTGTGATTAAAGGGGAAAATTCATGAATTCCTTTAAATGGCTTTATTACAGGGTCAAACACACAAACAGATAATTAACTAGCCGCAAGATCTTTTATATTTGGACATGCGCCCTAATATAACAGATGGATCATTGTTTATGTTGAATGGTAGCGCCTCGCATAATACGAGGCAAAACTTTTTTCTTTTTTAAACATCAAGGAAGATCAATCGTAACAAACAAACAAGCAAACAAATGAACAAAAGTCAGGGAGATAATTCTGGTGGCCATCGCCACCGCCAGCTTAGCTCCTGAAATCTTAGGATGCCCCTAGTCTTCTCTTGGAACAAATACAAAAAGTTAATCAGCACATTGCAAAACACAAAATAACTGGACAATGGTAACGAAATAAAGCAGCAGAGCCCTCTCTCTGGTGAACGGAGCCCAGTCTATGTAAGCCATCATACATCATCATCATGACTTTCTTTTGCGCTCCTTATGAAGCACGAAGTCACCATTGTATCTGGTCCTCTTGCATGAAGCCTGCACCAAGCTGTGCCATGCACTTGCAGTAGTGGTTTCTATGGCAATTTGTCTCATATGACGAGGTTACCAACCTCATGCACAACCATATATTAGACGCTTCTTACGACAAGCCAGGGGAAGCTATTCTTTCTTTGTCTGTTCAGAACACCCCCCCCCCCCCCCCCCCCCCCTTCCCCCGCGGGAACCATACGGGGCAGTCTAGGTAAGTGAGCCGTGCTTAAAAAAGTTATACAGAAATAAAGAAAAGAGCAATGCATGTCTACTCGTCTTGACCTTTTACTCACTATTTCAGGATACCCGGAGAGTCGTTTACCTTACTTACTTAATCGTTCCTCTTCTACCGTGAGGTGTAGAGGTTTGGAAGTGTAGCGTGAGGTTTTTATTGTTGATGGGATGAGTACAGTACTGACAATACAGAAATAGACTTTCTGCAGGAAAATGGTGAAGTCCCAGTGTATAAGAGAACTACTGGTATCACAAATTGGTTACGGCTGTGAATGATCTGATCTCGAAAAAATTAGTAGAGTGGAGACAGTCATAAAATGCCACCCCGCTGTGTAACTAACTGTGATATTAAACAAGGAAACAGATTTCACTTAACAATTATAAACTTGACAAGTCGTTCCAATACAATTTCCTTATTTATTAAGACTATACACCGTCTACTCTTGTGCTGAAGGGTGGATGTTGGAAGATGGAATGCAATGGATTTGTAAATTTACATATGATTTACATATATATATATATATATATATATATATATATATATATATATATATATATATATATATATATATATATATATATATATATATATATATATTATAGGAAAAAAAATATCATATATATTTTTTTTTTTTCCTTAACCAGCGGCACTTGGGCTTTCAGCCCTTCGGCCCAATGACATGTCATTGCGAGGCTGGGGAACCTGAGGACTTTCCTTCCAACCCGGTCAGGAGCTTCGCTCCTTCCCATCCACAGAGGGTTTATCACAGGAGCCGTTCAGGCTATTCAGTCAAAGTTCCGGCCGTAAACATTTCTTCAAACGCCGACGCCCGGGTTTGAACCATGAACACCTGGTCGCCAGTACAACGCCGAAGCCATTACACCAGCGCGGCTCCCATATATATATTATATATATATATATATATATATATATATATATATATATATACTATATATATAAATATATATATATATTATATTATATATATATATATATATATATATATATATTACAACCAGTCTTCCAATTATAGGAAAAAAATTATATCAGCTGTGCTGTTAATCAATTATATAAAATTTATCAGCTGTGATGTTAATCTTGTCTCTCACTACGCTAAATCACTTTTTCTTCCTTGACCGTTAATTGCTCACAATTGCCGACGGAAATGGTACTAATGTGTACTCATCTCTTAGAACAGTTCAGTCCTTCCTAATTTGTTGCACACAACACCGGCTGATGATCGGTCCTTTAGTCCACAAAAGACTGAGGGGGACTAAGGATGTAGCTCCGGTACAATCACTGTGCTCCTGCTAAGTTCAAGGCAGCTGGATTGACTCGAACATACGACCTCAGGTTGGATGACACGAATAAACCTGTAACAAGGCAAAAATAGGGGCTAATTTCTGTCATCAAGCCCACCTATTTCTAGTGTATATGAGATGAGCATGTCTCAGGTGTCTGCATGTAGGATGCATGACAACATGGCTCAGTATGATTTAGCAATAGCGAGACAAGACAGGTGTCTACTTGCAAAACGTTCTTTCTAATAATTCAATACATGAATACATCCAATAATTTGTACACCGTATGATACAACCGTTTCCTTCCACCTATAATATACCAGGCCATATCTGATAAGTGCTATATTGGCTGGTAAAATATATCCTAACAATACTGTTGTAGTTATGTGAGTCTTAACAAGGACTGTTAGGTTATATTTCGGGTTGGTTTTCTTCTTCAACAATCATACCCAATCATTATACATGATACTATAACAATACAATCATTATACATGATATAATCATAGGTTATATTCAGGTTGGAGTTATATGAGTCCTAACAAAGACTGGTAGGTTATATTTCAGGTTGGAGTTATATGAGTCCTAACAAGGACTGTTTGGTTATATTTCGGATTGGTTTTCGTCTTCATCAATCATTTCAGGAAATACAATCATTATACCTAATTCCCCAAGATACAAACAGTATACCTGATACATTCATAGTACAACAAAATATATTAAATATATACAGGTGTAGGTAGTATAAATGACACACAAAAAATGCAATCATTATATATCTGATGTAGGCCTATTCTCCTACAAGTTTATAGTAAGTTTACCTACCCTCTAAGATTAATACAAGCCAGATTTGGACTCGACTTTAGTGAAGCAAGAGTGTCCGGTCACGCAGATAAGCAATAAATCAATCTTGACAGCTTTCTCTTCTCCCAGTCGGTCTAGCTGGTCTTCGTGTTTGTGTGTGTGTTTTTTTTTTTAATAAAATGCGCCCGTTTATATAAGTAGACGCAGGGAATCTACTGCCAGTGTGTAAGGAACTCTTTTGATTGGTTCTCGACGATTTGGTACATTTTTATTGCCGACGATTTCGTACTTTACATGACCCATTTCCGAAAAAACAGGGCTTATGGCTAATTTTATTCTGTCTGCCGCCATCTTGCGGGAACAAGATGGCGTATACTTCGTGTAATTTAATCTGTCTCAGTCTGTTGAACGTGGATTGGCTGTGCATATGTATTAACAAAGAAGTTGGTTTACACACACGTTTCACGACAGGAAGAGAGAGCGCCATACTATTCTATTGGCTGTATACCTCCTGACCTGGCTCCATTCTAGTCCTCGGTCCTTCAGAGACTGTCTAATTTTGTCCTCCCAGCGGACTCTGGGTCGTCCTGGAGGTCTGGATCCCTGGCTTTTAGCCTCCCACACCTGCCGTGGCCTCCGATCTTCTCCTATTCTGCAGACATGGCCAAACCATCTTAGTTGGGACTGCTCTACTTGGGTCTGCAGGAGTTGGGTTTTCAGGCTTTGACGTATCGTCTGGTTGCGGACCATGTCTCTTCTTGTTACTTCAACCACCTTTCTTAGGTACCTCATTTCTGAGGTCTGTATCTGACTTTTGTTGGTTGAAGTCATTGCCCATGACTCGCATCCATAACGTCAAGACTGGGACATAGGTGGAGCAGTATACAGCCGTCTTCGTTTTATTGCCCACTTCTCTTTTGCTGATGAATCCTCAGTCGTATACCACTCATTAAAAAAAAAACTGAAATAAAAGATGGCCAACGACACAAACTACAACAACAAAGACAAAACACTTTACCTCTGATCAGCCAAAGTCAAATCGCTGTATTAAAAAACAATACGTCCCACCAGGTCATTACAGGAACAACAATAAAACACTATGCCACGATCAAACACTGTCACCATTTAGGTCATACGGGACTTACCTGAAAGAAAATCATAAAAAATGACACAATGGTTAGAAAAATGTAATGTGAGATTATGAATATATGAAACTGAATTAATGACTACATTTATCGGTAAGATTATAACACTAAATAACATAAAATGTCACTAAACAAGTTTTGGACAAGAATTAACGACACTGCTAGAAAATTTAATGTCGTCTGGTTTTGGTTTTAAGTACTATCTTCGTTGCATACGGACAACTCAATCAGTGCTCCGATCTGCTCCCATAGATCACAGAAGGACGATCTCACCACATTCATACAATCATTGTCAAGGGTGTTTGTATTTAGAATAAAGATTGTTGTTCATGATGGATGTTCCATTGGAAGCTTGTTATATTTGTTAGTTATGAGTTGACTGAGAGCTGAGAGTAACTGTGATAGGTTTGACTGTGAGCTCAGAGTAACTGTGATAGGTTTCTCTGTGGTACAGGAGCAGTGTATGAGCTGTCATAAGTCAGTACGTTGTGAATGTACACAGTGTTGTCAGCTCGGGTTCTTGGTTAGAAAAAAAGTGTGAGTTGAGATCGAGAGAAAAGAGTGAGTGAGTTGAACGGGGCAGTCGAATGTTGGTTTTCAGACAGGCAGGTTTTTTTGTGAATAGTGGTTCCTGTTGTGTGGCTTTTGCTGATGCCTGAATGGAGAAGTCGTGGTTGTTCGACTGTGAGAGATGTCACGATACGTTTATCTTTGCTGCACACTACATTGACTTATATTTGATATGGCCAAAGTAGATTGTCTGTCCAGTAGCTGATATCTTCTTCGTCTTCTTCCACTCTCAGACGTCAACTTGAATATGTTCAAAGAAAGCAGTGGTCAGGTTATGTCTATCTCCATAGCGCTTTTCCAGGAATGGTATTGGTGATGGCCACATGTGCTTTCTCTGTTACTCATATGTTGGGTATCTTTGGAGCAGATGTTCAGCAGTCATTTTTTCGGTGCCAAGGTCACACTCATCGGTAGTTCCTATAGCTTGTTGAATAGGTGGTATCTCAATCTGTTGTGGCCCGTGCGGAGTCTGAAGATTATCACTTGCTGTCTTATGTTGAGCTGGTAATATGCATCATTTTTTTGTATGGCCTGGACATTATGCTTCCCATCTGTTCCTGAATCTGCTTCTGATAAAACTCTTTGCCTCTTCAAAAGTTATACTTGTATCAGTCTGAGGTAGCTTTCCATCTTCCTTTGCCAGTCTGCCAGCTTCTTCATTGCAGGAGATCAGTAGCTGATTGGTAAATATATAATGCTGAATCACTACCAATGCTACTCGTGTGACGTGTATGGTGTTAGAGATTAAATCTGTGTCTACGAACAAACTATTGAAGAAGTTGATATGATTTTGATACCATTTCAGTCAGCTTTTTTCCTTTTTGACCTGTTTGACATACTCAGTCGATGTGTCGTGAGCCTAAATGTAGTGTTCATTTGTCCAGACGAGCCTCATGCATTGTGTACCACGGCAACTCTGGGAAGGTCAAGGCGACCGGCGTGATGCTGACCACATCACCCCTAGTGTGCCGATGGTCAAGAAAATATAGGCCTAACACCATATTCCCAAGATGCCTCAATGGGAGCGTAACGGGATCCTTTCCCCTTTACTCCAGACAATGTAGCCAAAAGCATGTCCCATTCTAGTGTAGAATTGGGGCGTGACAACCATAATCATGACCTTTCAGCTCTCTGTGGGGCGCACGCCTTCAACACATTCCACCTGTGCCATCCGTTAAAAGTTTGTATGCCTTCTTTATCCGTTTATGTGTCCGTCTCCTGTTCTCTTCTACATGTCTGTCTTTCATCTCCTTTTTTTTTTCTCTTACCACAGGTATTTAAGAATAGGGACTGCACTGTAAAGTTATCTAAACTGGTTTTCTTAATGTATTTCATCTGCCTCGGTCTTGTCCTAACATCTTGTCCCACTAATATTTATGTGGTTCTCTGAGTCTTTGAATCAGTTCCACAACTAGTAATCATCAGCTCCACAACTAGTAATCATCAGTTCCACAACTAGTAATCATCAGTTCCACAACTAGTAATCATCAGTTCCACAACTAGTAATCATCAGTTCCACAACTAGTAATCATCAGTTCCACAACTAGTAATCATCAGTTCCACAGCTAGTAATCATCAGTTCCACAACTAGTAATCATCAGTTCCACAACTAGTAATCATCAGTTCCACAGCTAGTAATCATCAGTTCCACAACTAGTAATCATCAGTTCCACAACTAGTAATCATCAGTTCCACAACTAGTAATCATCAGTTCCACAACTAGTAATCATCAGTTCCACAACTAGTAATCATCAGTTCCACAACTAGTAATCATCAGTTCCACAACTAGTAATCATCAGTTCCACAGCTAGTAATCATCAGTTCCACAACTAGTAATCATCAGTTCCACAACTAGTAATCATCAGTTCCACAACTAGTAATCATCAGTTCCACAACTAGTAATCATCAGTTCCACAACTAGTAATCATCAGTTCCACAACTAGTAATCATCAGTTCCACAGCTAGTAATCATCAGTTCCACAGCTAGTAATCATCAGTTCCACAACTAGTAATCATCAGTTCCACAGCTAGTAATCATCAGTTCCACAACTAGTAATCATCAGTTCCACAGCTAGTAATCATCAGTTCCACAACTAGTAATCATCAGTTCCACAACTAGTAATCATCAGTTCCACAACTAGTAAGCATCAGTTCCACAACTAGTAATCATCAGTTCCACAACTAGTAATCATCAGTTCCACAACTAGTAATCATCAGTTCCACAACTAGTAATCATCAGATAATATCGGAACTCTTCATCTTTGCGCAGGCACACCTAAAGAACGTCTGTAACTTTCTGGTTATGATTATGTCCTAGTAGTCCCATAACATATACTGCAGTAGGGGAGTGAAGTGTTAGAGACTTTACTATACTAGGTCCAGCATCGAGAGGTGGGGTGACCAGTTCCATTTCTCGCTGCCTTTTCCTTCCCTAACTCGAGAACAAAGTCAGATACCCATTTAAAGCTAGGTAGACGCCACCGTGTTTTGAACCCGGCACCTTTCCGCCAAGCGGACGCTCACGCTTGAGTAGAATTTTTTTTTTTTAAACTCGCCACGCTTTATGGCACCGCTTGTGGCTATAACAAGAGGTCCGTTTTTGTAAGCACATCTAAAGACACGTGATGTTGCAGTACTTGTTGAAGGTGGCGCCGCTGAAAGCGTTCAATGAGTGATCAAGCGGAATAAACACCGACCCTGCTATCATGTGTCAGTGTGTGTACACAATGTATGTGTGTGTAACAATCGAGGTCAATGACTAATATGGATTGGATGAATTTGAAAGAAGAAAAAAAATCGAAAAAAATGATTCATCTTACTAGGACAAAATAGAAAGAAAAAGAAATAATTTATCACTATTACGGACAGTGGCATGTGTTGTTGATACATTTTGCTGCTGTCTCGCTTTACTTTCCCAGGACTGGTGGTGGGTGGCGACTTTGTAAAATTGGGAGACAACAAAGAAGTCTCTAAAACATAAGAGTCAATTTATAAACATAGCAAAAGAGAAATACAAAAGTGACTTAGACAAATAGTCAATGTAACAATAATAGTTTTTGTTATTGTTGAACATAATCGACACCACTGCACTCCGGGCAAACCCAGAGGTACTCAGTTTCCCTTAGCATGTGTCGAAGAGTGTGAATGCTAACTGTAACAAAAACTAAAATAATAATGGCATATAACCACAGCACAAGCCAAACAATAAAATGACTAGGATAAGTAGACAACGTTTAAGATAAAAAATTCACATCAACACGTTTCCCACCTCCCCACATTTGTTTCCTCATCTCCTCCCCGCATCTACACACGTATAAACTCACAATCAATATCTCTTTCAGACCCTTCCTCACCACCTATCCCCGACCACCCTCCTAAAAATATCCTCGCTTTTTTATTTCAAGTGGCAGGAAGATAGAAACGATCCTTGTATTATATCAGGTTTATGTATCTGATCAAAAGCGAAAGCCGCTTTTGTTATTGCCACGTTTATTCTGCGGGACATGGGGTTTTTATGTCGTACAGGTGCGACCATCTGTGAGCGTGAAACACGGCCAGTATACGAATATGTGAGCAATTGTGAAAAATCAAATTGGAGTGATCCGCGAGTGAAACACACAGACAGACAGAAAACAAGACAACGTGCATACAGAACAATAAATCATCTACTAACACGACAGCCAATATAAAAAAAAAAAGAATTGTGATAAGTTTATTAGGAGGGGGAAAAGGTGGGAGATCGAGTGTTATAACTGGTTAATAAATGACAGATAAAAGTGTTAGGGAGTAGAGTTAATTAGAGAGATACCCGCGTTAGAATCGGCTCATAAATGACATACGCGAGTGTGATAATAATACGTTTGACAGATGACCGAGTGTGATAAGAGTAAGTGAGACAGATGACCGAGAGTGACAATAATAATAAGTCAGACATATGGCCCAGTATGACAAGAAAAAGTGATAGAAGAGACCGAGTGTGACAATACTAAATGAGAGATGACCTAATAAGACAATAATAAATGAGACAGATGACCAAGTGTGACAATAATAAGTGAGACAGATGACCAAGTGTGACAATAATAAATGAGACAGATGACCAAGTGTGACAATAATAAGTGAGTCAGATGACCAAGTGTGACAAAAATAAATGAAACAGGTGACAAACAATACGTGAGTCAGATGACCAAGTGTGACAAACAATACGTGAATCAGATGACCAAGTGTGACAAACAATACGTGAGTTAGATGACCAAGTGTGACAATAATAAGTGAGACAGATGACTAACGTGTGACAACAGTAAGTGACACAGATGGCAAAGTGGTAGCGACATGCTGTAAAGAAGACAGGGATGAGAAGACAAGAAGAAAGCGCGAGATACCGAGCATAACATCAGCAAATGAGACACAGATGGAGTTAAACAACGAGTATAACATGCAAGTCAATATCTGACACAGATGGAGTCAGACAACGATTATAACATGCACGTCAATATCTGACACAGATGGAGTTAGACAACAAGTATAAAATGAAATCAATATCTGACACAGATGGAGTCAGACAACAAGTATAACATGAAATCAATATCTGACACAGATGGAGTCAGACAACAAGTATAACATGAAATCAATATCTGACACAGATGGAGTCAGACAACAAGTATAACATGAAATCAATATCTGACACGTAGTAAGACGAGTATAACATGAGTTCAGTATTAGACACAGGTGGTGTCAGACGAGTATAACATGCAATTCAATATCAGACACAGATGGAGTCAGACAACGAGCATAACATGAAATCAATATCATACACAGATGGAGTCAGACAATGAGCACCGCATTAAGTCAATTTCAGACACAGATGGAGTCAGACACTAAGACATTTAAAATCAGAAACGGTCTGTTAAAATTTGAGAGTGACAGAAACATGAAATGTGACAGGTGAATAACTAAAGCTTAGCGTCGAAATTTTCTGTCTACTTCACTTCGCTATTCCTTTCAGACAAGCACTGGCTTGGATCCCATTACTCTCTGTTAAGAGCCCCCCGCGAGCAGTCCGAAATACATCCTATTCACAAGCGAAGAACAATATCTTCGTACATACAAAAGAATCAATGGTCTATATCAGAGTCTATTCAAATATATGCCGCATTTAGATCAATTCTGGATTGAGAATGTGATTCACTGGCCTCTTAATTGGTTGATAAAATTTAGATTCATTTGTTTTTAAAACTGGTTGACTAGGTTAACCAAAGCCTAATTGATCGATCAGCAATTCCGCTGCGGTTTTAAAAATCAGTTTTGATGAACCAAAAATATCTGCTCTAAACAGCTTCCAAGAAATATTCACTTGTAAGTAAGATAACTGTGAGGTGACAGATATCATTGCCCTGATTAGAAGTAGCTACAGATCTACTGAGATAAACTAAAGGGTGAAGGAAACATGTTTCGCTGTGGCAACCAATAATATACAGATTGTTTTTGAGTTGATCGCCAATGTCATATCTAAACATGGAATGTCTGTCGACTAGCATTAACAATAATATATCTTCATTTCCTACGGCATTGTTTCTTAACCTGTTACACATAGATCCCTTGGGTGTCGGTGAACGGACGTTAGATATTACGTGTACATAGCCTAAGACTTAAAGGTAACGTTTTTCAATATGCTTTTATGAGCATTTTTTTTTTCAAGAAGGGGTCATTGCCTTTATAGAACAATCAAATGGATCCAAAGTCTTTATAGGACAATCAAAGGGACCATAACATAAAAAAGGTTAAGAAACTCTACGATTTCTCCTGTCTGTTACTCACTAGTTCACCCCATGCAATATTATCATTTTATCGTGGCATTTCTTTTCTGTCTCGCGTGTTTCTTTTTTACGTGAATTTACTTGTTGTTACCAAATCTCTCTCTCTATTTCCCCCCCCCCCCCCTTTCCCACCAAACGTTTCCAAAGAGCTTTTATTATATGCCTTATCTTGTTAATCTTAACATCCGCCTTCGACTGTTTTCGTGAGGACTTTCTCGTTAGATTTTTTGGTCGTCCAGGGTATTCAGTGTAGTGTTGCATCATTCTTAACGAAGCTGTTGTTTCCTCTAGACGTCTAGTACATTTTTGTCTCATCAACTTGTTTACTACCCAGATTCCCTTGTCGTCAATTTTATCAGGTATCCACTATTGTCGGCTCTGACTATCGCCATTTCATCATCCCTGGCTTCAATTAGCCATCAATTGTTAACAGGTATTTACTATCGTCACTTCGCGTCCCCGACCTCTTTTGCCATCAATTTCAGCTCTTGTTGTCATGTAATTAAGTACCCGTCTTTACGTCTGTGTCCAATAAAGATTGGTTGTCTTTTCTTGCAAGCGTAATTATTATATTCCATTTTGTTTTTCCACCAGTATTTCCCCAGTTTTTCCAGCAGTATTTCCCCAGTTTTCCCACCAGTATTTCCCTTTTTCTCCAGTTTTTCCACCAGTTTTTCCCCAGTCTCCCGAGCAGTTCCCGGGGGTCTCGAAGAAGACAAAGGAAGAATAGGACTACTGTCCCCTCGGGCACGCTGAAATAGGCGACTAACAGAACACTGTGCATTGGGCTGGCAACCTCATCATGTCAAGGGGCTAGCAACCTCATCATGTCAAGTGGGTTGGCAACCTCATCATGTCATCATGTCAAGTGGGCTGGCAACCTCATCATGTCATGTCAAGTGGGTTGGCAACCTCATCATGTCATCATGTCAAGTGGGTTGGCACCCTCATCATGTCATGTGGGCTGGCAACCTCATCATGTCAAGTGGGCTGGCAACCTCATCATGTCATCGTGGGCTAGCAACCTCATCATGTCAAACAAATGATGCTACAGAGACCAACGCTGCAGGAGCACATGATTTCTTTAATGCAGACTTTCTACGTGGGGGCCAGCTGTAATTGTGACTCCATGCTCCACAGGGAACGACAAGAAAAAAGACTTCTCCGTCATTCTTCTCATTTCATTTATCTTAAATCTACTTTATCTTTTTTTTTTTTTTTTTTTTTTGTAAAGTAAGTAAACATCTTCTGAACTGGGCAGAAATGAAAATAATAAGAAAGACATTGAAAAACCTTGACCTGATGGCACGTGACTGGGGGACTTGGAACACGATTGTTGAAAGCCTATTTTCCTTGGGGAGCGTTAATGAACCTTTCTACTGCATGACACCTCAGCGGCTTCTCTCATCACAAGGTATTGAGCCAGCAATATTGTTATCTCAACTCCAAGTATGACCCTGATAACACAATCAGCAGGAGCTCTTACTCAGCGTAACAGCACGATGTGACAACAAGGTGAAAGGGGAAGTGACGCGATATTTACCTCGTGCTGATCAAGCAATTGACAGTTTGATAATGTTTTCTAATTTACGTAATTTAAATGCTAAAGATCGGTACTGCTGATTTGATCTCTGCTACTCTAGTACGCTGCTTTCACTTTAATCTAGGTCATTTCGTTGTGTTACCAAAGTATTATGTTTTTCTCCGGCCTTCTCAGCACGTCTTAGCCAATAGGAAGACGTTTTCGCAAGTTTATCGTGTAGCAACAATGATAGTAGCATGCAGCAACTTTTGTAATCATAACATCAAGAGTAACTGCTGGTGGTGTGGGGTATTAATAGCGCTGAAAGTTGCTGGATGATGCTCTGTGGGGAGCGCAAAGGATGATGATGATGATCATCATCATGGTCACATCGCCGAGATAAGTACCTTGATATTTTTAGTGTTCCCCTTAAGACCTGGATTCTGACGTGTGTTTCCTAATCCTACACGTTATTTTATTCCCGGTTCACTGCAGAATCTACACATGTAACGACTGTTAATTCACAGCGATAAGCTCTCCGTGTTTTACCTCCAGCGAAGCTAATTACCGCGCCAACGAACAAAAAAACTAAAACCACCCAATCTTACGAAAATGTTCCGTAGTCTGGCAGGCGCCATCTTCTCAAATGGCTATTTATACCCTTTACTTTTAATCAGTGACACCAACCCGTAAGTACATATCAACAGTGATACTAGGTACTAGGTACAGATTTTAAACAACCGCATTCTATTGAAAAGAACAGCCCTCTTTACGCACGTCTGGGTCTTCACGCTAAACCTGAGGCGATAAAGAAATCAACAGATAATGTTGCTCAAAGCTGATACGGAATGATAATTCAATCTTGGACAAGTGTCACTGTTAATTGCATGTATCATGTATGCAGAAGAAAAAACAGAGTCAAATGAAAATCTGTTTATACGATCCGTGACGTATTTACTGCTGACAGCCAACAGCCAGTTTTACAATGAGACTTAAATCAGCTGCAGGAAACTGATGTTGAAAGCAGCGGAAACATGATCTTCCTTCCTTTCGCGTCTATTGGAACATGGGGACATTACCTCAAAGTGATCTGCTTTCTCACTTTCTGATACAACTGTTAAGCGGTAGCGCACTTTTTCAACGAACCGCGCTGTCAATGATTGAGACAGGTCCCAAGTGCCTCAGACGGGAGAAACTAACACTGGATGACTTCCGGAGAATGTCATATACAGGACATATATACACTTTAAACATTTAAATTTCATGAACGACATCACACAATTTTATTTTTCTTTATAATATTTTAAAGTTACCAGATAGACAATTTTTTTCACAATGAAGAAATTCTGTTTCATTTTTTCAGGTACATGAAAAATGACGGAGAATACTCAAATATGCTTTGGAGGAAGAAAGATAACTCTAAAATTGTCAGATCAGTTGGTGAGATTTGTCGTTGATATATTCATGCTGAAGGTGGGCATTTGAGCATTTAAACTAAATTTATGTTACTGTGAAAAACATTGTCTCTCTCTTAGCTTTAAAATGTGATAAAGGAAATTAAAATTGTGTATGTTCTTCATGAAATATAGATTTTTAAAGCTTGTATACATAATATTGAAACACACTGTATTAACCAATTTTCGAATCAAATGCAAAGTGTATGTCATAAGAGTGCGTCAGATTGGCTAAGCGACAAAGTTACCAGGTTCCACAATTGAAACCTGGTAGGAACGCATTCCATCTACCACGCTGTAAATGGGTACATGATTTTGCTCTTACGTTAAGAAGCGCAAAAGCAGCGAGGAAGGAAAGTGTTCCCCTCACCGCATAAAGCATGACCTGGTATAGTGAAATCTCTAACACTTCACTCCCTTAGGCAGTATGTTATTGGGCTCCCTTTTAGAATGTTAAAAGTGGTGAAAAGAAGGCGCTGGTGATGGATGGGACACATACACATTAAGGACTTATGTTGATAGTATGACAATGCAGTCCTTGCTTTGTAAGTCCCTAAGTAACAAAGGTAGGTGAAGACCGAAGAAAACACGGAGGAAAGAACTGGAAGCAGAAATGAAATGGACGAGAACATTGAAAGGCGCTGAGCTGATGGTACGTGACAGGAGAACTTGGGCTGATGGCACGTGACAGGAGAACTTGAGCTGATGGCACGTGACAGGAGAACTTGAGCTGATGGCACGTGACAGGAGAACTTGAGCTGATGGCACGAGACAGGAGGGAGGACTTGAGCTGATGGCACGTGACAGGAGAACTTGAGCTGATGGCACGTGACAGAACTTAAGCTGATGGCACGGGACAGGAGAACTTGGCATGAGTTTGTTGAACGCCTATGCTCCTTGGAAGCTGAAGGGTTCCTGTAAGTGAACCAACAAAAATGCGTGGTGCCAGCTTCCTGTAAGTGAACCAACAAGAATGCGTGGTGCCGGTTTCCTGTAAGTGAACCAGCAAGAATGCGTGGTGCCGGTTTCCTGTAAGTGAACCAGCAAGAATGCGTGGTGCCGGTTTCCTGTAAGTGAACCAGCAAGAATGCGTGGTGCCAGCTTCCTGTAAGTGAACCAGCAAGAATGCGTGGTGCCGGTTTCCTGTAAGTGAACCAGCAAGAATGCGTGGTGCCGGTTTCCTGTAAGTGAACCAGCAAGAATGCGTGGTGCCAGCTTCCTGTAAGTGAACCAACAAGAATGCGTGGTGCCAGCTTCCTGTAAGTGAACCAACAAGAATGCGTGGTGCCAGTTTCCTGTAAGTGAACCAGCAAGAATGCGTGGTGCCGGTTTCCTGTAAGTGAACCAGCAAGAATGTGTGGTGCCAGCTTCCTGTAAGTGAACCAACAAGAATGCGTGGTGCCAGCTTCCTGTAAGTGAACTAACAAGAATGCGTGGTGCCAGCTTCCTGTAAGTGAACCAACACGAATGCGTGGTGCCAGCTTCCTGTAAGTGAACCAACAAGAATGCGTGGTGCCAGCTTCCTGTAAGTGAACCAGCAAGAATGCGTGGTGCCAGCTTCCTGTAAGTGAACCAGCAAGAATGCGTGGTGCCAGCTTCCTGTAAGTGAACCAGCAAGAATGCGTGGTGCCAGCTTCCTGTAAGTGAACCAGCAAGAATGCGTGGTGCCGGTTTCCTGTAAGTGAACCAACAAGAATGCGTGGTGCCGGTTTCCTGTAAGGGGATCAACTACTGTAATGGTCCCATGCTACATAAAAAGCACAAAAGAAATGATGAATGATCCTCAGGAAAAAAAAATCGAAACCTAAAAATTCAATAACAGATATCCAGACTCACTGACAAAATAAATCAATCAAACTTCTAATATATAGCTTTCATTATCACCTTTTGTTAGGAACTAATATCTGTATCCAGAAGACAGAAAAAACAATAGTGATTGTGGTCCATTACGCCTTGCTATCCATTTACAGCGTCGTATCTTTCCTACAGATCCTTCTGGATTTTAAATGAATCAAATTTCCATCTAGTGTCTTCTTCGTAAACATCCTAATATAGCAACTTGCTTTTACCGTAAAGGTCAATAAAGCCTGTAACAGGATAGAGATTCAGAAAGAGAAAAAAACTTTTTCAAAAATTTATCCTTTTTTTCCCCCGTTCTCTCGGCCTGTCATCAACTTTGTAGCAAAGTCATCATTATTAGACATACGCAACATGAGAAAGAGATGAAAAAACAAACAATAAAGAGATGAAAAAAACAAACAATATTCGGTGAACAACATAACCCATTGTTTTATTAAAGATTGAAGTTCTATTTCCATACTTTTATAACTTAACCGCCGTCTGTGCCTCGATGTGATATCATAAGCCGCTCTTAAATTTAAAGATCATTGTCTGTTCTTCAACATTTTACATAACGGATGTCGGCCTCTCTTTCGTTTTCCTTCAGGGGTCCCAAAGCATAGCTGTGTCTTGTGATGGCAATCGAGGTCTCAGTTGTTGAGACATGACCAACCCAGTTTCCAGCGTCATGCCAGCTGCCTTCCCTCTGATTGACACGAGTATCATGGCTATTTCTGGACTTCTTCTTCTTTCTTCTTTGATCCTTATATATGACTGTTAAAAAATAGAGTGGTTGATAAGGGGCATCCCTGTCGTACTCCTGTCTTCACCTCAAAGGTTAGGTCGCTCTGCCCAACACTGCACGTAAAGTTGGCATAGAGGCTTTTTATGATTGACACTATGCAGCTTGGAATTCCGTAAGACCTCAGTATTTTCCATAAACTGTCCCTATGTATGCTGTCAAAAGCCTTTTCAAAATCAACAAAATTAATGTAAAGCTGTCTTTGCCATTCTGAGCACTGCTCTATAATGTTCATGAGAGTGAATATATGATCTACACATCTCCTGTTCTTTCTAAATCCTGCTTGTTCTTTCCTCAGTTTGTGATCTACTGCCTTTGAAATTCTCTGTTTAATTATCCTGCCTAGTATTTTGCTGGGAACTGAGAGAAGAGTGATTCCTCTCCAATTATTGCAGTCTGCAAGATCTCCCTTCTTGGGCAATTTGACAATTATTCCTTTGTTCCACTCTGATGGTGTTGTCCCCGTTTTCAAGACTTGTGCAAATAGTGGTTCTAATAGTTCTGCTGCTAGCTCAGGGTCTGTCTTAAATAGCTCTGCATTTAAGTTATCATGGCCCGGAGCTTTGCCGTTCTTTAGCCCTTTGATTGCTGTGATGATTTCTTCTTTTCGTGGAATGTCTGTATTCACATCTAGATCGTTTTCAGCTTAAGGAACATTCAATTGTGTCTCTGGTGGTTCCTTGTTCAGAGTTTCTCTGAAGTGCTCAGCCCATCTTGTTTCTTGTCCCTCTGCTGTCGTGATGAGATTACCTTGCTTATCTCTTACTAATGTAATATTGTTTGCACCTTGTTTTCCGCTGATGAATTTAGTTATTTTGTATACTGTGCTTTGTTCATTTCTCAGTGCTCCTCCTCTGCCTGTCTTGCAAGATCGTCTAGGAAATTCCTTTTGTTGGCTCGGGTTTGGCGTTTAACTTCCTTGTCCAGCTGACTGTACTGTTCGCTATATAGTTGCTTTAACCTGGGGGACTTCGCTTCTGTTTTCTTTCTTTTCATTTCCTTTCTCATCGTTATGGTGTTTAAAGTTTCTGGTGTTATCCAGTCTTGCTTCTTCCTTTCCTGGAATCCCAAGCATGATTTGCTGCTTTCTTTGTATATTGTTGAAATGGTGTTGAAATTCTGGTCTATATCATCAGTCAATGTCTTTTCCTGACTTTTGGCAAATTGATATCGTTTCTATTTCTGGACTTGTTTGGGCTATTTTTCTCCCACATCTAAAAGAGATAATGTATGTTTATGTACATCCGATATTAAGTGTTTTAACAGATCGCATTCTATTGTGTGTTGTTGAATCTTTATATTCCGTTATATGCGCTATCGCCCTTCTTAATTATGAGGTTGTACATGTGGCTAGCAGTCCCATCATGTACAACAAGTTGACACACAAACACCCACCACTACAACAACATGTCAATGTTTGATGCAGGCATTTTGTAATGGTACCAGATATAGTGTCGACTCCACGTAAAGGAAAATGATTATGATGACAATGATGATGATGACGATGATGATGACGATGATGGTGATAATGATGATGACGACGGTGATAATGATGGTGATAATGATGATGACGACGTTGATGGTGATAATTGTGGTGGATTTGATGTTATAAGATGTTATTCCTATTGTACTGAATGAGGTCAGCTGTGAAGGTCCCTGATTATACTAAATGTTGGGTTGATTTATCAGAACACCTTTCTGCTACCACCTTACGACCTCAATCAGACTTATTCTTGACTAATATGTATGTTAGCTACGTCTATATGTCTAGGGTTATGAGTGTATGATGTATTGTAATTACAAGTACTACAAACACATGTATTTACTAACACACACACACACACACACACAAATATATATATATATATATATATATATATATATATATATATATATATATATATATATATATATATATATATATATATATATATATATATATATATATATATATGACTGAGTCAAGACTACAACCACAAACACACTGACACTCTATGAAATATATCTTATAGAAGTCTGTGTTAAAAGTTTGGTAAAATGGTTATTTACAATTTATTTGGCCTGATCAGAATTTTCTGCATCAGGTCCAACAACCAAAAATTGATATTATGAATGTATTTATAACACTTTAAATACTACCATGGATCTTCTGTCCATTCAATTTATAATAAGACAATCAAAATATGTGTATCTAGGTTCACTAAGTTAATGACACTGGTAATTAATAGTATCACCCGTGTGTTACCGGGGCCCGAAAGGGGAGCAAAGAATAGTAACACTGTCCCCTGCCAGGCATGTCGTAGAAGGCGACTAAGGAGGGTTGGGCATGGGGCCGGTTACCCCATCCTGTAAAAAATTTAAACCACAAAAAACTTCAACAAATATGGACAAGTCAAATAAAGAAAATAAAACACAGCCATCCAAGACAGGGGAAGGTCCTCTCGCGGGGAGGCGTATGATGCAACACAGAGAAAGCCGAAAGGAGTCTGTGTTGCTGACTAACCTTCTTTCTTCTAGGAGAACTTCCAGATTTGGCACCTGGAATGTTCGGACATTAAACGAACAAGGGAAAGTGGCGCAAGTAGCAGCAGAAATGAGGGAATACAAAATCGAGGTTCTGGGAATAAGTGAAACAAAGTGGAAGGGGGTAGACAGGAAGAAACTCATCACAGGTGAATTGGTGCTGTCCTCAGGACATGAAGACGAAACTTCACACCACAGTGAAGGGGTAGCTCTTATGTTATCTAAAGAAGCACAGAAAGCACTCATTGAATGGGAAGCTGTTGGACCCAGAATAATAACAGCTACTTTCAAAACAGCTAAAAAGAAAATTCATGTAAATGTCATCCAACGTTATGCACCAACTAATGACAAAGAAGAGTCTGTGAAAGAAGCATTTTATACTAAACTACAGGAAATTATGGATAAAGTAAAAAGAAGAGACATCACAATTTTGATGGGTGACATGAATGCAAAGATAGGTACAGTCAACACCGGATTTGAAGAAGTCATGGGAAAACATGGGCTAGGAGTAATGAATGAAAATGGAGAACTATTCGCAAACTTCTGTGCTTCAAATCAACTGGCTATAGGAGGAAGCATGTTTCCACATAAGAGAATACACAAGGCAACATGGATATCACCAGACCATAGAACAGAAAACCAGATCGATCATATATGCATAAAGAAGAAGTTTAGATCATCATTGCAGGATGTAAAGGTATATAGAGGAGCAGACGTGGCATCAGATCACCATCTTCTGATAGCCAAAATAAAAATGAAACTCAAGAGATATGCAACAATGCAAAATTATAGACAACAGTTTAATGTAGGACAGCTAAGAAATCAAGAAACAAGAGACAAATTTGCGGTCACAGTATCCAACAAATTCCAAGTGCTACAACAGCTGGAAGATGTAGAGAATACAGAAGACTATTGGCAGCAGGTCAAAACGGTATGGAAGGAGACATGTGAAGAAATACTGGGGAAAAGGGAAAGACAACAAAAAGCATGGATAACAACAGAAACCATCAATAAGATAAAAGATAGGAAAAACAAGAAAGCAGAGTTAAACACAAGCAAAACCAGAAGTTCCAAAGCCAAGGCTCAAGAAGTGTACACAGAAGCAAACAAAGAAGTAAAAAGAAGTATCAAAAGAGACAAGAGGAAGTATATTGAGGAGTTGGCAAGAGAGGCAGAAGATGCTGCAGCCAAATGAAATATGAGAGAACTGTATAGCAGCACAAAGAAGTTAACAGGGAAATACAAGCAAACAAGTTGTCTCATAAAAGACAAGAATGGGAAACTGCTCAGCAATATACAAGAGCAAATGAAGAGGTGGACAGAATATTTTGGGGACCTTCTCAATAGACCAGCTCCACAAAACCCGCTGGACATCCAGCCAGCAGAAGAAGAGCTACAAATTAACGGTGAAAGACCAACGAAGGAAGAAATAAAGAAAGCCATAAAGCTTCTAAGAAATGGAAAAGCGTCTGGACCTGATGGCATTCCAGCAGAGGCCATCAAAGCAGATATCGACACGGCTACAGAGATGTTATATAAATTACTTGGTAAAGTCTGGGAAAAGGAAGAGATACCAGCAGAATGGAAGGAAGGATATCTGGTTAAGTTGCCTAAGAAGGGAAATTTACAAGAGTGCACAAATTATAGAGGAATAATGTTACTATCAGTGCCAGGAAAAGTATTAAACAGGATTATCCTTGAGAGATTAAAAGAGTCGATAGACAAGAAATTGAGAGATGAACAAGCAGGTTTTCGACAAAACAGATCATGTACAGACCAGATAGCCACTTTGAGAATAATAGTTGAACAAAGTCTGGAATGGAATTCACCACTATACATCGGATTTGTGGACTATGAAAAGGCATTTGACAGTGTAGACAGAGAATCACTTTGGAAATTGATGAGGCATTATGGAGTTCCCCTGAAGATCATTAATTTAATAAAGAAAACATATGAAGACATGACATGCAGAGTTCTTCATGAAGGACAGCTTACAGAACCATTTGGGATAAGAACAGGAGTGCGACAGGGATGCCTCTTGTCTCCATTTCTTTTCTTGCTGGCAATAGATTGGGTTATGAGATCATCGACAACACACAACAGAAATGGAATCCAGTGGACTCTGACTAAGCAGTTGGATGATCTGGATTTTGCTGATGACTTGGCTCTTCTGTCCCATAACCGTAATCAGATGCAGGACAAATTGAAAACACTCGATGAGAGGTCACAGCAATTGGGTCTGAAAATACACAGGGAAAAGACAAAAATAATGCGAATAAATGCAGGTAATGATAATAGGGTTGAACTTGAAGAAACACCAATACAAGATGTAGAATCATATACGTATCTTGGCAGTAATATAGACAAGTTGGAGGGACAGACAGCGATATCAAAATAAGAATACAAAAGGCAAGAGGAGCTTTCATTGCATTGGGAAATATATGGAGATCAAGAGAAATAGGATCCAACACGAAAATAAGAATCTTCAACTCAAATGTGAAGTCAGTCCTATTGTATGGCTCAGAGACATGGAGAACAACAAAGACAACAACCAAAAAGCTACAGACTTTCATAAATGGGTGCTTGCGTAGAATAGAGGGATTAAAATGGTATGACAAGGTTACCAACGTAGAACTGATGACAAGAACTAGACAAGTGCCAGTGGAACAAGAGATGAGAAGAAGACGATGGCGATGGATAGGACACACACACTGAGGAAACCTGTTGATAGCATTACAAGGCAGTCCTTGTTCTGGAACCCGCAGGGCAAGAGAGGCAGAGGAAGACCAAGAAGTACATGGAGAAGAGAGTTGGAAACAGAGGTGAAAATGATGAGGAGAACATGGAAAGAACTTGAGATGATGGCACGTGACAGGAGGACTTGGCATGTGTTTGTTGAAGGCCTATGCTCCTTTGGGAGTGGAGGGTTATGAATGAATGAATGAATTAATAGTATGGGTGGGGTACTGTCATCATTCCCTCTCTCTCTTTTAAAATTATCTTGAAAGTCTCTTGCCAACAATTTATTTTATGTTATTTCTATACAGAAATATAGTATTTTAGTGGATAAACTGAGTGCCGACATGTATGGCACTTATCTAGAAAATAGATGTTGCTGTCATTTTCACAGGCTCTCTGGTATGACCACGCTGACAAGGTTCCTGGTGCAGTAACTAGACCTCAGGGTCCAAACAATAGGTTACTTTAGTACACTGCAACAACGCCACCAGGGTTTTGGACTGGCTTAGCATAAATAGTAGTTTAAGTTCAGCTTTGCCTTCTGTTCAGACTGCCAATGGTTAATAACACACTTGGTACTGCTGAGGACAGCGCAGCTTGCTTCTAACATATTTCTTTTCAACTGGCGCTGAGCTGTAAACGCTTTTTGCCAATATGCCTAGACCGGCCCAATCACAGCGATGGTCTAGCATTTCAATTTTCAAAATTTTAAAAAGAAAAACACTACTTCACACTTCTAGGAGTGATTTTTCTAAATATAGATTTTATCTTTTCTGCCCAACCAATACTCTCTGTCTACCCTCCTATACCCTCCAATCAGATTCGAATTACTCCTATGCCTCCTTTCAAACTATCGTTCCCAATAGCGTTACAGTTAACGAGCAAGGACAACAGTCCGTTCGTCTACGCGTTTTCAGTCAAATAGTATTTCCTCAATAACTTGGCTAATAATTTGACTACCATTAATATTAAAACATATTTGTGCTCAGAATACACTAAGCTACACGAATATATAATTTTTATGACTATATTCATGTGCGTTTAGATTTTCAGTTTTATCACTGACAGTCGTTAATTATAACTTTTTACATAAGTCTACCATCTTGTCCCCCTCCTTCTGTCTCACTTTTTTAATTTTCAAATAAACCAACTTGATTTTGTGACGTCACAACTACACTACGCGTCGAGAATTTAAACTGTGTGTGTGTGTGTGTATATCCGTTAGCTTTGCCACAGCGTGTATATACTATTTGTCTCGCGGGCAGAACGAAGCGGGTTTTGGCAAGGCGATGGTAGCATTTTGCGTTAATGTATTACAGTCGTCTCGTTATTGCTACTTAGAAAAAGTCCAAAAGACTACCAAATTTTGCGTTACTGTTGACAGATTACGTTACTTCAGACAGCAGTTTGGCGTTACATTTCTAACAAATCGTTAATTATAAGGATTGCCGCATTCTCCTGTAGTAGGCCAAAATGTTAGTTGTACGTTTTCGAAACCGAAACTAAAACGCGTGTTAGATTTTTACCGTGGGATCGTTCTATAGGTTTTAGCACTGCACAAAATTCAGCGCTATGCTGGCGTGTGAGAGGATCACCGTCAGACACAATAGGGCGGGTTTATTTATTATCATTTTATGACTAAAATCTTACTGAAATGAGCGATTATTCTCGCAGATTTTACTACAATAATGATGATGACGACGGTGATGGTGATAATGATGATGACGACGGTGATGATGATGGTGATAATGATGATGACAACGACGATGATGATAATGATGATGATGATGACGACGATGATGATGACGATGATGGTTGTGATAACGATGATGATGATGGTGATAATGATGATGATAATGATGGTGATAATGATGACGATGATGTGATAATAATGATGATGGTGATAATGATGACGACGATGATGATGGTGATAATGATGATGATGGTGATAATGATGATGGTGATAATGATGATGGTGATAATGATGATGGTGATAATGATGACGACGATGATGATGACGACGATGGTGGTGATAATGATGATGGTGATAATGATGATGACGACGATGACGGTGATAATGATGACGATGATGATGACGACGATGATGATAATGGTGATGATAATGATGATGGTGATAATGATGATGGTGATGATGACGACGATGATGGTGATAATGATGATGGTGATAATGATGATACTGATGACGATGATGATGATAATAATGATGACGACGACGATGATGATGGTGATACTGATGGTGATAATGACGACGATGATCATGATAATAATGATGATGACTATGATGATGATAATGATGACGATAATAATGACGACGATGATCACGATAATAATGATGATGGCGACGATGATGATGATAATAATGATGATGATGATGGTGATAATGATGGTGATGATGATGATAATGATTACGACGACGACGATAATGATGGTGATAATGATTACGACGATGATGATAATGACGATGATGATAATAATGATGATGACGACGATGATGATAATAATGATGACGACGACGACGATGATGATAATAATGATGAATACGACGATGATGATGGTGGTTATGATGATGATGATGACGACGATGATGATGATGAAAATCACATAAGGTCAAAACAAACGAAGACAAGAAACAATCCGTTGATGCCAGGCTGAAGTGTTAACCCGCTTGGAGGTTCAGAGGGTAAATATTCTTCTTCTTCTTCCTCGTTCGTCCTGAAAAGGACGGTGGTTGCGTTGTGTCTGTTTACGCCTAAGCTGTGATATCTGCACCTTTCGGTCGACACATCCGACTTCTGCACGGCATTTTTTGGGACCGGGTTTGCCTTCCCACTGCGATCCCTACTCGCTCAGCCAGACTGCAGTGATGCAATCTGTTTCCAGGACCACCACGTGGAGGTGGAGTAGGGTCTTGACCAGCTCTGGTTCGCTGATCCTGATGCAAGCAGTCAAGCTATGGGTCGTTGACTGCATTCTCTATTGCTGCATCTTTGGGTCCCAGAGGGTAAATATGTGCTTAAGGATTTGTTTCTAGTTACCAACATTTTGGTCGTTATTTTAATGTGACGCCGGCCTGCGCCTGGACGTGTCTGGCAATTCGCAGCATGTGTAAGGTGGATTGAGAACAGTACGGCAGAAGATACAGAGAGAAGAAATGTATCGTATAAATAAAGGATTGACAGTGCACAAGAGGCAGCCATTCGGAGTGAAATATAGAATATGAAGTGATTAAACAACAACACAGATAAAACGTACGAAGACAACAACAAAATGCAAAGACTATTACTAAGCTAAGATCAATAACGAGAGATGCTGAAGGGGAAAAAAGGACACAGAAAGCAATACATGACTGGTCCAATAACATCTTCATCATCATTTTTCTCTGGGCTTAGTACGGAGCACGGAGCCTACACTGTTGCTGGCCCCTCTACGGGGAGCTTGTAGCAAGCATCCACGTGCCCGTGCAGCGGTGGTTTGTGACAATTTGTTTTATATGAGGTTGCCAAAATCATATTAGTAGCCTTCTACGACATGCATCAGGCTTCAGTAGACCTATTCTTTCTTCGTCTCTTCTTAGACCCCCCGGGAACACCACGGGGCAGGTCCAAGAACAGGAAAGACAACCTGCAGGCCAGAAATGCAAAAGCGTTTTAAAAAAAGCAGGTGCAGGCATCGTCGTATTTAAGGGGTAGCGAGGGCTTCTTGACATCTCCTCCCCCCACCCCCAGTAAAACTGTTTATAATATGTGCTGGTCAACTCCAAAATATTGGGCGGGGGGTTGTCGTTTTCCGCTGCGCTTATGAACGTCAAAATATATGTATGCCCGGACAAATGTTTATTTACTTTTATAAAATAAGCCTATTATCGTTTGGAACGTACTAAAACGATATGAATGCCGCCTATGCATTCATTTCTGCAAGTTCCCCATTTCTCGAGTTAGATACTTTATTGGTCCCTGGGTATTTCACTTCATCCAACCATCTTATACATCAAAATTTCATTATTTAAAAAAAAAAAAATGCGGTAGTAGTTTTGTGTCCTTCTTTGTTTTAATGGTTGTTTCTTTATCTGCCTGTACTTTTGTTATTAAATATTGGCATTTAACGCGGCGCATTTATGTGCATTCACCCCGTCCCTTTCGGACTCCTATTCCCGCCACTACATCTCTGCCTCCTCAGCTGCCTCTGTGATATCCCATCGACAATACTGTCTATCATATTTAATATCGTGTGCATACTTAATAATCAATAATGAAAATGTGACTCAAGATTAAATCCGCAAGAACGAGAATCACTTCAAAGTCTTAAAGTTGGAGTAACTTAATGAAAGGGATTGAAAGAGTGACGGTGAAGGACAGAAATAATATGAAAAAGGAAAGCAATAAATATCATAATGAATATATACCTCCTTATTATGCAAGTTCTGCGTTATTTTCTTCATTTCACGTTCTGTTATTTTCTTATCTTCACTTCCAAGTTCTGCGTTATTTTCTTCATTTCACGTTCTGTTATTTTCTTATCTTCACTTCCAAGTTCTGCGTTATTTTCTTCATTTCACGTTCTGTTATTTTCAAGAGGTGTGGCATGACCTATATTGGTGAAACTGGTAGGCGTTTGGCAGACAGGTTTCGTGAGCACTTGAATGACATCTATTATGACAAACATTTACCGGTGGCCCTTCATTTCAATAGGCCTGACCATTCAGGTAATTCCGATATACATGTCACTGCCCTCCGTTCATGTGCCGGTAATGACAAGACTCGCTTTTCGTTGGAGAATCGCCTTATTTTTAAAATGGGCGTTTTAGCTCCTGATGGTTTGAATATACAACATCATTTTGCATAAATTCTGGTAGCTTTTCTCTTTTTCATTCTTTATTCGTTGTCTTTTAGATCTATCTTTTTATGTTTTTGTTTTGGTTCGTTTCGTATCTTTTTATATCTCTTGTTTTGTCGCTATCGTACGTCACTTCCTTGTGATTTCTGTGACAAGAGACTACCGCTTTCTTCCACAGATTCTTTGGATCGAGCTAAGCTAACTTTTACTAGTTCCACAGTTTTGTTTATTCTTCTTTTTTTTCGTTTCGTTGATTATTTACTTTCTTGTTTTAGTATTTCTTTTAGATTTTACGGTTTTCTTGTATTATTATTGTTATTTTTTTCTCTCATCACTTTTTCCATCTGCTTGTATCGCCCATTTGTTGTATATTTCTCATCATCGTATAGTTTTGTAGTACCTATATGTAATTTTTGTCTTTGTCACCTGTTTGTGGCTGACGATGGGTAAAACCCGAAACGTCCATTGTTTCTTGTGAACCGTAATTTGTAAAACTGATTAAATACCGTGTTATTTATTTAAATACTTATGTTATATTCTTACCTTCACTTCCAAGTTCTGCGTTATTTTCTTCATTTCATGTTCTGTTATTTTCTTATCTTCACTTCCAAGTTCTGCGTTATTTTCTTCATTTCACGTTCTGTTATTTTCTTACCTTCACTTCCAAGTTCTACGTTATTTTCTTCATTTCACTTCCGTTCATTAATTCATAACCCTCCACTCCCAAAGGAGCATAGGCCTTCAACAAACACATGCCAAGTTCTCCTGTCACGTGCCATCATCTCAAGTTCTTTCCACGTTCTCCTCATCATTTTCACCTCTGTTTCCAGCTCTCTTCTCCATGTGCTTCTTGGTCTACCTCTGCCTCTCTTGCCCTGGGGGGTTCCAGAACAAGGACTGCCTTGTAATGCTATCAACAGGTTTCCTCAGTGTGTCCTATCCATCGCCATGGTCTTCTTCTCATCTCTTGTTCCACTGGCACTTGTCTAGTTCTTGTCCTCAGTTCCACGTTGGTAACCTTGTCATACCATTGTAATCCCTCTATTCTACGCTGTGGTGAAGTGGGATGTTATAAATATTTATAGGGGACTTAGTGTACTGACTGAGATCAGCTGTGAAGGTATCTATATCTATTAAGAGTAGTGTATTATAGATAACCTTACTTGCTACCACATATCTATATATCTCAGTCAGAATTATTCTGCAATAGTGTGATGACTACGTTATGTGTCTAGGGTATGTGTAGGATGAAGTGTAAGTCAAAACAACAACAGACAGATAAACAATTTAATTTATTCCACTATACTTGACAACACTGGGACACTCACATACATATAACACTCTAAAGGGTATCTTAAGGAGTCACTGATAACTTTTCAAATAACAATATGTATTCATTGCTGATATGAATGAATATGTGTCCTGATTCAATTACAAAGGAACCAGGAATCACAATCAATTTTCATTACAAGTTATGTACAGAATGGATTAATATGAATATTGTAGTGACATATATTATTAAAAATATCCTATGTGTGTCAGTTGTGTAGTGGTAAAATGAGGTAATACTGGTTTTGTTTTGTTCAAGCTCTGTTGGTATTTGTCATCATGACTTCAATAGTTTGTCTTTAGGGACTAGTATTGGAGATGTTCTCAGTTCCTGATATTAAGACAATTAAATTCCCCTCTTAGGGTGATTTTTACAAAGTCATTTCAAGATGTGGGGACATAATGTTGAGCTCAGCTGGCCAAGTCAGCTTATCTTGAGTGATGGCGGCAGGAAAGGACTCCTCTGCTCGAATTCTCCTCTGGGCTATGGAGACACCTCACTGATAGCTAAATGGACCAAGGAGTATGCTGTCCGACTCTGGATTCAGCAAAGCTCTGACCAGGTGCTGCTCAGTACCATCAAGACCACGGTCCCTGAAAACAAGAAGGATATACCTTCTACTTCATAACTAATTGATACTCTAGTTCTACACTGAACACAATACAACACAAACATTGAGTTCAGAGCGTTAGGCCAACTGTCAGCTTCATCTGAAATACTTTATACCAGCATTACCCTCCTTAATGGTCACTACGCCTCTGCACTTCCAGCATTATTTCTGTCTAATCAATCATCCAGGTGTCAGTGTACTATTTGGCCATTCCATGCCGTTTTACTTCCCTCCGACACCCTCTGTTCAGGCTGGAGCATTATAGGCTTTATCTCCTGTTTGCCACTGAACTACACATATATATACAGGCATAAATTAACAATTTACATTCAATTTTCATTAAAAGATACTGAATGGTTCAAGCTTACCACAATTTCATGGAAATAAACACAGATACGTTGATTAGCAATGAATTCTGGCACAATTACTGGCACAAATTCCCATCTGCTTATGTTCCAGGCTTTTATTTAACACAAACCATGAGCTGGCTTCAACGCACTGTTGCTTTATCAAGATTATTTGCACTAGTGGTCTCGAACTAACGCTCCTAAGTGAGTATATCAGCGAGTCTAGCCAATGAGGCCACGTTTCGACAAGTGTTTGAAAAAATGTTACCTTTCTACGTCTCCCTAACAACCAAGATAGTATTTATAGTCCGACCAATCGTGGTTCGTCTTTCATTTGTTGCGCTCCAATCAATTTGGAGTTTACATGGTAGGCTATTTCTGTAACGCAAGGTTTTTTCAAACATGTTATAAAAAAATTTTATGAGCAGAAATGATTTCATGCTGTCAGGCATCCCCAATATTTTATTTTGGTTATAACTTGTTAATTCCTAGACTATTTGCGTAACGTTTTACATATTCTTTGTCAGCAAACCCTAAGGAACCCAAATATCCAAATTTAAAAGAGCTACGTGGCTGCGTTCAAAATATGTATTTTCTACCTCCTGTTTCGAAGATGTGCTGTCTGGGTACTGTTATGTTTTCAACCGTAAGCCCATCTATTGTTATCTTTCCTAATAAGCGTTTTTTTTTATGATTTTAAAACCTAACTCTGGGAAGGGTAGTGAATTTATCACTGTCCGTCCGAAAAAGTTAGTGCTTGTAGTCTTACACGCGTGATGGCAGCATTTGTGTATCGCGCGAAGCGTGTTTAGTGTTCGGCTTTCTGCCTCTCCCTTCCCGCTATCCTTTTGTCCATCTGTCTCGTTCGTTTTGGTAACGCAGTGTAGAAAAAGACATGAATGGAATTTAAAATTTAGGTCAACTTGCATATTTCAAGGTTTTTCTTAGAAAGGCAGCACATTTTATTGTGTGTTTGGGAAACGCGTGTATGTTGCAGAAGGCCTTTAATATCAACGTGAAACGTTACAATTTGCTTACGCAGTAGAAAACAAGGGGATTTCGAGTACAGTCTTTGTGACAGCACTGTTATTTACCATTGCTCTTTTCTTTATTAATTTTATTTGTTAGGCTTAATATTTAACTAATAATTTATATATGTGGATTAGAATATTCCACGACACCTCCCCTCTTAAAACAGACATTATATGTCAGTCCTTTATTCTATATACACATAGAGAAATTTATTATTATTTCTGGGGTTTACGGTGATTCTCATCACACGGATGGCGGCTTAAAAAATCCGCTCCCAAATTGGTTTTTCCAGATATATACTCAATGCTAAAATTATATGGAGCCAAAAGTAAAGACCATCGGAGTAACCTGGAGTTCTCATGCTTAGCCTGTGCTAGAAACGATAAAGGTTTGTGATCTGTTTGCAACTTAAATGCCTTCCCATATAGATAAATATTGAATTTCTTTATCGCCCATATTACTGCAAGACATTCTTTTTCGCTATTTGAGTAGTTGATTTCAGCTTTATTCAACTTTCTGCTAGCATATGCCACTGGGCTTAATTCTCCATCCAATGCATCAGATCTCTGTAGTAGAGTTGCACCCAGCCCAATATTACTTGCATCCGTCCTTACTATGAATTCTTGACTTAAGTCAGGTAATTTCAAAATGGGGTTACTTGTGAGCTTTTCCTTCAATTCTTGGTAAGTCATTTCACATTGTGGTGTCCATGTAATGCGATCTGGATGTCCTTTACGTGTCAATTCAGTTAACGGTGCACATATGGAATTAAAGGTTTTGATATACTTCTGGTAGAAACCACATAATGAGACAAAGGATCTCACGTCCTTCTTGGTTTGTGGTCTCGGGGCTTTCTGTAGTTTCTCTAAATTCTTTGGGTCAGGGGTCATGTTTCCCTGATAAACTGTGTGTCCCAAAAATTCCAATTCTTTACATCCAACGCAACATTTGGTTGGTCGGGCTGTTAAATTTGCCTCCCTAAGTCGATTAAACAGCATGTTCAGAGAGTCAATGTGTTCCTCAAATGTTTCTGTGGCTATCAGGATATCATCCATGAAATTTGTTATACATGGATTATTCAGAGGGTCCAATAATTTTCTCATCATTCTAGAGAAGACACTAGGCGCATTCTTCAATCCAAATGGCAATCTATTAAACTCATAGTGTCCTTCTGAGGTACTAAAAGCTAGGTATGGTCTAACCTCAGGCTTTACTGGAATCTGATAGTATCCTTTACTCAGATCCACTTTTGAGAAATATTTAGCTTTATTTAGTCTGGCAAACAGCTGATTTGTATCCGGCAATGGATCCACCTGTCCTTCTGTAATAGCATTCAGTCTCCTGTAATCTATACAGAGTCTATGTTCTCCAGAGGGCTTCCTTAAGAGTACAACACCGGAACTATACGAAGATTCACTGTGTGAAATAATTCCTTCCTTCAATAGATAGTCTATCTCTTCCTTCAAAGCTTTCTCCTTAGCAAACGGAATCGAATATGGTTTCATACAGACAGGTGTGGAGTCTATTAGTTTCATATCATATTCCAATAGGTTTGTATGTCCTGGTCGGTCTGTTAACACCTCTGCATGATTATTTAGAACCTGTTGCACTCTCTCTTTCTGAGTTTTCGTTAAATGTGTACTGATTTTCACCTGTGCTGCTGTCTCACAGGGGTGTAATGGATATTCAAATGATGAAAGTGGTTCCTTTTTCATCTCCATGGCGATGGACAAGGTCAACAAGTGTGTCTCTTCCTGATGTTCTCTTTCCAAATATTTCTTCAGGAGATTCACATGATAGATTTTTTCTTTCCCCTTCTTATCTATCTTATAATTTGTTCTAGACACCTTCTCTAGAACTGTATATGGACCCTGCCATCCAATTTGTAACTTATTCTGACTCCCAGGCAAAAGAAGCAGTACTTTCTCTCCCACAGCCAGATTTCTGTCCTTCGCCTTCCTGTTATAATAGGCAGCATGTTTCTTCCTGGCTTGTTTCAAATTTTCATTGGCAAGTTTCCAGCCAGTTTTTAACCGAGTGGTCAGCTCATTCACATATTGGTATGAAGATGTAATGTTTTCCTCTGCCTTTTCATCAGTCCACGTTCTTAACATAGCTACATATGGACCTTTAATTGTGTGGACCTATTTGTCCATGCACTGGTATGGTCTCTTCCACTCGAAGCTTTATAGTGATGATTTTTCCTCCCAGAATTATCATTCACAAAACGACCGCTACCAATTTTTCTTTTGGGGCTTTCTCCCCTCTTAAAATTCTTGATGAGAGATTTCCTCTCTACATCCTCTTCCTCCAGTTTGTTTAAGTCCGATTGAGGGATTTTCGGCTTATCCTGGGGTAAGACATCTTTTTGCACTCTCCGCATAGTGGCCATTGTAAAACAGTTAAGTGAAGCTTGTCCGTGAAAAGGGGCTTCCCATTCCATTTGGTCCACTTTATCAAATTTATATCTCTTTTTATTATCAGGCCTAATTTTGCCCCGTGGCGTGCCCAGGTCCTGATCCATGTTCCCACTTGTGGGTGTTCCCTCATGTGCTATGCTACACCTTTCTACAAAGTTCTCAATGTCCCATCTTGCTTTGGGCCAATAATAATTGTGAGCCACCTTTTGAATGATGGTACCTATTTTCTCATGGTCCCCATCTGGTTTCACATGTAGGCTCCTTATTAAGTCTGCTCTATATCTTTTTGGAAGCACCAGCTGTCCGTGACCTTTGGATCTAGCTCCAGTCTTCCTATACATCAACTTGTTTTTCATGTAAAAATCTCCCTTGCCTGGAGTTGTATGACAAGTTGACAATTTTCTGAAACAAGGCTTGAGTGTTTTATCCCCAGCCTGTGCCTTCCTCATCTCTTCTGGAGTGGTATCCAACATAATATCCTCCTCCTGTCTTGAGGTCGACCTGACCTGAAGGGTTGCCATATACACAGGTTTCCTTCTGCAACGGTCAGTGTCATGATTGTCCATCTTACAATTCTTACACCACCTTTTTCCTTGGTTGAAAGATTTTCTTTCATCATATTTCCTTTCATCGAATTGTGGGAATTTATTTTTATTGTCATACCGTGGCCTATCAAATTGGTGCTTACCTTTATTTTGATCCTTAGGATCAAATTTATTAAAGTTCTGTGGTGCCCTAAAGTTATCCACTTGTTTCTTTTTATTACCTGTTACCTCTGCTTGAGCTGCTTGATACCTTTCAGCAACATTTAGCAACTCACCCAGCCTCTCTGCACCTTGTTCCATGAGAAACTTTCTCAGGTCTGGAGCCATGGACTCTCTTAGTTGCTCTATAAGGACCATTTCCTTAAGATCTTGGGTTTTCCCCAGAGAAGTCCATTTCTCCAAGTATGTCTCTATTCGTGCAGAGAACTGGTGATATGTTTCACCTGACAGTAGTTTAGCATTCCTAAATTTTTTCCTATAAAATTCTGCATTCTTTTCATACCTTAACAAAAGAGCCTGCTTTAGCATGTCATAATTTTCCTGATCACCTCTGCTCATTTTTGCAAAAACTTCATAAGCTGCCCCACGAAGTCCCTGAGATAACTTTAAGCTCCACCTTTCTCTCTCTAACCCATACGTGGTAGCTAATAGTTCATATCTATTTATATAGCTCTCAATATCATCGTCTTTCTCAACAAAATGATCTAAATGAAAGTTCATAGCTGAGGTTGAGGCTCCCTGAGTAACCGTAGCATCAGAGGCAAAGGGACTGGCACCATTTTCAGGAACATGGCCTTGAAACTCAAACTCCCTTAGTCGTAATTCATGTTCCCTTTGTAATCTTTTCTCCTCCTTTTCTGCTTCCCTCTCTGCAGCTAATCTCTTCTCTTCCCTTTCTGCAGCTAATTTCTTCTCTTCCCTTTCTGCAGCTAATTTCTTCTCTTCCCTTTCTGCAGCTAATTTCTTCTCTTCCCTTTCTGCAGCCTGCCTTCTTTCCTCGGCTTCCAATGCTTTAGCCTCTTTGTCAGCCTCAATCTGCAACCTCTTAGTCTCAGCCTCAGCTTCAAATTGCAACCTCTTAATTTCCCTTTCAGCCTCTAACTTTCTTTCGGCTTCAAACCTTCTTTCTTCGCGTTCAATAAATTTGTCACATTCCGTAGTAACATAGGCAACCATAACTTGCCCATCTAATCCTAACTCTTTTGCAGTCTGTACAGCAGCAGATCGAAACTTGGCCAGGTCCGCCATTGTCTATCAGGTAAATTTCTACAATGTCTAACCAACAATTTAATCTCTAAATATATCTAATGGACAACACAGGCACCGTGAGCTCAACCTTATTTAATTCCACCCAAGGATACCTTTTTAATTCTTATATTCCCTGAAGTGAATTACCCCCAATATTTTTAATAGGGAAAGATTCAAAATCCCAAGAGCGAGACCCCAATATATGTGGTGAAGTGGGATGTTATAAAATATTTATAGGGGACTTAGTGTACTGACTGAGATCAGCTGTGAAGGTATCTATATCTATTAAGAGTAGTGTATTATAGATAACCTTACTTGCTACCACATATCTATATATCTCAGTCAGAATTATTCTGCAATAGTGTGATGACTACGTTATGTGTCTAGGGTATGTGTAGGATGAAGTGTAAGTCAAAACAACAACAGACAGATAAACAATTTAATTTATTCCACTATACTTGACAACACTGGGACACTCACATACATATAACACTCTAAAGGATATCTTAAGGAGTCACTGATAACTTTTCAAATAACAATATGTATTCATTGCTGATATGAATGAATATGTGTCCTGATTCAATTACAAAGGAACCAGGAATCACAATCAATTTTCATTACAAGTTATGTACAGAATGGATTAATATGAATATTGTAGTGACATATATTATTAAAAATATCCTATGTGTGTCAGTTGTGTAGTGGTAAAATGAGGTAATACTGGTTTTGTTTTGTTCAAGCTCTGTTGGTATTTGTCATCATGACTTCAATAGTTTGTCTTTAGGGACTAGTATTGGAGATGTTCTCAGTTCCTGATATTAAGACAATTAAATTCCCCTCTTAAGGTGATTTTTACAAAGTCATTTCAAGATGTGGGGACATAATGTTGAGCTCAGCTGGCCAAATCAGCTTATCTTGAGTGATGGCGGCAGGAAAGGACTCCTCTGCTCGAATTCTCCTCTGGGCTATGGAGACACCTCACTGATAGCTAAATGGACCAAGGAGTATGCTGTCCGACTCTGGATTCAGCAAAGCTCTGACCAGGTGCTGCTCAGTACCATCAAGACCACGGTCCCTGAAAACAAGAAGGATATACCTTCTACTTCATAACTAATTGATACTCTAGTTCTACACTGAACACAATACAACACAAACATTGAGTTCAGAGCGTTAGGCCAACTGTCAGCTTCATCTGAAATACTTTATACCAGCATTACCCTCCTTAATGGTCACTACGCCTCTGCACTTCCAGCATTATTTCTGTCTAATCAATCATCCAGGTGTCAGTGTACTATTTGGCCATTCCATGCCGTTTTACTTCCCTCCGACACCCTCTGTTCAGGCTGGAGCATTATAGGCTTTATCTCCTGTTTGCCACTGAACTACACATATATATACAGGCATAAATTAACAATTTACATTCAATTTTCATTAAAAGATACTGAATGGTTCAAGCTTACCACAATTTCATGGAAATAAACACAGATACGTTGATTAGCAATGAATTCTGGCACAATTACTGGCACAAATTCCCATCTGCTTATGTTCCAGGCTTTTATTTAACACAACCATGAGCTGGCTTCAACGCACTGTTGCTTTATCAAGATTATTTGCACTAGTGGTCTCGAACTAACGCTCCTAAGTGAGTATATCAGCGAGTCTAGCCAATGAGGCCACGTTTCGACAAGTGTTTGAAAAAAATGTTACCTTTCTACGTCTCCCTAACAACCAAGATAGTATTTATAGTCCGACCAATCGTGGTTCGTCTTTCATTTGTTGCGCTCCAATCAATTTGGAGTTTACATGGTAGGCTATTTCTGTAACGCAAGGTTTTTTCAAACATGTTATAAAAAAATTTTATGAGCAGAAATGATTTCATGCTGTCAGGCATCCCCAATATTTTATTTTGGTTATAACTTGTTAATTCCTAGACTATTTGCGTAACGTTTTACATATTCTTTGTCAGCAAACCCTAAGGAACCCAAATATCCAAATTTAAAAGAGCTACGTGGCTGCGTTCAAAATATGTATTTTCTACCTCCTGTTTCGAAGATGTGCTGTCTGGGTACTGTTATGTTTTCAACCGTAAGCCCATCTATTGTTATCTTTCCTAATAAGCGTTTTTTATGATTTTAAAACCTAACTCTGGGAAGGGTAGTGAATTTATCACTGTCCGTCCGAAAAAGTTAGTGCTTGTAGTCTTACACGCGTGATGGCAGCATTTGTGTATCGCGCGAAGCGTGTTTAGTGTTCGGCTTTCTGCCTCTCCCTTCCCGCTATCCTTTTGTCCATCTGTCTCGTTCGTTTTGGTAACGCAGTGTAGAAAAAGACATGAATGGAATTTAAAATTTAGGTCAACTTGCATATTTCAAGGTTTTTCTTAGAAAGGCAGCACATTTTATTGTGTGTTTGGGAAACGCGTGTATGTTGCAGAAGGCCTTTAATATCAACGTGAAACGTTACAATTTGCTTACGCAGTAGAAAACAAGGGGATTTCGAGTACAGTCTTTGTGACAGCACTGTTATTTACCATTGCTCTTTTCTTTATTAATTTTATTTGTTAGGCTTAATATTTAACTAATAATTTATATATGTGGATTAGAATATTCCACGACATACGCAAGCACCCATTTATGAAAGTCTGTAGCTTTTGGTTGTTGTCTTTGTTGTTCTCCATGTCTCAGAGCCATACAATAGGACTGACTTCACATCTGAGTTGAAGATTCTTATTTTCGTGTCGGATCCGATTTCTCTTGATCTCCATAAATTTCCCAATGCAATGAAAGCTCCTCTTGCTTTTTGTATTCTTATTTTGATATCACTGTCTGTCCCTCCAACTTTGTTTATATTGCTGCCAAGATGTGTGTACGATTCTACATCTTGTATTGGTGTTTCTTCAAGTTCAACACTGTTATCATTACTGTGGTGAAGTGGGATGTTATAAATATTTATAGGGGACTTAGTGTACTGACTGAGATCAGCTGTGAAGGTATATATATATCTAATAAGAGTAGTGTATTATATATATAACCTTACTTGCTACCACATATCTATATATCTCAGTCAGAATTATTCTGGAATAGTGTGATGACTACGTTATGTGTCTAGGGTATGTGTATGATGAAGTGTAAGTCACAACAACAGACAGATAAACAATTTAATTTAATCCACTACACTTGACAACACTGTGACACTCACATACATATAACACTCTATGAGAATATCTTAAAGGAGGCACTGATAACTTTTCAAATAACAATCTGTATTAATTGCTATCATAAAGGTATATGTGTCCTGATTCAAACACAAAGGAACCAGGAATCACAATCAATTTTAATTACAAGTATATGTACAGACTTTATCAATATGAATATCGTAGTGACATATATTATTAAAAATATCCTATGTGTGTCAGTTGTGTAGTAGTAATATGAGGTAATACTGGTTTTGTTTTGTTCAAGCTCTGTTGGTATTTGTCATCATGACTTCAATAGTTTGTCTTTAGGGACTAGTATTGGAGATGTTCTCAGTTCCTGATATTAAGACAATTTAATTCCCCTCTGAATATTATTTTTACAAAGTCATTTCAAGATGAGGGGACATAATGTTGAGCTCAGCTGGCCAATTCTGCTTATCTTGCGTGATGGTGGCAGGAAAGGACTCCTCTGCTCGAATTCTCCCCTGGGCTCTGGAGACACCTCACTGATAGCTAAAAAGACCAAGGGGTCTGCTGTCCGACTCTGGATTCAGCAAAGCTCTGACCAGGTGCTGCTCAGTACCATCAAGACCACGGTCCCACAATTCATACGAATAAACACAGATACGTTGATTAGCAATGAATTCTGGCACAAACTGGCACAAATTCCCATCTGCTTATCTTCCAGGCTTTTATTTAGCAAAATATAAGCTGGCTTCAACGCACTGATGCTTTATCAAGCTTATTTAAACAAGTGGTTTCGAACTAACGCTCCCAAGTGTGTATATCAGCGAGTCTGACCAATGAGCCCCGTTTCGACAAGTGTTTGAAAAAATGTTACCCTTCCCCGTCTCCCCTGACAACGAAAGATAGTATTTATAGTCCGACCAATCGTGGTTAGGCTTTCATTTGTTGCGCTCCAATCAATTTGGAGTTTACATGGTAGGCTATTTCTGTAACGCAAATTTTTTTTCAAACACGTTATAAAAAAAATTTTATGAGCAGAAATGATTCCATGCTGTCAGGCATCCTCACTATTTATTTTGGGTATAATTTATTAATTCCTGGACTATTTGCGTAACGTTTTACATATTATTTGTCAGCAAGCCCTAAGGAACCCAAAAATACAAATTTAAAGGAGCTACGTGGCTGCATTCAAATTATGCAATTTCTTCTACCTCCTGTTTCGAAGATGTGCTGTCTGGGTACTGTTATGTTTTCAACCGTAAACCCATCTATTGTTATCTTTTCTAATAAGCGTTTTTTATGATTTATAAACCTAACTCTGGGAAAGGGTAGTGTATTTTATCACTGTCCGTTTGAAAAAAAATTAGTGCATGTAGACTTACACGCGTGATGGCAGCATTTGTGTATCGCGCGACGCGTGTTGCATGCGTTCCTGATTTTCAGCCCTCCCCTCTCTCTTTATCCTTTTGTCCATCTGTTCGTTCGTTTTGGTAACGCAGTGTAGAAAAAGACATGAATGGAATTTAAAATTTAGGTCAACTTGCATATTTCAAGGTTTTTCTTAGAAAGGCAGCACATTTTATTGTGTGTTAGGGAAACGCGTGTATGTTGCAGAAGGCCTATATTTAACGTGGAAACGTTACAATTTTCAGACGAAGCATAAAACAAAGGGGATTTCGAGTACTGTCATTGTGACAGCACTGTTCTTTACCATTCTTCTTCCTTTCTTTATTATATGTACTTATTAGGCTTTATATTTACTTGATAATTTATATATGTGGATTAGAATATTCCACGACAATTACCTGCATTTATTCTCATTATTTTTGTCTTTTCCTTGTGTATTTTCAGACCCAATTGCTGTGACCTCTCATCGAGTGTTTTCAATTTGTCCTGCATCTGATTACGGTCATGGGACAGAAGAACCAAGTCATCAGCAAAATCCAGATCATCCAACTGCTTAGTCAAAGTCCACTGGATTACATTTCTGTTGTGTGTTGTCGATGTTCTCATAACCCAGTCTATTGCTAGTAAGAAAAGAAATGGAGACAAGAGGCATCCCTGTCGCACTCCTGTTCTTATCCCAAACGGTTCTGTAAGCTGTCCTTCATGAAGTACTCTGCATGTCATGTCTTCATATGTTTTCTTTATTAAATTAATGATCTTCAGGGGAACTCCATAATGCCTCATCAATTTCCAAAGTGATTCTCTGTCTACACTGTCAAATGCCTTTTCGTAGTCCACAAATCCAATGTATAGTGGTGAATTCCATTCCAGACTTTGTTCAACTATTATTCTCAAAGTGGCTATCTGGTCTGTACAGGATCTGTTTTGTCGAAAACCTGCTTGTTCATCTCTCAGTTTCTTGTCTATGGACTCTTTTAATCTCTCAAGGATAATACTGTTTAATACTTTTCCTGGCACTGATTGTAACATTATTCCTCTATAATGTGTGCACTCTTGTAAATTTCCCTTCTTAGGCAACTTAACCAGATATCCTTCCTTCCATTCTGCTGGTATCTCTTTCTTTTCCCAGACTTTACCAAGTAATTTATATAACATCTCTGTAGCCGTGTTGATATCTTCTTTGATGGCCTCTACTGGAATACCATCAGGTCCAGACCCTTTTGCATCTCTTAGAAGCTTTATGTCTTTCTTTATTTCTTCCTTCGTTGGTCTTTCGCCGTTAATTTGTAGCTCTTCTTCTGCTGGCTGGATGTCCGGGGGGTTTTTGTGGAGCTGGTCTATTGAGAAGGTCCTCAAAATATTCTGCCTATCTCTTCATTTGCTCTTGTATATTGCTGAGCAGTTTTCCATTCTTGTCTTTTATGAGGCAACTTGTTTGCTTGTATTTCCCTGTTAGCTTCTTTGTGCTGTTATACAGTTCTCTCATTTTTCCTTTGGCTGCAGCATCTTCTGCCTCTCTTGCCAACTCCTCAATATACTTCCTCTTGTCTCTTTTGATACTTCTATTTACTTCCTTGTTTGCTTCTGTGTATACATCTTGAGCCTTGGCTTTGGAACTTCTGGTTCTGCGTTATTTTCTTCATTTCACTTCCAAGTTCTGCGTTATTTTCTTCCCTTCAATTTCAAGTTCTGCGTTATTTTCTTTCTTTCACTTTCAAGTTCTGCGTTATTTTCTTCCTTTCACTTCCAAGTTCTGCGTTATTTTCTTTCTTTCACTTCCAAGTTCTGCGTTATTTTCTTTCTTTCACTTCCAAGTTCTGCGTTAATTTCTTTCTTTCACTTCTAAGTTCTGCGTTATTTTCTTCCTTTCACTTCCAAGTTCTGCGTTTTTTTCTTCATCTCACTTCCACGTTCGGTGTTATTTTCTTCCCTTCACTCCCACGTTTCCCGTTATTTTCTTCCCTTCACTACCACGTTCTACGTTATTTTCTTCATTTCACTTCCAAGTTCTACGTTATTTTCTTCATCTCACTTCCACGTTCTACGTTATTTTCTTACTTTCACTTCCAATTTCTGCATAATTTTCTTCCCTTCACTTCCAAGTTCTGCATAATGTTCTTCCTTTCACTTCCAAGAGCTGCACAATTTTCTTCATCTCACTTCCAAGTTCCGTGTTATTTTGTTCTCTTTACTCCAAAGTTATGTTTTCTCAAAACACTACTGGGCATCTCCCTTTCTAACATATGCAATAAAATGAGTGTATGTTGTGTCTGTGTGTGTGGGGGGGAACACGGACAGAGGCAGGGGCAGAGTGAGTATGTCAGGGACGGAAGAGAAGCGATTAGCTGCAAATACACGCCATCCAAGGAACATGTGAATAATGACGGCTGATGATAATGAAAAAAACACCTGACAGACAAAGGCAGAATGGGATAACGGGAAGATCAGTGTGCACCGAGACGGGCTCCAAGAGATGAATGAGGAGGTGAGTGGGTGAGGAGATGGGAGATATAGTAAGAAGTGGTGACAGATGAAGAGTAGGTCAAATGAACATAAAAGGGTGACCTAACGCAGGTTAGAAATGATGAAACTACTGACCAGTTAAAGGTATAGAGGTGCTGATGGACAAACGCTTAAGAGAAACTTAAAGGAGGAGCACCAAGAAAGAAGGCACAAAGGGTTTGTTTGTTTGTTTGTTTGGTTGTTTGTTTGTTTGTTTGTTTGTTTCGATCCCCAGGAATTTGCGTTTTCGCTCTTTCTTCCCTGTTTTTTTATCCGGGGGTAGGTTTCCGGTGATTTCTTGCAAACCCAGAAGGCTACGCCAACTCAGAAAGCTCAACACTTTGGTACAATATAACATACCTGCTAAATGGTGGGGTGGTGTTATGCCACTGGTTAGATGGTCCACTACCCTAGAGAGGTTTACTAAGGGTTTCAGAAAGCAGGCGTAAAATATAAGTCATGAAGAGAAGGAGAGAAAGAAAGAGAGGGGGGGGGGGAGAGACAAAAAAGGGGGGAGGGAATGATATAAAAGGAATTTATTGTTCGCAGTAACAAACGGACACGAAAAAAAGCCAATACGTACATCTAAGACATCTGAAGTTACTACGGTAGTACATTCCCAAACTGAGCGCCTTGTGACTGTTTCATTTTAACCCTTACAGAAGAAATCCACACGTCTTCCTAATAAATTTTAACCCATTAAAAAATCTGAACCACTAAACCCGCGGCTTTTTCTCCACGCCTTTGAACTGAAATTTGCGCTCTGTGCAGCCAGCTTTCGCTTCACTGATGAAACGCTGTGTCGTGCTGTGAGTTGTTTTCAAGTTTGTTCTATATTCTAACAAGTTTTATTGTTTTTATCAGCCCTTCGTGGCACTAAGGTCTTGAACAATTTGTTACAATTCATGTCTTGAACAATTTGTTTTAATTCCTGTCTTGTATAATAATAATTATAATAGCCCATTCAATCATAACTGACTATGGGAATGCGCCCCTGAGGTGACAGTCCTGAGGTGACAACCCTCAGTTGCTTATTTTCCTGGTGTCCTTTCGAAGTTTTCTCCTCTTCTGCTTGTTGTGTGAGCTTCTTTTCGCCCAAACTGAGGTGGCGCCGCAGAAAGCGTCGTCACTTGCTGCTATCGGCAGCTTCATCCTGTCTTGAACAATTTGTTATAATTCATATCTTAAACAATATGTTATAACTCCGCCTGGTGAAACATTTTTGTCCAAATGTACTTCATGGCGCACGATGTTTTTATTTTAAATGTTCCTGGCTCTGTTGCTTTTCGGTGAAAAAGTTTCAGGAACTCTTCCCCATTTATATTTGGCAGTTCGAGTAAGTATGAATAAGTGTCTCCATCATATATATATATATATATATATATATATATATATATATATATATATATATATATATAAATATATATATATATATATATATATATATATATATATATAGAGAGAGAGAGAGAGAGAGAGAGAGAGAGGAGAGAGAGAGCCAGCGAAGCGTCATTGAGCATCACAGATAAAGCTTCTACGCTTTCGTGCCACAATGTTTCCGTGTTTCCGTACTTCTGATGCAAAATGGAAATTAATTAAATGACCACAAGAGAATTTAGTGCCGCCATCAGGGCATGCAACAGAAAAATCACAATATAATTATTTTCCGCCATGTTTTGGCGGGTGACTTTCTCCTCTAATTATAATCCAGAAATAAAATCGTGACACTATACTACATCTAGCTTTATGAGGTGGCGTGACCTATTCCCTCTTCTTCGCTGCCTCTGCCAGCCCTAAACTCATGAGCAGAGGCAGGCACCCATTTACAGTTGGGTAGAGTTAACGTAACGCTGCCAGGTTTCGAACCCGGTGACTCTGATAGGTAAGAACTCTTAACAATTCTGCCAATAGGATTCTCAAGCACTAACAGGCGGCATGAATTTCGGTCATCAACTCACAGTACAGAATATATTCAACAAATTATCAACAGAAGGTAGCTAAAGACTTGCCCGGCCTCTCAGGGGTGATTGCAGTGTAAGGTAAAACGGTGACACTGCTTATTTGTGCTAAAGTTGCACTAAAAGATTGTGTAAGCATCGTCCATCCCGTGTATTTGAGGCATAAAATAATCTGGGTATTTCTGGGTTTTTAAAGAAGAAAATCTGGGTTTATCTCTAGAACTTGAGTGGCAACCTTGGTGACACATATACATATCGGTACGTCAGTGCGACAGATCACGTGGCGCAGCGCCAATTTACGTTGCGCATGCCTATATTAATACTACTACAGTTGTCTGCTGTTATTAATACTGTTAATACTACTATTAATACTACTACTACAACTACTACTACAGCTGGTGCTGCGGGCACAGCGTGATATGTACTTGGCGTGCCTGCAGGAAAGAAACTGATACGATTTCAAAGAGATTCACTTGCCGGCGTGCATGTTGTTAACATTTGTTTGTTAAACGAACCCTGTAACATTATATCACCTGGGTTTGGCTATTCGCGAGGGAAGGTTATTGTTATGTAAAGAGATTCTTAAAAAGGCTCCCATGCAGTTCCCGGTGGTTTCTGAAAAGGCAAAAAACAAGTCTACTGCACACTCTGGCATGTCGTACATGCTACCGAAATATATTCTACCTTTTTTTGTTTTAAACAAGTCCAAATGGGAAAGAAAACACCCAGGCCATATAGAAAATGATACCTATCTGTCGCGAGAGGTTACGTAATTTATGAAAAATAGAGACAACAAGGTGTATCATGTGATACAAGGATGGTTGCCAGAGAAGAGTCTGGTCTTATAAGAAATACCCCATTCTCAGAAAAGAGCAATGGTGTACAGAGTTCATAGGTTTAAAGTCAGGTGGTAAAGAATTACTGGCCGAGATAGTAATATTCAGTACCAGTATTCTATGGTGCCTCTCTCGAAAGTCTACCTATGGGCTGTTATGGTATCTAGGGGAATTAATTAAATTCAAAGTAAAATGAATTCAAAGCTGACATTAAGTAATCAAAACAGTGCACTACAATTTCTTAATTTTCTTTATGTACATTCATCTGTTTTGTTTTGTTTGTGTAAACACAAAACATAAAAATAAAATAAAAGACATACTGATGATGTTGCATGTATGTACACCAAATAAAAGTCAATCACTAAAAATAAAGTCTTTTCCTAGGTGCTAAGGCTCCCTTATTATGAAAATAGTCTTGGTTCAACTAATCACTATGGAACCACTGTTAATGATAGTACTTGACTTTATCTTCAGTATTTGGGTGGTAGATATTGAAAACTGTCACAATGACTTCAATGTTACTGAGATCACTTACTTACTTACTTAGTCGTTCCCCTTCTACCGTGAGGTGTAGAGGTTTACTTGAATTCAAAATATTTCTATGTTATGTAGCTATTGAAAACTGTCACTCTGACTAAATATATTGTTACCAGACTAATTTAAGCTTCACTGTTTTCATCACTACAAAGTTAAAAAGGGTGTGGTACGCCAATGCTCTGCGAGTCAGTCTTGTCTAGTGGGACTTAACTTCTTCGCTTCCGCCTTTAAACTTGAAGCAGGAATATAAGATGGAGAAGCCCAACACTGAGGGTCCCCACTTTTCAAACTGACGTAGGTACGGGGTGCTTGTTCAAATCATACACCGCTAGGTACAACACCAAGATTCGTCTCTGCTAACAAGGTGAGTGACAGGATACCTCTGACCCACAATCTCAGATTCAACAGGCTTTTAATAAACTAATGCAGTCTGCTTCACTTGCAAATGTTAAAGGAGCTATGTGGCAGAATCTGACATCTGTCCTCTGACGATTTTGTTTATGGCGGCTCAAGAGAAATATTCCAGATTAGCTTCCCTTTTTATTTACAGATATGTTAAACCCGCTACGGGCGACTAGAAGACAAGCGATTCCATTGGCTGGCCGGGTCAGCTTTAGCTTACCAAAATTTTTGTAAAGCTGAGGCTTTCTACCCGATCTGTAAATCTTTCAAAACTTCGATAATTTATTATTCCGGTGTTTTCCAACCGATTCCTTTCATACAGGTCTTGTTTAAACCTGCCGATTGGGTGCTACCATTCTAACAAGCTATCCTTTTTCTGCCTCCCTTGTAGCGTTTGCAACCGCAGTCGAAACCGGGGAAAACAGCCTCCAATCTTAGTTATTACTGCATGTAAACCCTCATAACTCCTGTGTCCATGCTTCTACAACTTAAATCCATGTATCTAATGAAAGCTTATGATTCCTATTATCTTACTGTGCTCACTGTTCCGGGGGACATCCCTATCCTTTGACCTGAAGTCACAAATACACATTCACGTTTGCACGAATTTCCTCTAGCTATCCTGCAGCCTACGGGTTCCTGCTACGGGTTTTCAGCTCGTGCAGCGATTGGTCGAAACATTTGTTGTACATTTCGATATAGGTAGGCAAGGTAGGCTCTCGTTAATTGCCATTAGATATTGGTTCAGAACTACGCTACACTATCATCAGCTATCTAGGCGAGACCAGGTCATAATTTTACAGCTACACACTGGACACAACAGATTGAGATGCCATCTATACTACAAGTACAGAATTGGTGCAACAGATCTCTGCACATGTGGCACCAACACATGACAGCTGAACTTCTGCTGCAGTCCTGCCCAACATACACTGGTGAACGGAGTATACAGTAGCATATGGCAACAATCTACTTCTCTCCACGAAAAACTGTATTGAGATGTCACGAATCTTGAGCTGACTACTACCTCTATTAGAGTCATTAATACAGAAGTCTAAGGGAGAAGACAAAAGAAGAAGAAGCAAAATATAGTGCCAGTAACATACACATATAGCCCTAAGTGCTCACAGACACGTTAAGTGCCGTTATTGCACAAGTTTTGTAAAGTGTCACTATTCCACAAACAAAAATAAACATAACTCTAATAAGAGGCTGTGGATGAGGCTGATAATCTCATCATACAAAATAAATAGCCACATAAACTACAGCTGCTGGAGCACGTGAATCCTCGGTGCAGGCTTCCTGCACATGGGACCAGCTACAGTGGTGGCTACTTATCAAGGAGCGCAAAGGATGCTGACGAAGTGTTAAAAGACAAGAACAACAACACATCAACAATCTCTGCCACGTTCCTTTTACTCTATCTTACACTTTTATCTTCCCTTCTTCTCTGTTTTCGTGAAGTGGTCTGTTTCACAACATGTCATTCTGAGTAACTCTGACCCAAACCGCGCTCCATACTTTGTGAGAACTGCATGATACACTGACCAATCAGAAGGTACCTTTTTGCAGTGTTTACTAAAGCATTAGGCCGTCAAAATGGCCAGTCCAAATTTGTGCAACCAGGTGGAAGAGGACATTTAATTACAGCATTATGAAAGAAGTACCACCTGGAAGAGGTCACTAATGCAATACTAGGAATGTTGCTCTACACGTCTGTGCAGAGGCTTCCACGGATAGTACTATAGGAAGGGAGAAATCTCTGGTTGAATGCAACGAGACCTCAGGTTAGTCCATAATTTTGCTGTTTAGAGTACACATAAAATAAAATGTACTTAGGAAAGTAAAAGACAATTAGATAGGAAGTTAAAGGATAATTCAGAGCGTATTTTAAGCCTTAGATGAATAAAATCGTTCCATGAATAACGTAGATAAATGGAATCTTAGTTTTCCTGATTTGTACGCATAGGCAGATCTTACATACATTTTCGAAACGCAAAACACACGGTGGGTAGCAAACTCCCTCTGGCGTCCGCCTTTGGGATATATATAGAACGTGCCCTGAATAGAAAAGCAGGCTATAAGAATTCAAAAATACAGTGAGCATCAGCGTGTTAATGCAGATTGCCTTTGCTGTTTGTATCTGAAGAGCAGACTAATAGATACCCATTAACAGCTCGACTGTATGTGCCTGAGGGTAAGAAAGAATATATATATATATATGTGTGTGTGTGTGTGTGTGTGTGTGTAGTTCTATTGATTAATTACAGTGTGCGTTAGGAAATGTGTAGATGTGTTTTGAACCATTGTGTAATTTCTGGCGGCAAAACAATGCCAAGATATATATTCAAATAATTGAGAATGGTGGCAAAAAAGTGTGTCTGTAGGTTTAGAAAAGCATTTAAAGAATTATTTCTTGATGGAATGGAACACACACCAGGAACGTAAGGAAGGATGAAAGCGATTGTTTTACTGGATTGTTTAAGCTATTACTTAGTATTTTATACAAGACCTAATCATTGTATGGAGGCGGATCATGGACAAATGGCTCTAACTAAGGATTTAGAGGAAAATTGTGGTCACAGTGAACTGGATTTGGTTGTTACTGTTATAATATGTCCTGCGCATCTGCTAGCACACTGTCTGAAAGTGTCTATCATCCTCAACCTTTGTGATAGTGGGATAGTGATGGACAATATAGGGGTTACATCTAATATGTTTCAGGTTATATCCTGTCAACCCAACTACTCATAAAAGAGTCAGCCACTACTGAAGTTACTACTGGTGCAAGTGCCTTGTGAGTTCAGAGGGCCAGTCATCAAGTACCTACTGCCTGGAGGACGTTCAACTAAATTTTCCTTCCAGGACAAGAGTGGAACCACCTTCATTCTAACAGATAAGTTGCAAAACAAGGCAACTGTAGAGTATCCGAGTCACACCACAATAATAGACAATACTAGTTCATGATGAACAGCGTTTGGGCATAATTAAAGGCAGTGTAGACAATCATTCATTAACTGTGAGAGTAGATGAGTTTTAAAAGATAAATCGTATACAACCAGAAGGCGTCCAACCAAGCAAGAACTTTCTACACATTTAGAGACCTTTTAATTCGTTGGAACAATTTATTTAAGATTTTATTTATTTACTGTTGTAATTGAATTTGATTTCATTGAGAGCTTTTCAAACAGAAAAGAAAAACCTGTAAAAATAAATTGTAAATATTTACCAGCAGACTTACTTAAATTATTTAAGTTAAGTTCCAGTTCTTGTTGGTGGATAATTTAGTTAATACCCCTAGCAGAGCTCATAACATAATCATAGGAGGATCTGGAGATGGGCCAGTAGGAACTTAGAGTAATATATTACCATCTTCTCTAGGGACTTATACAGCTTGATCTTACCTTTGATATCTATACACCCTTATTCTTTTCAGAAAAGGGGTATTTCTTATAAGACCAGTCTCTTATCTGGCACTATCCTGGTATCACATGATAGAACTTTGTGTCCAGGATATCTTATAATTTCAATAACATCAACCCTCTCGTGACATCTGTAATGAAGTCTGACTCATATCTCGGCATCATTCAAAAATTATCACCGTACAAACCCCGTGGATGTAACTAACCAATGAAAAGTCAGCTTGGTATAAATAGTGTCGGAAGATCGCTAGACATGGAGGAAACAAAAGTATAGATGTTAAGGATATTTCGGAAAGCAGTGTGCAACTAATCATGGAATACTTAGATAAAGAAGGACCCAATTCGATAATAGTGATCATTAGCTTTAGGCAGATAGCAATAGATTCACTGGATGTGTTGTAGAGCCGAAGTTATTATGAATAGAAGACAGGGTAACATGAACCATGTTGTGTTTTCCCTGTTTCGGCTGCCCCAGTGAATAGTCGAATAAACTATAGGATAAAATGGATATCCATAGTGATAGAGCTCATTCATATGAGTAAAATAAGCCTAAGATGGAGGAAATCGGTGCAGAAATAAGGATTCCAGAATTATTTTGGATTTACTATCTTAGCAAATCTTGCCTTGCCTACACGATTTTGGATGCATGCAAACGTACCTTGGTCCAGTTGTAACCTCGTACATTCGCAAGGCCATTATAAAAATTATCAATGTGTGTTAACGAAATATTGGCAGGTGTAGAATCATTGTGCTATTTCTGGAGGAAAACCCGAAGTGTGTAGGTTTAGTTCAATTGTGTAATAATTAAGTAGAACGAATGGATTGAGCAAGTTGGTTGTGGAAAGCGTTTTAAAGATATTATGCTTGTTGGAAAGGACTTTCCAAACTGGAGGAAGGAATGACTATAACAGATTGATTTTCTGTATTATTTGATATATAACACACTGATTATCATAAGGCCTATATGATTTTATTGAAACAAATCATGGACAAAACTGTAACTAGTGAATTATTGAACTATTGTGCTAGTGCTTGAACGAATTGTGTTATTCATGACTTACTATGTCTCTTGTAATTTACCACAGTTTGTCTGAACTGTCTCACACTATCTCCTATCTGGCTAAGGAGACAATGAGCGATACTACGTAGGTGGTATATATTGTTTCAGGTTATATCCTGCCCTGAGTGTCATACACAATATCTAGTGACCAAGTCAGCAATTAGATGCTCAAGTTTGTCAGAGCTTTTGCCAGTATTAACTGTGTCATCTTGACGAGTGGAGGACCCGCTGTGGTGGGGTTCTATCCAATCATACTGCTGTACGAGGCCTTTGTTTCAGATAAGTAGCTCAGTGTTGGGCTACTCTTCAAGTTTCAAACAACACCAAATATACCCACCTACAAATAGACTGTGTAATGATGAAATAAACACTGTGGTGTATATAGAAGACATTTGACAGTCATATGACTCATAAAGTAACATTAGATTCATCATTCAAGAAAGCACAAAAGTAGAGACAGATTCCATCAGGAAGCAAGAAAACAGTGAAATTGAACTATATTAGTTTGGGACCCAAAGACGCAGCAATAGAGAATGCAGTCAGCAACCCATAGCTTGACTGCTTGCGTCAGGGTCAGCGAACCAGAGCTGATCAAGACCCTACTCCACCTCCACGTGGTGGTCCTGGAAACAGGCTGCATCACTGCAGTCTGGCTGAGAGAGTAGGGATCGAAGAGGGAAGGCAAACCCGGTCCCAAAAAATGCTGTGCTGAAGTCGGATGTGCCGGCCGAAAGGCGCAGATATCGCAGCTCCGCTGTAAACAGACACAACGCAACCAACGTCCTTTTCAGGACGAACGAGGAAGAAGGAAGAAGAAGAAGAAGAACTATATTAGTTTAAGAAATTAACTATACATGTGTTATACATACATATATATATATATATATATATACCAACGGGCTGATCACCCGTTTGCCAGTCACTTCGATTACGGAAACAACAGCAAATGGATTGATTTGCCGTTGCCCTAAAGACGCCAATAGGCGTGATGGGAAACAATGGCAAAGAAAACCTATCTGCTGTTGCCCTAAGACGCCACTAGGCGTAATGGCCACTGACTGCTTTGACGGTCGGTGGCTAAGGACGGAAGAAGAAGAAGAAGATATATATATATATATATATATATATATATATATATATATATATATATATATATATATATATATATATATATATATATATATATATATATATATATATATATATATATATATATTTGAAAGTAACCCATAATTTTATTTTGTATTTAATTGAATTTTATTTGAAAAATTAACAAAGAAAAGATCTTGAATATAAATAAATTCTAAATTGTACCCAGAGTCTTCAGTGAATTATTTAAATTTGGTTTGAAGTTCTTGTTGTGTAGTTAATTATCCCTAGCAGAGTCATTCTCTAAGGTTAGTCTGGAGAGGAGCCCATAGGAATCTAGATAGTACATTACCATCTCATCTAGGAACCTATACAGCTTGACTATACCTTTGATGTCGATACACCATTACTCTTTTCAGAGAATGGGGTATTTCTTGTAAGACCAGTCTCTTATCTGGCACTATCCTGGTATCATCTGATACATCTATTTGTCCAGGATAATATCACCATCATTATATCTTTCCTCTCGCTACATTCTCCACCCATCTCTCTCCCTTTATCTCTGGAACATTCCATATTTTTATATTTCATATATACCCACAGATAAAATTCCAGGGTTGCAGAGTCGGCCAAAAAATTTTCCGACTCCGAGTCATACGGCATACATTTCGCAGTCGGAGTCCGGATATTTTTAACCGAGTCCACTAAAAACGACCGACTCCACGACTTCGACTCCAAGGCCCTGAAAAATTCTACACAAAATCTACCTTCCTCCAGTTCTTCTCGACCTCAAGGCCCAAATGTTCAATATAAGAAAGAAAACAGGATAACAAGCTTATGTTTGTATAAAAAAACTAACTGACGATCCTCTGACTGACTACTGTTGTCATGTGGTAAAGGTGGGTCCCACAGCAGATAGTGCCATATAGGAGTGCCGTCTCGTCACTTCACTATATTAGGCTCAGCTTAAAGAGGCAGGACAAACCAATTCCAGTTCTCGCTATCTTTGTCTTCCCTATCTCAAGAACAGGTTCAGGTACCCTGAATACTATAGCAGTATCTAATATAGAAATATCTTCTTTCTTTTTAATATTACGAACAGAGCTATTCTGGGCACACGACAAAAACTACACGAAGATTACTCTCTCTCTCTCTCTCTCTCTCTCTCTCTCTCTCTCTCTCTCTCTCTCTCTCTCTCTCTCTCTTTCTCTCTGAAACAAGCTAATTCCACAACACAGAAACGTTGCTCGTCGCTGACTTGTTGCATCCACCTACGCACAAGTACTTGCGTCCAATCACAAATACAGACTTACAAAAAATGCAAGCGAATTTATTACAGCCTGAAAGATTACATTGGCATCTCGACAGGTGTTCGTGTCCTTAGAGCAATGTTTCTTAATCTTTTAGAAGTCCTGCACCCCTTTACAGCATATAATGAAGCCTCGCACCCGTGACCTCGCACCCCTTTAAAGCATTGTATGAAGCCTCGCACCCCTTTGCATCATCCTAGGAAGCTTCGTACGCCATTATATTCTAGCTCACAAAATAAGCCAAAAATAAGAAAAAGAATTGCAAGTATGTTTTAGAGAAATGTTATTTACAAAGTGTGGCTAAGATTCGGTACTGAATTCACGTTGTGAATGTTCTATTTTGTACAAATACATTTCAATTCTGTGTATTATATAATGTTAATGATGAATCGTCTGATACAAGATCTGGCACGTCTCGCACAGGCAACGGTGCAGGAGATCTTGACACGTGCGGCGCACCTTTGATGTATCTCCCCACTCCTACTTTCAGTTGTGTGACCGAACTCCAATTTTGTAAATAACATGGTTAAATGAAGAATGAGGAACGTCACAGTGAGGAAATAGGAGGTAAAAGAAACTGGCTGAAAAGATGGACATGATTATTTGGTAGTATGCAAGTGACTGAAAAGTCACTTTCTATTTTTACATTGTTATTTCCTCATTACTATCCAATTAATTTATATGAAAGAAGCATCATAATAAAGTATATTAACTACCACTTTATTAAATAAAGTGATATTTCACATTAGCATTACAATTCAACGTGAGACCCTGTTAGTCTACACACGAGACTCGAACCCAGGACCATCCGACAGTCCATATCCGGAATTACGTGGGGAGGTCGTGCTAATGACCGCAGTCCACTAAGCACTATTTTTGCGGTGCCTATTTGGCAGAATGGATTGTAATTAGTCACTCCTGTAGCGAGGCGTGGTGTCATTCGGGTAGTCCTGGGTTCGAGTCTCCGGTAAGCCTACCATTAGTGTGGCCTGCAGTGGCGGCTTTCTTTAATGTGCTGTTGAGCTGCAGCACTCCCTATAAAAAAGGACTACTATAATACGTAATCCGGACAGACCAAAAAATTGAGGTTACACCGGAAGGGTTGAATACAAGACAAAAAAGTTTATCTAAGACCGTATCGTGGTGTGCTGCGAACGATTACAGTTCAAGTGACCTTGACCTCTTATAAGCGAATGCTTGTTATACACAGCTGCGTTTGGGTTGAATTTATTTAACTCTTTGACTCCGGAACAACGCTCTGAGCGTGGTTTTTAGACTTTCACGAATGAAAATTACGGCACAGGGCGAAAAATAATTGCGGAGTCAAACAGTTAACAAGTGCTGCAACGAAAGACAGCTCCCAAGTGCAAGGAACTGTAATTAAAGGGAAGTTACAATGATAATTTTAAACACGAGAAATAGCAGCATAAATGTCTGTGTAACCTGGTTTGAAACGCGAGAAACTGCTTCGACTGACAAGGATTACTCCTAGTTGCAGTAAACTTTTAAAATAACTTTTCAGATGTTCTTGACAGATTTTAGATGAGATAAGACACTAATCATTTGTGTCTGGGTTGATATTTTACATGGTGGTCACAATTTGTGAGTGTTATGTACCGTATAGTATTTTAAATGAATGAACAGTGCAGCACCCCCAATGACAACCCCCTGGAACCGCCACTGGTGGCCTGTCTTGTTGCCGTGGATACGCAAAACGATGCGTGCATCCTTGTATGCAATTTTCTTTGTCCCAGTTTGGTTTGGATTTAAGGACTATCTTCACTTCTTCTTCTTCTTTGATCCTTAGCCGCCGACCGTCAAAGCAGTTAGTGGCCATTACGCCTGGTGGCGTCTTGTAGGGCAACAACAAATTGATTCCACTTTGCTCGGTCGGCGGCCATCCTTCGTACAGTGCCTTAACTGGTTCATTCTTTGCATCTCAGCCTCCACAGTCCTCCGCCAAGGATAATTATACAGAGACTATCTTCACTGCACACTGACAACTCCATCAGTGCTCCGATGTCCTCCCTTAGATCACACAAGGACGACGTCAGCACAGTGCATGAACTCCGTAGCACTGGAGAGAATCCCATTGTGCGTATATATGAATTACACATTCTATAATTATTGTTGTGGTTGGTAGATTTCTGAGATTTAAATTTTGCCAGGGCAGAGGCCATATGACCTACTCTTTACGATGTCCAACTGCCGTGGGACGTTAACGTGCGCAACTTGCACGCAGGACCTCCTATTTTTTTTCACCCTTATCCGAAAAGGCCAGGCATCCTGCCTCACTACCCAGCAGACGAGGGAGGAGTATGACGTCAGTAGGAACCACTGTGTCTGAAAAATAATTTCCATAAATGATATTCCCTCTACTGGGAATCGATCACGGTTCCTTTATAATTCGATGCTGACGCCATACCTCTTAGCCACTGCGACCCCAGTAAGATGAATTAACTTCTTTTTTTTTTTTTTAAGCCAATAGTTTGCCACCCTCTGACTGCAGTCTTCGTCAAGTTGTGTATGTTGCACCGTGTTACAGAGCTGCGTGTGCACTGCTTTACTGTCATCGACATCACTTTAGTAGTCACCCTTCAGCTCCGCAAGGAGCATAGGTAAAAAGGTAAAGGATCCCGTTACACGCCCATTGAGGCATATTGGGAATATGGTGTTAGGCCCATATTTTCTTGACCGTCGGCACACTAGGGGTGATGTGGTCGGCATCACGCCGGCCGCCTTAACCTTCCCAGAGTTACTCTGGTACCCATTTGGGGCTGGGTCGACCCAGGAGCCGTTTGTGGCCTAAAAAAAATTCCCACCTCATCTGGGGATCGAACCATAGCATAGGCCTTCAACAAATTTATGTCAAGTCTTCCCGTCCCGTGCCATCAGCGTAAAGTATTTCAATATCTTCTTCGTCCCCTTCATGCCTGTTCTCTTCTCCGTGTGTTCTTTGGTCTCCATCTCCTACCGTGGGGATCTCAAACCAAGGACTGCCTGGTAATCGACAACACCATAAGATAACCCCTTATTTTAACAACAAACTTGTTACATAAAATGTTCTACAATGCATGGCGTGACAGCTTTATCCATTTGTAAAGATGTGTATCATCACTATTTTTTTTTATTCCGCTACTTTTGCAGCTTGTAGCCGCCACTGTAGATGCGGCCCCGCCCCCCTTTAAGAAGCCAACGCCAACGCACAAACATGCAGCGGTGGTTTCTGTAGCAATTCCTATTATATAGGGGGCCCCATTCCTAACCTCATGCATGTCGTCTTTTACGACACGCCTGGGGAAGGAGGGGTTCTATTCTTTCTTTGTCTCCTCGAAGACACCCAAGGGATCCCACGGGGCGTAAGACGTACCCCTGTGATCACCCGGGGCTAAAGACGTATTTGCATGCGTCATTTTGTTAAACGTCAGCGTACAGCTGTTAACATTCGTCATTTTGTTGAACGTCAGTGTATACTTAACAGCCGTCATTTTGTTGAACGTCAGTGTATACTTAACAGCCGTCATTTTGTTGAACGTCAGTGTACACTTAACAGGCGTTATTTTGTTGAACGTCAGTGTACAGCTGTTAACATGCATCATTTTGTTGAACATCAGTATACAGCTGTTAACATGCGTCATTTTGTTGAACGTCAGTGTACAGCTGTTAACATGCGTCATTTTGTTGAACGTAAGTGTACTGCTGTTAAAATGCTAACCAGTTCCCGTCCTCGCTGCCTTTTCCTTCCCTGAATCTGATCAGGTACCAATTTACAGCTGGGTACGCTGGAGCTTCTCGGTACTGTGATTCTGACCCGGCACCTTTGCCGCGAGAGACCAACACTCTAACCACTATGTTAATCATACAGACGGAATAGACGGGAATAGACGCGCTAACCACTATGTTAATGATACAGACGGCAATAGACGGGAATAGACGCGCTAACCACTATGTTAATGATACAGGCGGGAATAGACGGGAATAGACGCGCTAACCACTATGTTAATGATACAGACGGGAATAGACGGGAATAGAACCACGCAGACAGGCGGGAATAGACGGGAAAATAGACGCGAATGTTAATGATACAAAAGACGGGAATAGAGCTAACCACTATGAGTACGCGGGCAGACGGGAATAGACGCGCTAACCACTATGTTAATGATACAGACGGGAATAGGGATAAGGAGGAATAAAACGCAACAAAGGTACGCGCAAGTAAGCAGTTGCAATAGTAGTGAAAATGAGAAACAACAAAAACACAAAACGTGGTGACCACGAGAAACAAAGTAAGGTCGGCTTTCAAAAGCCCGTTCAGAGAACCAAACAAGACCCGCACCAAATCCACAAAATGTACCTTTTACCTATTCACAAACGCACGCGCTGTAGACCAAAATGCAAATTGTGCATGGGTGGCTATTCTAACGTAAATAACTATCATATTACATAGCACTCTTCTTACTTCACACAACACGGACACACGACACGGACTACAGCAGTGGTTCCCACAAGTGTGGTGCGCGTACCCCAAAAGGGGTTCACGACAGAATTTATTTTACTTTATTATACTATTTTTAGAGTCCATCATATGTATGTTCAATCAAAATGCTTATTTCTTTTTATTATTACTTTCTTTATTTTAACACACACACGCGCGCGTGCGCACACACAGAGACAGACAGATAAGATACACACACACACACACACATATATTAACCTTGATTTAAAAAAACCACGTCTATTTTAAGGTTTCAGAATGTCAGGAATTTGGAATAAATCCAGTTTTCTTCTTTCTTCTTTGATCCATAACCGCCAACCGTCAAAGCAGTCAGTGGCCATCACGCCTGGTGGCGTCTTGTAGGGCAGCAACAAATTGATTCCACTTTGCTCGGTCGGCGGCCATCCTTCGTACAGTGCCCCAACTGTGGTTCATTCTTTGCATCTCAGCTTCCACAGTTCTCCGCCAAGTTGTTTTTGGTCGGCCTCTCTTTCGCTTTCCCTCGGGGGTCCATAGCATAGCTGTTCTTGTGATGGTATAAGGGTCCCTTCTGAGGACATGGCCAACCCAACTCCAGCGTCTGCCAGCTATGATGGTGTGCATGTCCTCCTGGTTACTCCGAATAAGTAGTTCTTGGTTGCTGATGGTGTTTGGCCAAAAGATTCGGAGAATTTTCCTTAGGTAGATTGTGTGGAAGGAGGACAGTTTCGACATTTCCTTCTCTGTTACTCTCCAACATTCCGCACCATAGAGAAGCACAGAAAGTACACAGCTCTCATACAGTCTTAATTTGGTGTTTGTGCTGTACTGGGAAGACTTCCAAATGTTGTTGAGAACAGCAAAGGCTGTTCTCGCTTTATTCATTCTGTTGTTAATGTCCTTGCTTGTTCCGCCGTCAGGTGTTACTATGCTTCCTAGGTAAGTAAATGTGTCTGTCTGTTCTAACTTCTAGTTCCTTACTGTTGTTGGCTCATGATTGCCCACATTTAGTGTCATGACCTCTGTCTTCTTCAAATTGATGTTCAGGCCAACCTGCTGGCCATACTTATTCAGTCTATCGGTTTTGTCTTGAATGTGTTGGTGTGAATGCGCGAGTAGTGCAATGTCATCTGCATATTCCAAATCTTCCAGTGTAGAAAACGTTGTCCATCTAATTCCTCTTGGACTGCCCTCTGTTGTCTGGCGCATCACCCAATCTATGGCTGTCAAAAATAATGTTGTTGATAAGGAGCATCCGTACTCTTGTTTTCACTTCGAAAGTTACATTACTCGATCCAACACTGCACGCAAAGTTATAATAGAGGCTTTTTATAATGGAAACAATGCGGCTGGGAATTCCATAAGCCCTCAGAATTTTCCATAGGCTGTCCCTGTGTATGCTGTCAAAAGCCTTTTCAAAATCAACAAAGTTAATGTACAGCTGTCTCTGCCATTCTGAGCACTGCTCTATAATGTTCCTGAGGGCAAATATATGATCTGCACTATTTCTGTTCTTTCTGAAGCCCGCTTGTTCTTTCCTCAGTTTATGGTCAACTGCTTTTGAAATTCTCTGGATGATTATCCTGCCTAGTATTTTGATGGGAACTGAGAGGAGGGTAATTCCTCTCCAGTTGTTGCAGTCTGCAAGGTAGCCCTTCTTGGGCAATTTGACAATTATTCCTTTACTCCACTCTGTTGGTGTTGTCTCAGTTTCCCAGACTTGTGCAAATAGTGGTTCTAATAGTTCTGCTGCTAGTTCAGGGTCTGTCTTGAATAGCTCAGCATTCAGATTGTCGTGATCAGGCGCTTTTCCATTTTTTAGCCCTTTGATAGCTGTGATAATTTCTTCTTTTCGTGGAATGTCTGTATTTACGTCTAAGTCACTTTCAGCCTCAGGAACATTCAGCTGAGTCACTGGTGGTTCCTTATTCAGTGTTTCTCTGAAGTGCTCTGCCCATCTTGTTTCCTGCCCCTGTGCTGTGGTGATGAGATTTCCTTGCTTGTCTCTTACTAACGTTATGTTGTTTGCACCTCGTTTTCCACTGATAGCTTTAGTTATTTTATAAACTGTACTTGGTTCATTTCTCAGTGCTGCCTCTTCTGCCTGTCTTGCAAGGTCATCCAGAAATGTCCTTTTGTTAGCACGGGTTTGACGTTTTACTTCCTTGTCCAGCTGACTGTACTGTTCACTATATATTGCCTTTAACCTGGGAGACTTAGCTTCTGTTTTCTTTCTTTTCATCTCCTTTCTCTTCGCTATGGTGTTTAGCGTTTCTGGTGTTATCCAGTCTTGGCTCTTTCTTTCCTGGAATCCCAAGCATGACTTGCTGCTTTCTTTGTATATTGTTGAGATGGTGTTGAATTTCTGGTCCACATTGTTGGTCTCTGTTCTTTCCTGGCTTTTGGTAATCAGATATCGTCTCTTTACGTCGACCACGAACGCTTTTCTGGTGAGGGGGGTCCTTAAGTTTCGTGATGTTATATCTTTTCTGTTTGACTGCAACTGGTCCAGCAGCTCTGAGTTTCACCTTCAGTCTTGCTACTACTAGGTGATGATCACTTCCCACATCTGCGCCTCTTCTTACTTTCACGTCTTGTAGTGCATGTCTCCATCTGCCATTGATCATTATGTGATCTATCTGGTTTTTGTCTCGTCCGTTTGGTGATTCCCATGTTAACTTGTGCACTTCTTTGTGTTGAAAAAGTGTTCCTCCAATGACCAGGTTGTTAATACTGCAGAAGCTTATTAATTTGTCCCCATTCTCATTTACTGTTCCACTGCCGCATTTCCCCATTACTCTTTCGTTATAATTATTGTGTGTTCCAACTTTCGCATTTAGGTCTCCCATTACTATAATAAGATCGTACCTGGGTACAGTTTCCATTTCCTTTTGTACCTGTTGATAGAACTCGTCCTTGATCTCTTCATCGCTGTCGTTTGTTGGTGCATAGCATTGTATAATTGTGGTGTTGGTGAATCTCCCTCTCAGTCTTGCTCTTATTAGTCTGTTGTTAATGGGTTTCCATTCCAGTAGAGACCTTTCCATTCCTTTCTTAAGGATAATGGCTACACCTTCGTTGTGCTGACCGTCCTCTTTACCAGAATAAAGTACTGTTTCCCCTGTGGCTGTTTTTATTCTCCCCATCCCTGTCCATCTACTCTCGCTTATTCCCAGGATATGTAGTTTGTAATTCCTCATCTCTGCTGTGATCTGTCTCAGCTTTCCTGCCTCATTCATAGTTCTGACATTCCAAAAACCAATGTTTTGCGGTCTGGGCATCCGTTTTCATGCCAGTGGCTTCCTTTCGGCTTTCACCACTGTCAGTCATACGAGCCTGAGACTTCGGATGTCCGTCCCGCATCAAAGTATTTTCATTTATTGCTGTTTCTGTAACGTGTGCGATTTTTTACACAGACAGGGGTGTCGGCCCTGTGCTAAAACCCCCAACCTGGAGGACCAGGGTACCAGCTTTTGTCTGACCCCTACCCACGCAGATCAGTCCAGCATGGTTGAACCTACCAGGAGTAAAACTCCCACTGGCATAGCTCTGGGGATTGTCAGGGTACACAAGCTGTCATACCGCTACAAGGTATAAAATCCAGTCTAATATGTAATTATTATCTCTGCCGCACGATCTGTTTCCCGCGAGCCCTTTATCAGAGCGGTGGTAAATTAAAACTAAATATTTTAACCGAAAGTTAACTTCATTTAGGTCTCTTTCTTTCTATCTTATGCAGTTCACAAATAAAGTGAATTTTCGTAAGCTAACTTGTGGGCTTTTTAACTGGACACGCGGTGAAAATATCTTTAAACCTGGGAGCACTGCGATATTAAAAGAGAGCTAGTCCGAAATTTACCAAGGTTATAAATTCTTTCGCCCCCTTTTCAGTCAAATGATGCCTTGGGGTACCGGTAAATCAAGAACGAACGGGTGCCGACCCCTGGCATACATTATATATGCCCTAAGGCAGGAAAAAACAGTACTATTTAAACTACCCTGGTAAGACTCATAAGGGGTACGCGATTACTGTCAGTTTGGGAAACACTGGACGTGCATATAACGGCGGAAACTGTGACTACAGATATAAGTTAGAACCGTGGGGGGGGGGGGGGGAAGCAACCGGTCAATCTAGATCTACCGATAGATCCCAATGCATGATTTGGTAGCTCTTTAAGTGATGGGGAATAGAATTGTTAACCTAGGCAAATTTTGGACAAGCCCTGTTATACAGACACTTAAAAGCGTGGTGTCGCCGTACCCAGGTTTAAATGTACGTTCACTGCATTTCCAGAGAAAACCCGCCAGCTACCGTACTAAGATTCACTTTATTCTAGAAATACATAAGATAGAAAGCGATTTTGTCTTTGAAGTGAAGTTAACTTTCGGTAAAATATTTAGTTTTAATTTACCGCCACTCTGTCCATGTGATTGCAGGAAGAAGATCTCGCAGCAGAGATGAAAGTTACATGTATGTTGGATTTATTCCAAAGTCTAGATACTGTGAAACACGGAAACATACAAGATTATCAGGGTAGATCTTTTGAGACCTCAGTGTTCCTAAAGTTGATCCCCGCAGCTCCTGTGCTGCTGGCCACTGGGCTTGAATATCAAAACAATGGATATACACTGGATATTCTCTTAGATATTCTAGCACGGTATTCTAAGATGGAAATTACTAAAAGGTATTTCGCGTGAGTTCCATTCATTCAATTTCCCGCGTAGTTTCTGGAGTTGTATGAAGAGACAAAGAAAGAACAAGGCTATTGCACTCTCAGGCGATTAACAAGAGAGGTAGTGCGTGGGTCTATGTACAACTAATTGTTACAGAAACAATCGCTGTAAGAGCATGTGAATGTTTGGTGCAGGCTTCAATGGTGGTTACATGCTCAATAAAGACCGCAAAGGAAAATAATGATGGTGATATGATGATAGTGATGATGATGATGGTGATGATGATGAAGATGATTCATTCATTACCCTTCAAGCCTAACAAGCACAGGCAATCAATAAACTCATGCCAAGTCCTCCTGTCCCATACCATCAGCTCAATGTCTTTCTGTGTCGTCCTTTATGACCCCCGTTCTCTTCTCCACGTGTTTTCCGATCTCCCTATACCTGTCTTACCCTAGGAATTCCAGAACTGGGATTGCTTTGTAACTTTCAACAGGTATCCTCAACGTGTGCTCTATCCATCGGCAGCGTCTACTTCTGATCTCTTGACCCACTAGCATTTGTCTGATTTTTATCATTAGTTGCACAATGGTAATCTTGTTGTGCCATTTCAATACTACTATTCTACGTAAACGTGAACTTACGAGTACATATATTTATGCGAATCTATGTAAACAATTTTATCACATGACTATTTCTGAACGTGTACGTCAGTGACAGCTGTTTCGCGTGAGTAGCGTGAGTATAAAAGGCACAAATATAAACAAAAGACTCAAAACAGGTCAACCATTCACGAACTTCAATGACAAAGCGAACGACATAATTTTTAAGTGAAGAGTACATATGCCTATCAAGTGAAGAAAACAAATAACTGACAAGTGAAGAGTATAACTGGCTGTCAAGTGAACTGTACGCGTGATTATCTTTTGGAAAATGCAAATAACTGTAACAGGTGGCTATCATGTGACGAGCCCACATTTTAAGCGAAGAGTACCTGTGACTAGCCAGTGAAGATCGGAGATAATAAAAAAAAAGCTAAAGTTAATACAACAAAGGAGTGCACAATTACGTGAAATGTAGTGAACGTAGACATGCGCATGCACTCCTTAAAGAACAAGCACGGAAGTACCAAAGTAAAGAACAAGGAAAGTGCCAATAAACAAAAAGTTGTGGCGCCTCCTGTTTAGAAACGGGATGTGTGTATATATACTGAAGCACATTAAAAACGCACCACCTGTATAATCCAGGAACAGAGTGTGAAATGTAAATATAAGTGTTTACAAGTTTACATATTTGGAATCTTTATTCATTTTCCTATGAATCCATGCTGGTCATTAATTTGTACATTTGATTGTTATGAAATTCACTGCATTGTGTGCAGGCAAGGGAGAAAACCAAAAATGCAACCAATAAAAAAATTCATTCACACTATCCTCAGTATCTGGTAAGTCCACCGTGTGCTTGCAAACAAGCTTGGCAGCGGCTCCGCATGGAACGCACAAGTCTCTGAAGGAAATTCAGGGGAATCAAGTCCCATTCACGTGTAAGAGCAGCTTCGAGCTGTTGCAGATTAGCTGGAGAACCTTGCCTGTAGACTCTGCGTCCAAGCTGGTCCCACAGATGTTCTATAGGGGACATGTCTGGTGATAGGGCAGGCCAATCAATCGTCTCAATGTTCTGCTGCTGTAGATATTGCTGCGTAATACATGCGGTGTGCGCACGTGCGTTATCCTGCTGGAGAAGCTGCAAGTCTGGATAATTTGTGAACGCAGGAGCAACCAATGCATCCAGAACCTCATCTCGATATGTCACAGCATTAACATTTCCACGGAAGACGTAAAGAGGCAAGCGATGGTGAAAACTGAATCCTCCCCAAATGTGAATACTGCCACCTCCAAATCGGTTGTGCTGACGAACACAGCAATCTGCAAAGCGCTCCCCACACCGTCGCCAAATCCGCAAACGTCCATCAGCAAAGGATATGTTGAATCTGCTCTCGTCTGTGAATAGGACAGCATTCCACTGCAGTCTCGATCCCCCAGATGAGGTGGGATTTTTTTAGGCCACAAACGGCTCCTGGGTCGACCCAGCCCCCAACTGAGCAACTCTGGGAAGGTTAAGGCGGCCGGCGTGATGCTGGTCACATCACCCCTAGTGTGCCGATGGTCAAGAAAATATGGGCCTAACACCATATTTCCAATATGCCTCAATGTGCATGTAACGGGATCCTTTACCTTTACCTACGATGGAAAACGTGGTAGTATGGAACCCGTACGCAATTCCATAAGACCATGACACAATACATGCGCAGAACAAAGAAAAAACATGACAATGATATTAATTTAAAAGGTAAAGGTAGTCCCGTAGCAGATACTGACGTAGTAGAAGTGAAGTGCTGGAGACTTCACTATACTTAGTATCAGCTTTAATTTTTTTCTTTCCGTTCATATATTTTTAAATACAGTCAAGTTTACACTAAACATTCCTAATTATAACTAGGTAGACTCTTTGCCGAGATGGCGGAGGCAAATGCTCAACTGAAACTATTCAGCTATCCTCTATTTCAAAATGATTTTAAAAAGAAAGAAAGAGTTTAGGCCTACTACGAAACAATCGGGGCCTACTACGATACAATCGTGACCTACTTTTCCAGAAAAGCGTTAGTCACTCACTGATGTCACGGAAATAATGGGGTCGATCCAATAGGAAATTAAGCGTTGCTCTATTGATGTTATTATCGAATGTGATGAAGGTGGCGAGGTAGTAATGCCCGCCCCGAGTGCCAAATACTTTAAGTACGCCCCTGGGTAGGGCATTCGCGAAGCTAATGATTATTAAGGTCACTCTGATGAGAAAATAGAATAGCACAATTTACTAGTACCGCAGCAATACACACGTCATTCACTGCGTTGTTTCACAGTTCAAAAACACGTTATTTACTGTGCTATTTCACATTACAAAAATACGTCATTTACTGTATTATCTCACATTACAAACACGTTATTTACTGTCTTATTTCACATTAGTTCTTCTTCTTCTTCTTCCTCGTTCGTCCTGAAAAGGACGTTGGTTGCGTTGTGTCTGTTTACACCGGAGCTGCGATATCTGCGCCTGTCGGCCGACACATCCAACTTCAGCCTGGCATTTTTTGGGACCGGGCTTGCCTTCCCTCTTCGATCCTTACTCTCTCAGCCAGACTGCAGTGATGCAGCCTGTTTCCAGGACCACCATGTGGAGGTGGAGTAGGTTCTTGGTCAGCTCTGGTTCCCTGACACAAGCAGTCAAGCTATGGATCGCTGACTGCATTCTCTATTGCTGCATCTTTGGGTCCCATTTCACATTACAAAAATTCGTCATTCTCTGTGTTATTTCACATTACAAAACACGTCATTTACTGTATTATTTCACATTACAAAAATACGTCATTTACTGTCTTATTTCACATTACAAAAATACGTCATTTACTGTCTTATTTCACATTACAAAATACGTCATTTACTGTGTTATTTCACATTACAAAATATGTCACATTACAAAAATATGTCATTTACTGTGTTATTTCACATTACAAACACGTCATTTACTGTGTTATTTCACATTACAAAACACGTCATTTACTGTGTTATTTCACATTACAAAACACGTCATTTAATGTGTCATTTCACATTACAAAACACGTCATTTACTGTGTTATTTCAGATTACAGTACAATAATACGTCATTTACTGTGTTATTTCACATTACAAAAATACGTCATTTACTGTGTTAGTTCACATTACAAATACGTTATTTACTGTGTTATTTCACATTACAAAAATACGCCATTTACTGTCTTATTTCACATTACAAAATACGTCATTTACTGTGTTATTTCACATTACAAAACATGTCACATTACAAAGATACGTCATTTACTGTGTTATTTCACATTACAAAACACGTCATTTACTGTGTTATTTCACATTACAAAAACACGTCATTTACTGTGTTATTTCACATTACAAAAACACGTCATTTGCGTCATTTACTGTGTTATTTCACATTACAAAAACACGTCATTTACTGTGTTATTTCACATTACAAAAACACGTCATTTACTGTGTTATTTCACATACAAAAACACGTCATTTACATTACAAAAACACGTCATTTACTGTGTTATTTCACATTACAAAAACACGTCATTTACTGTGTTATTTCACATTACAAAAACACGTCATTTACTGTGTTATTTCACATTACAAAAACACGTCATTTACTGTGTTATTTCACATTACAAAAACACGTCATTTACTGTGTTATTTCACATTACAAAAACACGTCATTTACTGTGTTATTTCACATTACAAAAACACGTCATTTACTGTGTTATTTCACATTACAAAAACACGTCATTTACTGTGTTATTTACAAAAACACATTTACTGTGTTTATTTCACATTTACTCATTGTTGTGTTATTTCACATTACAAAAACACGTCATTTACTGTGTTATTTCACATTACAAAAACACGTCATTTACTGTGTTATTTCACATTACAAAAACACGTCATTTACTGTGTTATTTCACATTACAAAAACACGTCATTTACTGTGTTATTTCACATTACAAAAACACGTCATTTACTGTGTTATTTCACATTACAAAAACACGTCATTTACTGTGTTATTTCACATTACAAAAACACGTCATTCACTGTGTTATTTCACATTACAAAAAACACGTCATTTACTGTGTTATTTCACATTACAAAAACACGTCATTCACTGTGTTATTTCACATTACAAAAACACGTCATTTACTGTGTTATTTCACATTACAAAACACGTCATTTACTGTGTTATTTCACATTACAAAACACGTCATTTACTGTGTTATTTCACATTAACAAAAAACACGTCAATTACTTTGTTGTTTCGCAGATTTGGCAGATCTACTGCAAGCAGAACATGAAAAACACATAGAAAAGGGGCAGTTCGACTTCATGTGGAGCACAAAAAAGCAACAACGTTACTATTTGTAGAACACAGAAAAAGCAGCAACTGGACCATTTGTAGAACACAGAAATGTATCTAGTATCGTGAAGTCTCTAACACTTTACTCCACTGCGGCATTATCTGTTATGGGACTACCTTTACCTCTTTCTATGATATGCGCCTCATTCTTTTATATATATACACACACACACACTTCACGGGCCTCATTCTTTTATATATATACACATACACACACACTTCACGGGCCTCATTCTTTTATATATACACACACACACACACACACACACACTTCACGGGCCTCATTCTTTGTCCTAAGTATTTGTTTATTGTCCATGTTTCTGCACCAAACAATAATGAAGAGTGTAACACCTGATGACTATCACTTTTAATGTGTTATTTCTTAAGACGTTAATAATATCCGTTTCATGTTTTTTTAATTTAACTTTGGCTATTCGTACTCTCTTTTTGATTTCCGTTTCACCCTTGTTACATCTTCAATCATAGCGCAATGGACACAGCGAAAGATTAAATTAGGAGGTAGATCCCACAGGTGGATGTCAGCTTGGCAGTGCTGCAATAAGTATGTTTACACAAACAAACCGCATTTCCGCGCTAGTTTACCTGACTATGTGCATACAAATTCCATATCCTGTTACCTTCATTTCACTCAGGTGTAAGAATAATTGATGCCTCGTGCTAAGTGCCGTGCCCCTGAAGCTGTATAAATCCTATTTATGTCACTACATCCGTTTTTAAACAGATTAATGCCAGTTGAAAGTCTACGCACAGATTAATTACTGTCTTAATGCCAGTTGAAAGTCTACGCACAGATTAATTACTGTCTTAATGCCAGTTGAAAGTCTACGCACAAATTAATTACTGTCTTAATGCCAGTTGAAAGTCTACGCACAAATTAATTACTGTCTTAATGCCAGTTGAAAGTCTACGCACATATTAATTACTGTCTTAATGCCAGTTCAACATCTAGGCTAGGGACCAGCAACGTTGCGTAATTTGTACATTTTTAACTTGTCTGAAGTAATGTTAAATAAGTTCGTTCTTATTTGTTCTCAGTGTCAAACTGACAAATATGACGTGTTTTAAGATGTGAATGATAACAAGCTTGAGTGCACAATGGAGAGATGGGTATGATGAACTAATGCATCAAATTATCCGCAAACAGCAACTCTCGGGCATGATTTTTTTCCCCCTTTAATGTCAGTGACAGGAAACCAGCACAATATTAATGGAACCACGAAATCTTTAAGCCAACCCGTATCACAGCAGCCAAATAGGAACAATTCACAAGTTTTCCTTTTAAACTTCAGTTTCATTCCGTTTTTTTTTTTTTTTTTGCGAGACGTGGCTTGTTCATCCCAGACGCAAGGGCTGTTGATTATATTAAGTCATAGGTCCAAATATAAATCACCTAAAGGCCAATCACGTTTCATTTTAACCTGTGAAATCGAAATGTCTGAGAAATGTGGCTGGGATTTTAAAAGAGGTAAAAATAAAATATATCTTGATACGGTCGCTCATTCACGCGTGGAACACATACAGCAACGGCAGATAGACTACACGTAGAACACGTAAAGAATACAGAACATCGTAAGCTCGGCTACAGGTAAAACATACATAAAAGCGGCAGTTCGACTACATGTTTACACATGTAGAAAACAAAAAAGCAGAAACTGGATCACGTACAGAACACACACAAAACGGCAGCTTGACTACATGTAGAACAAGAAGAAAAGCGGCAGTTCGATTACGTGTAGAACAAGTAAAACTTACAGGAAAGCGGCAGATCTACTATAAGCAGAACACGTAAACACATAGAAAAGGGGCAGTTCGACTTCATAACACAGAAAAGGCAGCACCTGGACCATTTGTAGAACATAGAAACGGCAGTACCTGGACTATTTGTAGAACACAGAAAAGGCAGCACCTGGACCATTTGTAGAACACAAAAAAGGCAGCACCTGGACCATTTGTACAACTCAGAAAAGGCAGCACCTGGACCATTTGTAGAACATAGAAAAGGCAGCACCTGGACCATTTGTAGAACAAAACAGCTCTATTTCAAATACAGGAGAAAAGGAAGACACAAGAATCAGAAACGAGGAGGGCAAAAACAAACAAAACCACACAAGCCGGATAGTGAGGCAGGAAATGAAAAACACTATGGAACACGCCACGGCACCACGAACAGACAATCAACGAAGAGGAATCCAGACAGTCAGCTAGTGGTCCTTTTTAGGACCAGTCCTTTTCAGGACTAACAACCGGCTAGCACCGAAGAAACTAAATGCACAATATACCCCAATTATAACCAACTCTCAGGTTGAACAGGGTATAACAGCAATATAGTCGACAAACGAACGAACGAACCATTTGTAGAACACAGAAAAGGCAGCACCTGGACCATTTGTAGAATACAGAAAAGGCAGCACCTGGACTATTTGTAGAATACAGAAAAGGCAGCACCTGGACTATTTGTAGAATACAGAAAAGGCAGCACCTGGACTATTTGTAGAGTACAGAAAAGGCAGCACCTGGACCATTTGTAGAACACAGAAAAGGCAGCACCTGGACCATTTGTAGAACACAGAAAAGGCAGCACTTGGACTATTTATAGAACACAGAAAAGCATCAGGTGGACCACATATAAAACACAGAAAAACAGAGGATGAAACGGTTCAGTCATCGGAAGATAATACACAGGACCAACCACTAGCAGAATTTTTGTATACTAGGTCAGCAGAACTGAAAGAATGACACTGAAAATCATAAAAGACAAAAAGAAGGCGATGAATCACCAAGATGACCTTCCGTCAACAATAATGCTAATGAAAGATCCGCATGAGGCTTAGAGGTAACAGGTTCCTAGTGTAGAAACAAAAATCTATTAAAGCGAGGTGTGAATTTACCAGAGACATATAACCTCTAATGAATAATTATACCACGTTTATTTGGCATTTATAATTAGGTAATTAAACAATCCCCTTATGATACAGCACTAATTAGACTGCGTCACCTTCAGACACAGCGTCTGACTGGCAGAGTAGTTAAAGTGCGAAAGCCTCGCGGCAAAGTTACTGGGTTCCGGGATCGAAACCTGGTAGCGTCATGCTCCAGTCTACCCAGCTGTAGATGTGTACCTGACTATGCTCGTAAGTTAGGGAAGGAAAAGGCAGCGGGGAAGAGAACTGGTCACCCCACAACATACAGCTGGACCTAGTATAGCAGAAGTCTCTAACACTTTACTCCCCTACGGCCGTGTCTGCTATGGGACTACCTTTTAGCCTTTAGACTAGAGTTTCTTAACCTGTCAATCAAAAAGGGATCCATGAATGGATACTATGGGTCCGTGTGCATAAAGTAGATTTAACATGTAAAATTTTAAATTATACTTTTACGTACATATCTTTAAGCAAGGGGTCAATTGCCCTCTTTGGGCAATCAAAGGGGTCCGTCGCCTTCAGGGTTCAATAAAAGGGCCCCGTAGCCTTCAGCGTATAATAAAAGGGGTCCGTAGCCATCAGCGGTCAACCAAATGGGTCAATGGCACAAGAAAAAAAGGTTAAGAAATCCTGTTTTAGACCGCCATTAACTTCCATAGCAAGAGGTTTAAGCATTCATTATTCTATATCACCTAGGGCTGAATCTGTTCTATTTATGGCTGTCTTCTCCATGCTACGGGCCCAATTTATGGAGGTATGCCTCTCGTGTGGATAAGACACACATTAAGGAAAGCTGTTGATAGTATTACCAGGCAGTCCTTGTGCAGGAATCCACCAGGTAAATGAAGTACAGGCAGACTGAAGAACACACGAAGAATGCGGCAGTATGTATACAACACACAGCCCTGAGTGGTCTTTGCACATTAAAACTTGGGTTAGACAATATATAATAATCTAATGATCTCTCCTTTTTTTACTTTTTTTTTTTTAAACTCAGAACCTAACTGTACAGAAACACTGCTCGTATTCAGTGGCGTATATAAGACACCCGGGGTCTCTGCGGTGCGAAAGGCACTGGAAGTAATTACGGTCCACGATAAGTGCACACTGCTGGAGTAAACAGAAACACTAATAGCAACTTTCTATACATATAACAACCTTTCAGTATTTAAAACGTACCTAATTATAATCCCAAGCAGTACAAACAACGATGATCCGATGTGATCCAAAAGAACAGACAGGATATCTATATATATGCTGATTCTGCATGAAATTAACTTCTGCTTTATACTTCATTAGACACTTATGGATAAAATATATGATAAGCGCTTAAGCGCCCCACGCTTTTTGTCAATTTGATGTTACATTTTTTTACTGCAAGATATAAACTCCTTGAAAAATTATTTGTGGCTTTTTAGTGCATTTTAAGAGTGTGTTTAAAATATTTTTATTTTTTATTCTTTGTTTAAGTTTTTTTAGACCTGATGTTAAATCTCTCCGACAGATGTCTCAAGTTGTTAATGTTATGAAATATTCCCTATGGAAATTACTCTTACACCAGCCAGGCGTGCGAGCAATGCTTTTAGTAATCCTTCTGTTTGCAAGCAGAGGTTAAGTATCCCCAAACTCCACGCTAGGATGAGCACTGGCGGCTGGTCTGAATGACAAATAACGAGACGCAACACACTTTTTTCTGTACTTTACGACGAGATGCAGCACAGTTTTTCGGTAGGTAACAACGAGACACAACTGTGGTGAAGTGGGATGTTATAAATACTTATAGGGAACTTAGTGTACTGACTGAGATCAGCTGTGAAGGTATCTATATCTATTAAGAGTAGTGTATTATAGATAACCTTACTTGCTACCACATATCTATATATCTCAGTCAGAATTATTCTGGAATAGTGTGATGCTACGTTATGTGTCTAGGGTATGTGTATGATGAAGTGTAAGTCACAACAACAGACAGATAAACAATTTAATTTAATCCACTACTCTTGACAACACTGTGACACTCACATACATATAACACTCTACAAAGATATCTTAAAAGAGTCACTGATAAACTTTCAAATAACAATCTGTATTCATTACTGGCATGAATGAATATGTGTCCTGATTCAACTACAAGGGAACCAGGAATCACAATCAATTTAAATTACAAGTTATGTACAGAATGTATTTAATATGAATATTGTAGTGACATATATTATTACCAATGTTCTATGTGTGTCAGTTGTGTAGTAGTAAAATGAGGTAATACTGGTTTTGTTTTGTTCAAGCTCTGTTGGTATTTGTCATCATGACTTCAATAGTTTGTCTTTAGGGACTAGTATTGGAGATGTTCACAGTTCCTGATTTTAAGACAAGTAAATTCCCCTCTTAATGTTAATTTTAAAAAGTCAGTTCAAGATGAGGGGACATAATGTTGAGCTCAGCTGGCCAAGTTAGCTTATCTGGCGTGATGGCGGCAGGAAAGGACTCCTCTGCTCGAATTCTCCTCTGGGCTCTGGAGACACCTCACTGATAGCTAAAAGGACCAAGGAGTATGCTGTCCGACACTGGATTCAGCAAAGCTCTGACCAGGTGCTGCTCAGTACCATCAAGACCACTGTCCCACAATTCATACGAATAAACACAGATACGTTGATTAGCAATGAATTCTGGCACAAACTGGCACAAATTTCCATCTGCCTATGTTCCAGGCTTTTATTTAACACAATTATGAGCTGGCTTCAACGCACTGTTGCTTTATCAAGATCATATAAACAAGTGGTCTCGAACTAACGCTCCCAAGTGTGTATATCAGCGAGTCTGACCAATGAGCCCCGTTTCGACAAGTGTTTGAAAAAATGTTACCTTTCCCCGTTTCCCCTAACAACCAAGATAGTATTTATAGCCCGACCAATCGTGGTTAGGCTTTCATTTGTTGCGCTCCAATCAATTTGGAGTTTACATGGTAGGCTATTTCTGTAACGTAAATTTTTTTCAAACACGTTAAAAAAAAATCTTATGAGCAGAAATGATTTCATGCTGTCAGGCAGCCTCACTATTTTATTTTGGGTATAATTTATTAATTCCTGGACTATTTGCGTAACGTTTTACATATTATTTGTCAGCAAGCCCTAAGGAACCCAATTTTCCCACTTTAAAAGAGCTACGTGGCTGCGTTCAAAATATGTATTTTCTACCTCCTGTTTCGAAGATATGCTGTCTGGGTACTGTTATGTTTTCAACCGTAAACCCATCTAATGTTATCTTTTCTAATAAGAGTTTTTTATGATTTATAAACCTAACTCTGGGAAAGGGTAGTGTATTTTATCACTGTCCGTCTGAAAAAAAATTAGTGCATGTAGACTTACACGCGTGATAGTAGTAATTGTGTATCGCGCGACGCGTGTTTAATGTTCGGCTTTCTGCCTCTCCCTTCTCGCTATCCTTTTGTCCATCTGTTCGTTCGTTTTGGTAACGTAATGTAGAAAAAGACATGAATGGAATTTAAAATTTAGGTCATTACGCAGTCTGCCTCTTAATGTTTTTCCAAGAAATACAGCACACGTTTCATTGAAGAAAGCGGGTATAATACAGTAAGCTTTTACTATCAACGTGAAAGCGTTACAATTTGCAGACGAAGCAGAAAACAAGGGGGATTTCGAGTACATTCTTTGTGACAGCACTGTCATTTTACCATTGCTCTTTTCTTTATTAATTTTATTTGTTAGGCTTCATATTTAATTGATAATTTATATATGTGGATTAGAATATTTCATGACACCTCCCCTCTTAAAACAGACATTATATGTCAGTCCTTTATTCTATATACACATAGAGAAATTTATTATTATTTCTGGGGTTTACGGTGATTCTCATCACACGGATGGCGGCTTAAAAAATCCGCTCCCAAATTGGTTTTTCCAGATATATACTCGATGCTAAAATTATATGGAGCCAGAAGCAAAGACCATCGGAGTAACCTAGAGTTCTCATGCTTAGCCTGTGCTAGAAACGATAAAGGTTTGTGATCTGTTTGCAACTTAAATGCCTTCCCATATAGATAAATATTGAATTTCTTTATTGCCCATATTACTGCAAGACATTCTTTTTCGCTAGTTGAGTAGTTGATTTCAGCTTTATTCAACTTTCTGCTAGCATATGCCACTGGGCTTAATTCCCCATCCAATGCATCTGATTTCTGTAGTAGAGTTGCACCTAGCCCAATATTACTTGCATCCGTCCTTACTATGAATTCTTGACTTAAGTCAGGTAATTTCAAAATGGGTTTACTTGTGAGCTTTTCCTTCAATTCTTGGTAAGTCATTTCACATTGTGGTGTCCATGTAATGCGATCTGGATGTCCTTTACGTGTCAATTCAGTTAACGGTGCACATATGGAATTAAAGTTTTTGATATACTTCTGGTAGAAACCACATAAGGAGACAAAGGATCTCACGTCCTTCTTGGTTTGTGGTCTCGGGGCTTTCTGTAGTTTCTCTAATTTCTTTGGGTCAGGGGTCATGTTTCCCTGATAAACTGTGTGTCCCAAAAATTCCAATTCTTTACATCCAACGCAACATTTGGTTGGTCGGGCTGTTAAATTTGCCTCCCTAAGTCGATCAAACAGCATGTTCAGAGAGTCAATGTGTTCCTCAAATGTTTCTGTTGCTATAAGGATATCATCCATAAAATTTGTTATACAGGGATTATTCAGAGGATCCAATAATTTTCTCATCATTCTAGAGAAGACACTAGGCGCATTCTTCAATCCAAATGGCAATCTATTAAACTCATAGTGTCCTTCTGAGGTACTAAAAGCTAGGTATGGTCTAACCTCAGGCTTTACTGGAATCTGATAGTATCCTTTACTCAGATCCACTTTTGAGAAATATTTAGCTTTATTTAGTCTGGCAAACAGCTGATTTGTATCCGGCAATGGATCCACCTGTCCTTCTGTAATACCATTCAGTCTCCTGTAATCTATACAGAGTCTATGTTCTCCAGAGGGCTTCCTTAAGAGTACCACCCCGGAACTATACGAAGACTCACTGTGCGAAATAATTCCTTCCTTCAACAGATAGTCTATCTCTTCCTTCAAAGCTTTTTCCTTAGCAAACGGAATCGAATATGGTTTCATACAGACAGGTGTGGAGTCTATGAGTTTCATATCATATTCCAATAGGTTTGTATGCCCTGGTCGGTCTGTTAACACCTCTGCATGATTATTTAGAACCTGTTGCACTCTCTCTTTCTGAGTTTTCGTTAAATGTGTACTGATTTTCACCTGTGCTGCTGTCTCACAGGGGTGTAATGGATATTCAAATGATGAAAGTGGTTCCTTTTTCATCTCCATGGCGATGGACAAGGTCAACAAGTGTGTCTCTGCCTGATGTTCTCTTTCCAAATATTTCTTCAGGAGATTCACATGATAGATTTTTTCTTTCCCCTTCTTATCTATCTTATAATTTGTTCTAGACACCTTCTCTAGAACTGTATATGGACCCTGCCATCCAATTTGTAACTTATTCTGACTCCCGGGCAAAAGAAGCAGTACTTTCTCTCCCACAGCCAAATTTCTGTCTTTCGCCTTCCTGTTATAATAGGCAGCATGTTTCTTCCTGGCTTGTTTCAAATTTTCATTGGCAAGTTTCCAGCCAGTTTTCAACCGAGTGGTCAGCTCATTCACATATTGGTATGAAGATGTAATGTTTTCCTCTGCCTTTTCATCAGTCCACGTTCTTAACATAGCTACATATGGACCTTTAATTGTGTGGACCTATTTGTCCATGCACCGGTATGGTCTCTTCCACTTGAATCTTTATAGTGATGATTTTTCCTCCCAGAATTATCATTCACAAAACGACCGCTACCAATTTTTCTTTTGGGGCTTTCTCCCCTCTTAAAATTCTTGATGAGAGATTTCCTCTCTACATCTTCTTCCTCCAGTTTGTTTAAGTCCGATTGAGGGATTGTCGGCTTATCCTGGGGTAAGACATCTTTTTGCACTCTCCGCATAGTGGCCATAGTAAAACAGTTAAGTGAAGCTTGTCCGTGAAAAGGGGCTTCCCATTCCATTTGGTCCACTTTTCCAAATTTATATCTCTTTTTATTATCAGGCCTAATTTTGCCCCGTGGCGTGTCCAGGTCCTGATCCATGTTCCCACTTGTGGGTGTTCCCTCATGTGCTATACTACACCTTTCTACAAAATTCTCAATGTCCCATCTTGCTTTGGGCCAATAATAATTGTGAGCCACCTTTTGAATGATGGTACCTATCTTCTCATGGTCCCCATCTGGTTTCACATGTAGGCTCCTTATTAAGTCTGTCCTATATCTTTTTGGAAGAACCAGCTGTCCGTGACCATTGGATCTAGCTCCAGTCTTCCTATACATCAACTTGTTTTTCATGTAAAATCTCCCTTGCCTGGAGTTGTATGACAAGTTGACAATTTTCTGAAACAAGGCTTGAGTGTTTTATCCCCAGCCTGTGCCTTCCTCATCTCTTCTGGAGTGGTATCCAACATAATATCCTCCTCCTGTCTTGAGGTCGACCTGACCTGAAGGGTTGCCATATACACAGGTTTCCTTCTGCAACGGTCAGTGTCATGATTGTCCATCTGACAATTCTTACACCACCTTTTTCCTTGGTTGAAAGATTTTCTTTCATCATATTTCCTTTCATCGAATTGTGGGAATTTATTTTTATTTTCATACCGTGGCCTATCAAATTGGTGCTTACCTTTATTTTGATCCCTAGGATCAAATTTATTAAAGTTCTGTGGTGCCCTAAAGTTATCCACCTGTTTCTTTTTATTACCTGTTACCTCTGCTTGAGCTGCTTGATACCTTTCAGCAACATTTAGCAACTCACCCAGCCTCTCTGCACCTTGTTCCATGAGAAACTTTCTCAGGTCTGGAGCCATGGACTCTCTTAATTGCTCTATAAGGACCATTTCCTTAAGATCTTGGGTTTTCCCCAGAGAAGTCCATTTCTCCAAGTATGTCTCGATTCGTGCAGAGAACTGGTGATAGGTTTCACCTGACAGTAGTTTAGCATTCCTAAATTTTTTCCTGTAAAATTCAGCATTCTTTTCATACCTTAACAAAAGAGCCTGCTTTAGCATGTCATAATTTTCCTGATCACCTCTGCTCATTTTTGCAAAAACTTCATAAGCTGCCCCACGAAGTCCCTGAGATAACTTTAAGCTCCACCTTTCTCTCTCTAACCCATACGTGGTAGCTAATAGTTCGTACCTATTTATATAGCTCTCAATATCATCGTCTTTCTCAACAAAATGATCTAAATGAAAGTTCATAGCTGAGGTTGAGGCTCCTTGAGTAACTGTAGCATCAGAGGCAAAGGGACTGGCACCATTTTCAGGAGCATGGCCTTGAAACTCAAACTCCCTTAGTCGTAACTCATGTTCCCTTTGTAATCTTTTCTCCTCCTTTTCTGCTTCCCTCTCTGCAGTCAATCTTCTTTCTTCTGCAGCTAATTTCTTCTCTTCTCTTTCTGCAGCCTGTCTTCTTTCCTCGGCTTCCAATGCTTTTGCCTCTTTGTCAGCCTCAATCTGCAACCTCTTAGTCTCAGCCTCAGCTTGCAACCTCTTAGTCTCAGCCTCAAACTGTAACTTCTTAATTTCCTTGTCAGCCTCTAACCTTCTTTCGGCTTCTTTTTCTAATCTTCTTTCTTCGCGTTCAATAAATTTGTCACATTCCGTTGTGACATAGGCAACCATAACTTGCCCATCTAATCCTAACTCTTTTGCAGTCTGAACCGCAGCAGATCGAAATTTGGCCAGGTCCGCCATTGTCTATCAGGTAAATTTTTATAATGTCTACCCAACAATTCAATTTCTAACTATATATCTAATGGACAACACAGGCACCGTGAGCTCAACCTTATTTAATTCCACCCAAGGATACCTTTTAATTCTTATATTCCCTGAAGTGAATTACCCCCAATATTTTTAATAGTTAAAGATTCAAAATCCCAAGAGCGAGACCCCAATATATGTGGTGAAGTGGGATGTTATAAATACTTATAGGGAACTTAGTGTACTGACTGAGATCAGCTGTGAAGGTATCTATATCTATTAAGAGTAGTGTATTATAGATAACCTTACTTGCTACCACATATCTATATATCTCAGTCAGAATTATTCTGGAATAGTGTGATGCTACGTTATGTGTCTAGGGTATGTGTATGATGAAGTGTAAGTCACAACAACAGACAGATAAACAATTTAATTTAATCCACTACTCTTGACAACACTGTGACACTCACATACATATAACACTCTACAAAGATATCTTAAAAGAGTCACTGATAAACTTTCAAATAACAATCTGTATTCATTACTGGCATGAATGAATATGTGTCCTGATTCAACTACAAGGGAACCAGGAATCACAATCAATTTAAATTACAAGTTATGTACAGAATGTATTTAATATGAATATTGTAGTGACATATATTATTACCAATGTTCTATGTGTGTCAGTTGTGTAGTAGTAAAATGAGGTAATACTGGTTTTGTTTTGTTCAAGCTCTGTTGGTATTTGTCATCATGACTTCAATAGTTTGTCTTTAGGGACTAGTATTGGAGATGTTCACAGTTCCTGATTTTAAGACAAGTAAATTCCCCTCTTAATGTTAATTTTAAAAAGTCAGTTCAAGATGAGGGGACATAATGTTGAGCTCAGCTGGCCAAGTTAGCTTATCTGGCGTGATGGCGGCAGGAAAGGACTCCTCTGCTCGAATTCTCCTCTGGGCTCTGGAGACACCTCACTGATAGCTAAAAGGACCAAGGAGTATGCTGTCCGACACTGGATTCAGCAAAGCTCTGACCAGGTGCTGCTCAGTACCATCAAGACCACTGTCCCACAATTCATACGAATAAACACAGATACGTTGATTAGCAATGAATTCTGGCACAAACTGGCACAAATTTCCATCTGCCTATGTTCCAGGCTTTTATTTAACACAATTATGAGCTGGCTTCAACGCACTGTTGCTTTATCAAGATCATTTAAACAAGTGGTTTCGAACTAACGCTCCCAAGTGTGTATATCAGCGAGTCTGACCAATGAGCCCCGTTTCGACAAGTGTTTGAAAAAATGTTACCTTTCCCCGTTTCCCCTAACAACCAAGATAGTATTTATAGCCCGACCAATCGTGGTTAGGCTTTCATTTGTTGCGCTCCAATCAATTTGGAGTTTACATGGTAGGCTATTTCTGTAACGTAAATTTTTTTCAAACACGTTAAAAAAAAAAATCTTATGAGCAGAAATGATTTCATGCTGTCAGGCAGCCTCACTATTTTATTTTGGGTATAATTTATTAATTCCTGGACTATTGGCGTAACGTTTTACATATTATTTGTCAGCAAGCCCTAAGGAACCCAATTTTCCCACTTTAAAAGAGCTACGTGGCTGCGTTCAAAATATGTATTTTCTACCTCCTGTTTCGAAGATATGCTGTCTGGGTACTGTTATGTTTTCAACCGTAAACCCATCTAATGTTATCTTTTCTAATAAGAGTTTTTTTATGATTTATAAACCTAACTCTGGGAAAGGGTAGTGTATTTTATCACTGTCCGTCTGAAAAAAAATTAGTGCATGTAGACTTACACGCGTGATAGTAGTAATTGTGTATCGCGCGACGCGTGTTTAATGTTCGGCTTTCTGCCTCTCCCTTCTCGCTATCCTTTTGTCCATCTGTTCGTTCGTTTTGGTAACGTAATGTAGAAAAAGACATGAATGGAATTTAAAATTTAGGTCATTACGCAGTCTGCCTCTTAATGTTTTTCCAAGAAATACAGCACACGTTTCATTGAAGAAAGCGGGTATAATACAGTAAGCTTTTACTATCAACGTGAAAGCGTTACAATTTGCAGACGAAGCAGAAAACAAGGGGGATTTCGAGTACATTCTTTGTGACAGCACTGTCATTTTACCATTGCTCTTTTCTTTATTAATTTTATTTGTTAGGCTTCATATTTAATTGATAATTTATATATGTGGATTAGAATATTTCATGACAACAACACAGTTTTTCGGTAGCTTAAGAAGAGACACAACAAAGTTTTTCGGTAGCTTAAGGCGAGACATAACACAGTTTTTCGGTAGTTTAAGACGAGAGACAACACAGTTTGTCGGTAACTTAAGACGAGACACAACACAGTTTTTCGATAGCTTAAGGCGAGACTTAACACAGTTCTTCAGTAGCTTAAGGCGAGACACAACTCAGTTTTTCGGTAGGTAACAACGAGACATAACACAGTTTATCTGTAGTGTCAAGTGAGATAAAACACAGTTTTTCGGTAGTTTGAGAGACACAACAGTTTTTCGGTAGTTTACGATGAGATACAACACAGTTTTTCGGTAGTTTACGACGAGACACAAAAAAGTATTTTTTTTCGTTACGACCAGACAAAACATTAACCGGTAATTTACAAGGCACAACACAGCTTTTCGGTAGTTTACGACGAGACACAACACAGTTTTTCGGTAGTGTACGACGAGACACAACACAATTTTTTTGCTTGTTTACGACGAGACACGACACAGTTTTTCGGTAGTTTCTGGCGAGGCACAACAGTTTTTTGGTAGTTTACAACGAGAGACAACACATTTTTTCGGTAGTTCACGACGACACACAACATAATTTTTTGCTAGTTTACGACGAGACATTACACATTTTCCGTGTAATTTAGGACGAATCACAACTTATTTTTCAGGTAGTTTCAGATGAGTCGAGCACAGTTTTCAGGCAGTTTAAGACGAGTCATAACACATTTTCCCACTAGTTTAAGACGAGACATAACACATTTTTCCAGTTATTGCTTAAAATAGGATTTTATTTTTAATTTAGGGATCTGAAGTACGTATTTTTATCACGAGTGCTTAGTTATTAATTGAAAAAACAACAACAAAATACTTGTTTTCTTAAGGCGTCAGAAAGAAAAAAAAAGATGTTTGTTTAACTCATTTAGACGCAACGATGACCTGGAGTTCTGTTTTCAAACTGCAATATATTTTCTTCCTTAAGAATACGGAACCCGGAATTCTACAGGACCACTCACAAGTCACAGAGGGATTCTGAAATAGAAATAATACCCCAGACGTGGCATCTGTGTTAAGTTGCCAAGACAATTCTACTGAGCAAGAAAACTATCTTCCCTATTGGGGTAAGTTGTAAACATAAATTTTATGCTGTAAATTTGACATGTTTATACTTGCTAGTGGTGTTAAAGATTCATACTAGGCTGGCAACCTCAGCATGTGAAAAGGATACATTCATAAACCCCCACAGCAAGCGCTAGTGATTGCTTCATGCTAGTTCTCACAGAAGAACCAAAAGCAGAAGTAACCCCAGACTCTGAATGGAGCAGGGAGTGAGTGATGATTATATCAACCTGTGCGCAGCTGTATATTACCATTTTGTGAATGTATTAACTTAATATGTTCCTTCAGGCACAAGCCACTGCCTCTGTTCAGTCACGAATCTTTCCTTAAATTAACTGACATACTGGTGATTTTTCATCACATGTCCTGAGTGATATGATATATACTCAGGGAAAGCAAAAAATCTGAGAAAACAAACGGCTGACGGACAGCGGGAAAAGGCGCCTGATTAATATCAGGCAAACAAATATTTAGCAGCGGAATTTGTTCCTTTATTTCCTATAAACTTTGTGGTACCAGTACGAGGCGACCCGACTATTTGCCGTAAGACCAGGAGAGACCATTTGCTGTACTACTAGTCTGTGGTTCGAAGCTTGAGATCGACACCTGAAGATTCTTGCCTTGACCAGGAGCGGTTACTTCCTGAACTGATCTGGAAACGTGCCCCTCACCACAGAGACGAATCTACGGAAAAGCAGCATCGGCACTTCAGCATTTTGGCAAGTCCCATTTTTAACAGGCTAAACACAACCGAACTTTATATTGCTAGATTCATCAAGCCTAAAGACATGTCAGTGAAGAAACCTAATTATTTTTCATAATCACCAGTCATATTTATTTACAAGTGTTTAAAACATACAATATACATCTTCACAAAAAGCGGCGGGTCAGATACAAAGTTAACGTGCTCAGACTCATTCAGCATAGTTCTTGACTTCTGAAATATCATGTGAATTCTCCCTCGAGGTAGAAGCATCATTATCCTTCAATCTACAACTCTGCCAAGAGTAATCTTGTGCGAATGTAGACACCTTTGAAGACCCACATTAGATACTCTAGGTTTTGACCACTGTTGGACCACTACTGCAGATGAAGGGAAGGCAACCCGTAACAGAAACATGTAAGAAAGAATAAAAAGATAGTACCACAGCAGATACTGCCGTAAGGGAGCTAAGTGTTAGAGACTTGACCTCTCATTAATTACTGCCATTTTGTTGTCACCCATCTGTTTCTAACTAGCTGTTTTGTCAAGAGTCCACTGAATTCACTTTATGTTGCTCGATATCGGTTCATAATCCACTTATAGTCAGTAGGAAGAGAAATCGTAAGAGACATCTCTGCCGAACTCCACTTCTTATTTCAAAAGGTTCTATCAATCTGATTTTGCTTTATTCAGTAACATGTTAATAGGACTCAAGTGATGTCCTTACTCTTCTGTGGAACACACTGACTGTGTCTTAAATGACTTATCAATAATCTCTGAAAAACAATCTTATTTCCAACCATTACGAAACATTATACACTACGCTGCTTAACCTCATAAGTGTTTCACGTTTGTACCATTTGAAAAAGTAACATGAACAGAGCTGCGAACTGGCTTTTAGCCAGTCTACCCAGCTGTAAATGGGTACATGACTATGCTCATGAGTCAGGGAAGACAAACGCAGCGAGGAACGGACATGGTCACCACACCCTTAAAAAACTGAACCTTGTATGGTGAAGTCTCTTACATTTCATTCCCCTACGGCAGTTTATGCTGTGCGATTACCTTGACCTTTTTTTTTTTTACCTAGCTTCCACTACTGGCCAGGCTCAATGAGGTAGTCATTAGAAGGGCTGAAGTGATACAACAAGGTCATGAACGTGGAACTAATGACACGAACCAGTCACGTGCCTGTGGAGCATGAGACGAAAATAAGACGATGGCGATAAATATGACGACACTCGCTGGTGAAACATGTTTACTTACTTACTTACTTAGTTGTTCCCCTTCTACCGTGAGGTGTAGAGGTTTGGAAGAGAGAGCGCCAGACTATCCTATCGGCTGTCTTCCTCCTGGCCTGGTTCCATTCTAGTCCTCGGTCCTTCAATGATTGTCTAATGTTGTCCTCCCAGCGGACTCTGGGTCGTCCTGGGGGTCTGGATCCCTGGCTCTTATCCCATGCTTGTCGTGGTAGCCGATCTTCTCCCATTCTGCAGACATGGCCAAACCATCTTAGTTGGGACTGTTCTACTTTGGTCTGCAGGGGGCGGGATTTTAGGCCATGACGTATCGTCTGGTTGCGGACAATCTCTCTTCTTGTTTTTTCAACCACCTTCCTCAGATACCTCATTTCTGAGGTTTGGATCTGGCTTTTGTGGGTTGTAGTCATTGCCATATGTCAAGACTGGGACATAGGTGGAGCGGTATACAGCCATCTTCGTTTTCTTACCAACCTCTCTCTTGCTGAGGAATCCTCGATTTATGGCCTGAAAAAGTCTCCCAGCTGCTGCTTTTCGAGGCCAACTCTTCTTTGATGCCTCCCTTTCGGTCTATAATAGCACCGAGATATTTAAAGTGGTCGACCTGCTCCAGGACCTGTTCTCCCAGCTTAATCTGATGTCTTCTTTCTTCTCGTGATATCACCATGGATTTTATTTTAGAGCTGCTTATGACCATCCCTCTCTTCTCCAGCTCTTCCTACCAGACTTGCAGGTTGGATTGGAGGTGTGCCTCTGATTTAGCAATCAGGGCAACATCATCAGCAAATGCCAGCTCTGAAATACAGACCTGTCTCATCTTCCAGTACCCCACTGAATACTTTCTTGTTCTCTCCTTACATGCCTTGATGACATCGTCCATGAGGAGTATGAAAAGATAAGTATGAAACATGTTTACCAGCATTTATTGTTCTGGAATCCCAGGGTAGGAGAGGCTGACGTAGACGGACAAACACACGGAGAAGAGAACTGGAGGGTGACATAAAACTCAAGAGGAAAACATGGACAGACGTTGAGCTGCTGGCACGCGACAGGAGGTCATGGAATGTGTTTGTTGGAGGCCAATGCTACTCCTTTGGGAGCTGAAGGGGATGAGGGAATAACAGCTTTATATTTTTCTTACTCCTCCTCCTCCTCTCCTCCAAAAAAAATCTCTCTCCAACTCTCCTCTGCCAGCTCTAAGCTCGCTGCACGGTCCTCATTTTCCTCATCCTTTAAGCTACATTGCACTCATTTCCTTCGTAATCACTGTTTCTGTTTCCTGACATTCTGAGGGTAGGAGTGGCTAAGAGGTATGGAGTCCGCCTCAAATTCTAGAGGTACCGGGTTCGTTTCTCAGTAGGGGGAATATAATTTATGGAAGTTTTTGTTTTCAGAACCATGGTCCTTATGATGTCATACTCCCCACTGGTCTCCTGAGTAGAGAAATCGTATGCCTAGCCTTCTCGGATAAGGGTGAAAATATAGGAGGTCCCGTGTGCAAGCTACGTTAAAAATCCCTCAGCAGTTGGAAATCGTAAAGAGTAGGCCATAAGGCCACTGCCCTGGCAAAATTTAAAAAATTAGACACCTACCCACCACAAAAATATTTATAGACTGTGTGATTTCTATATCCACACATTGGGATTCTCGCTGGTGCTACGGAGTTCGTGCACTGTGCTGAGATGCTCCTTCTAAGGGATGAGATCGGAGCACTGATGGAGTTGTCCGTTTGCAATAAAGATAGTCCTTAAAACCAAAAAGAACAAACCCTGTCATTTGATCCATCTTTCGTGCATTTACTGCTACCCTGTTCTTATTTCCGTGGACTTTGGTGGTACCTCTTGCATACAGGTAGCTCTTGTTCAATTTATTTTGTTTACGTGCATGTGTTTTTTGTTGTCTGCTTCAACCACCCGGTCTCGCGCTATCCTAAACATCAAATTATCAAAACTTATTCATGTACCATCATCAGTATCTCCTCTTATGAAGCATGGAGTCACCATCGCAGATAACCCCCCCCCCCACCCCCCCCCCCCCCCCCCCCCCCCCCCCCCCCCCCCCCCCCCCCCCCCCCCCCCTGGATGAAACCTAACCCAAAGCAGATTCTTGCAGTGGTTGCTATAGTAACTTGTGTTTTACCTGATGAGGTTGCCATCTCCACGCACAACCTCATATTAGTTGCCTGTTACGACATGCCTGAGTCAACAGTAGGCGTATTCTCTCTTCGACTCCTCACAGACACTCGGCAACTACATTCTTGTATAAATGCTAATCATTAGCTGCGATGGTCATCATCAGGTGACATCTCCAGAACGAAGGTCGGCACATGGATCTCCAACGTCATCTCTCTCGTGTCTTGATCGTGCACTCTGGAACTATTTCCAGTCCATCTCTTGATGTCGTCTGCCCACTTATGGCGCTGTTTTCCTCCTGCACGTTTGCCTTCAACTCTTCTTTCCAGTATCGTCTTAAGCAAGGTCTTGTCTTTTTACATGGCCAAAATATTTTAGCTGTTTAAATTTGATCCTCTTCATTAATTCTCTATTTTATTCCTAGAGAACTCCCTAGATGGAATACAAATATTCAAAATGTACAAAGATACAGGTGTCGTGGCTGGCTATTTCTGGATGATGGAACGTGTGCAACAATCCAACCGTGCAAACTACGAACTTGAACAAAGCATACATTTTTACATATAGATACATTACATAGTAACCTAGTTATCCGAATGTCAATACTCCTGCGGTCAGCGTACGTAATGTGGGTTAAGAAGAAATCGTTGGAGGAGATAAATAGAAAGGAAGATACAGAAGTGACGTTATACAGCAATATGAAAGACACGTTTGCCTGTCACTCTTAATGGCCTGTATTCTACCAGTATATATAAGCTTATATCTCTCTCGCTATATATATATATATATATGTTGCTATAACCTAGTGTTGCACTCATTCTACTGTTATTGCTATAACCTAGTGTTTCACTCATTCTACTGTTATTGCTATATCCTAGTGTTTCACTCATTCTACTGTTATTGCTATAATCTAATGTTGCACTCATTTTACTGTTATTGCTATAACCTAATGTTGCACTCATTCTACTGTTATTGCTATAACCTAGTGTTGCACTCATTCTACTGTTATTGCTATAACCTAGTGTTGCACTCATTCTACTGTTATTGCTATAACCTAGTGTTTCACTCATTCTACTGTTATTGCTATATCCTAGTGTTTCACTAATTCTACTGTTATTGCTATAACCTAGTGTTTCACTCATTCTACTGTTATTGCTATAACCTAGTGTTGCACTCTGTAAAATTTCGTTCTTTCCACTCTGTAAAGTTGCTTTCTATTGTTATTGCACATACTGTAAAGTACAGTCCAGTGTTGCACTCTGTATTCTACTGGTGTGTGTTGCTGAGATAACCAGGTTTCATCATTCTACCCAGCTGTTGGGTTGCTATAACCTAGTCCTGTTAGGGAAGGCAAACTCATTCAGGGGAAGCAGGCCCTAAACTTAGTGTCACTCTTCATTGTTACGCAGGACCTAGTGTTGTAAGAAGTGCACTCATTCTGTGAGTTATTTACCGCGAACCTAGTGTTTTCACTCATTCGTGTGTTATTGCTATAACCTCACACTTGTGTTACAAGGCACCAATACTGTTATTGCTATATCCTAGTGTTTACTCAATTTACTGTTATTGCTATAACACTAGTGTTTTCACATACGATTCTAATCATGGTTATTGCATATCAATGTTTCACTAGTTTTTTATACTGTTAGCAGATGCTATAACCTAGTGTTGCACTCATTCAGAACTTAATGGGCATACCTAGTGTCAAACTCATTCAACTGTTCATTGATAACATTATGGTTTCCCCCTACTGTTATTGCTAAACCTAGTGAAGGCATCGATAAATACTGTTATTGCTATCCTAGTGTTTCAGTATTCTATGTTATTGCTATAACCTAGTGATCTTGTCACTGTCCGATAATTCTACTGTTCTATTGGCAGTGATCAAAACCTAGTGTTGCACCATTCTACTGTTATTCCAACTATGGCTGCACTCATTCTACTGTTATTGTCGTTAACTCAGTGTTGCACTCATTCTACTGAAGGCTATAACCTAAGCCAGACTTAATTTATAATGGTTATATAACCTGATTTGCACGTCAAACTGTTATTGCATACAGCTCTACGGTGACTCAGGTTACTGTTATGTTAGCTATAACCTGCAGGAAAATCTGTCATCTTCGTTACCAAACACGACACTCATAATTCTACTGTTATTGCTAGGCCTAACCTAGTGTTGCACTCATTCAAAACTGTTAGGAGCTGGGTATAACCTAGGAGTCCGAACTCATTCTACTGTTATTGCTATAAGGAGAGTGTTTCACATTCTATGTTATGAGCTATCTCCTCAGAAGTGTTTCACGTCATTAGACTATGTTTTATTGACTAAAGGACCAGCTAGTGTTTCACTCGTTCTACTGTTTGTGCTATAACATAGTGAACTCATCACCATTCTACTGTTATTGACTAAATCTCATACTAGTGCTAGCAAGATATTAGTCCCCTCCTATACCCATAGTGTTGCAAATTATACTGTTATAATAGGACTGATTCTACTTGTACTAATAATGCTATGTGTTCACTCATATGACTGTTATTGCTATAAACCTAGTGTAAGCACTTATTATACTGTTATGGCCCTAAAACCTAAGTGCAAGCACTCATTGCGCTGGATCAGTTATCCAGAACGATTATTGCTATAATCAAAAGTGTGAATGCAACATGGATTATCTCGCTTTTTAAACAGCATTTTCATACCTAGTGTTGAACTCATTCTATATTTTATTCCCTATTTAAATAGCCATGTTGCACTCATTTTGTTATTGCTATAACCTAGTGTTGCAAACTCATTCTATTGTTATTGCTATAACCTAGTGTTGCACTCATTCTACTGTTATTGTTATAACCTAGTGTTGCACTCATTCTATTGTTATTGCTATAACCTAGTGTTGCACTCATTCTACTGTTATTGCTATAACCTAGTGTTGCACTCATTCTACTGTTATTGCTATAACCTAGTGTTTCACTCATTCTACTGTTATTGCTATAACCTAGTGTTGCACTCATTCTATTGTTATTGCTATAACCTAGTGTTGCACTCATTCTATTGTTATTGCTATAACCTAGTGTTGCGCTCATTCTACTGTTATTGCTATAACCTAGTGTTTCACTCATTCTACTGTTATTGCTATAACCTAGTGTTTCACTCATTCTACTGTTATTGCTATATCCTAGTGTTGCACTAATTCTACTGTTATTGCTATAACCTAGTGTTTCACTCATTCTACTGTTATTGCTATAACCTAGTGTTTCACTCATTCTACTGTTATTGCTATAACCTAGTGTTGCACTCATTCTACTGTTATTGCTATAACCTAGTGTTGCACTCATTCTACTGTTATTGCTATAACCTAGTGTTGCACTCATTCTACTGTTATTGCTATATCCTAGTGTTTCACTCATTCTACTGTTATTGCTATAACCTAGTGTTTCACTCCTTCTACTGTTATTGCTATAACCTAGTGTTTCACTCCTTCTACTGTTATTGCTATAACCTAGTGTTGCACTCATTCTACTGTTATTGCTATAACCTAGTGTTGCACTCATTCTACTGTTATTGCTATAACCTAGTGTTGCACTCATTCTACTGTTATTGCTATAACCTAGTGTTGTACTCATTCTACTGTTATTGCTATAACCTAGTGTTGCACTCATTCTACTGTTATTGCTATAATCTAATGTTGCACTCATTTTACTGTTATTGCTATAACCTAGTGTTGCACTCATTCTACTGTTATTGCTATAACCTAGTGTTGCACTCATTCTACTGTTATTGCTATAACCTAGTGTTTCACTCATTCTACTGTTATTGCTATATCCTAGTGTTTCACTAATTCTACTGTTATTGCTATAACCTAGTGTTTCACTCATTCTACTGTTATTGCTATAACCTAGTGTTTCACTCCTTCTACTGTTATTGCTATAACCTAGTGTTTCAACCATTCTACTGTTATTGCTTTAACCTAGTGTTTCACTCATTCTACTGTTATTGCTATAACCTAGTGTTGCACTCATTCTACTGTTATTGCTATAACCTAGTGTTTCACTCATTCTACTGTTATTGCTATAACCTAGTGTTGCACTCATTCGACTGTTATTGCTATAACCTAGTGTTGCACTCATTCTACTGTTATTGCTATAACCTAGTGTTGCACTCATTCTACTGTTATTGCTATAACCTAGTGTTGCACTCATTCTATTGTTATTGCTATAACCTAGTGTTGCACTCATTCTACTGTTATTGCTATAACCTAGTGTTGCACTCATTCTATTGTTATTGCTATAACCTAGTGATGCACTCATTCTACTGTTATTGTTATAACCTAGTGTTGCACTCATTCTATTGTTATTGCTATAACCTAGTGTTGCACTCATTCTACTGTTATTGCTATAACCTAGTGTTGCACTCATTCTACTGTTATTGCTATAACCTAGTGTTTCACTCATTCTACTGTTATTGCTATAACCTAGTGTTGCACTCATTCTATTGTTATTGCTATAACCTAGTGTTTCACTCATTCTATTGTTATTGCTATAACCTAGTGTTGCACTCATTCTACTGTTATTGCTATAACCTAGTGTTGCACTCATTCTACTGTTATTGCTATAACCTAGTGTTGCACTCATTCTACTGTTATTGCTATAACCTAGTGTTGCACTCATTCTATTGTTATTGCTATAACCTAGTGTTGCACTCATTCTACTGTTATTGCTATAACCTAGTGTTGCACTCATTCTAATGTTATTGCTATAACCTAGTGTTTCACTCATTCTACTGTTATTGCTATAACCTAGTGTTGCACTCTTCTTCTTCTTCTTCTTCCATCCTTAGCCACCAACCGGCAAAGCAGTATGTGGCCAGTACGCCTAGTGGCGTCTTAGGGCAACAACAAATTGATCAATCTGTCGCTGTTTCCACCACGCCTAGTGGCGTCTTTGTGGAACAGAAACAGACCAAACAATCTATCGTTGTTTCCGTAATCAGATTGGTTGGCAAGCAGGTGATCAGCCCACTGTGAGTGTTGCACTCATTCTATTGTTATTGCTATAACCTAGTGTTTCACTCATTCTATTGTTATTGCTATAACCTAGTGTTGCACTCATTCTACTGTTATTGCTATAACCGTGTTTCACTCATTCTACTGTTATTGCTATAACCTAGTGTTGCACTCATTCTACTGTTATTGCTATAACCTAGTGTTGCACTCATTCTATTGTTATTGCTATAACCTAGTGTTGCACTCATTCTACTGTTATTGTTATAACCTAGTGTTGCACTCATTCTAATGTTATTGCTATAACCTAGTGTTGCACTCATTCTACTGTTATTGCTATAACCTAGTGTTGCACTCATTCTACTGTTATTGCTATAACCTAGTGTTTCACTCATTCTATTGTTATTGCTATAACCTAGTGTTGCACTCATTCTACTGTTATTGCTATAACCTAGTGTTTCACTCATTCTACTGTTATTGCTATAACCTAGTGTTTCACTCATTCTACTGTTATTGCTATAACCTAGTGTTGCACTCATTCTACTGTTATTGCTATAACCTAGTGTTTCACTCATTCTACTGTTATTGCTATAACCTAGTGTTGCACTCATTCTACTGTTATTGCTATAACCTAGTGTTGCACTCATTCTATTGTTATTGCTATAACCTAGTGTTGCACTCATTCTATTGTTATTGCTATAACCTAGTGTTGCACTCATTCTACTGTTATTGCTATAACCTAGTGTTTCACTCATTCTACTGTTATTGCTATAACCTAGTGTTTCACTCATTCTACTGTTATTGCTATAACCTAGTGTTGCACTCATTCTACTGTTATTGCTATAACCTAGTGTTTCACTCATTCTACTGTTATTGCTATAACCTAGTGTTTCACTCATTCTACAGTTATTGCTATAACCTAGTGTTGCACTCATTCTACTGTTATTGCTATAACCTAGTGTTTCACTCATTCTACTGTTATTGCTATAACCTAGTGTTTCACTCATTCTACTGTTATTGCTATAACCTAGTGTTTCACTCATTCTACTGTTATTGCTATAACCTAGTGTTGCACTCATTCTACTGTTATTGTTATAACCTAGTGTTGCACTCATTCTACTGTTATTGCTATAACCTAGTGTTTCACTCATTCTATTGTTACTGCAACAACAGCTGCTGCAGTGTCATGCATGTTTTCTACCATCATCCTACTGTTATTGGTCTCCCATGTAGTTTAACTACCTCTGCTTTAGAAACATATATAAATAGGTCTTTACATACACCCAACCCGTCATTTTTACAACGCAAAAAATAAACACTGCGTCAGTACCATAATAGTTACGCCTGACAACCGAGATCTATTTATAGATTTATGATGCATTATTTCCACTGCCCGTAAAAATTCGGTCATGGTAAACTTCAAGAATAGATGTAATGTAACACTAGACTCCGACATTACTGGTAATCCCCACAAAATATGACAACAAACAATATGATTATTCAAGCGCTGTTAGTGTATATCCGGGGTAGCCAAAGAACGGCAGACGGGTCGCATACGCTCGCACGAGCCTGTGGTGCGGCTCCTATTTCGTACCTGAAGCTATATAAAACTTTAGCTGAATATTATTGAATAATGTTCACAAAATATTATTTTATATTTTTATTGTACAGGTGCTACAAACACGTTCGTAGGACGTGAGAGACCAGTGTCGTTCATTATTGATAGGAAATGTTTATTATTTTGACATACAAGTGTATAATCAAAGATAAACCATTTTTAGATTTGTATTTATTTTTTTTTTATTTCTCCAAAAATTTATTGATGGCCCTTTCAGAAATCTCCTCCGTTATTGCGGCTCGCAAAGATCGCCTAGTTGCTAACCCTGGTATTTAATGAGGACAAAGTGCTGGCCTTTGAATAGGACACACACTGAGGAAACGATATACCAGCTTCATAAGGCAGTCCTTGTTTTGAAACTTGAGGTAAAGGCCTGGAGAAAGCTGACTGAATACCTGCAATCCACACGGATATGAAGAGTGTGGGAGCCGCGCTGGTGTAATGGTTACAACGTTGTACTGGCGACCAGGTTTTCAAGGTTCAAGCCCGGGCGTCGGCGCTTGAAGGGGTGTCAACGACCGGGATTTTGACTGAATAATCTGAACGGCTCCTGAGATAAATCCTCTGTGGATGGGAAGGAGCGAAGCTACTGACCGGGTTGGAAGGAAAGTCCTCAGGTTCCCCAGCCTCGCAATGACATGTCATTGGGCCGAAGGGCTGAAAGCCCAAGTGCCGCTGGTTAAGGAAAAAAAAATATGAAGAGTGTAATCTTTACCTTTAAACTAATAAATTACAGAGTTACCTCTCCTGGGAGTGATAGACTATAACATTTATCAAGACAAAGAAAAACATTAACTAGGGAAGTTCACTCATCAAATTTACTAGTCTAAAGGTAAAGATTACATATGAAGGGTTATGATGATAATGTACAAAAATTTAACTAATTTGGCATTTTTCTCTATTAGCTGGTCATTACATGCATTTATATCACTCAAGGGGGGAAATGTGATAATCGTAAAGAATCCAATTCAGGTAGGAAACTATCTTTTCACTTTTCTATCATTATGGAGCATGCAGCCATCACTACATCTGGTCACCTGACCGGAAGCCGGCATCTATTCATTCATGTGCTCTTGGAGCAGTGGTTTCTGTAGAAATTCGCTGTATTTGATTAAGTAGGTCAGTGCCATCCACTGGCTCATAATAGTCTTCTCTTAAAGCCTGAGGGAGCAAAATTACTATTATTTCTTTGACTCGTCAGTCTCCGGGAAATGCATGCAAAAGTTAATGTATTTACATTTAAATTTATAAAAGGTCAAGGTAGTCCTATAGCAAATACTGCCGCAGGAGAGTGACGTGGAGACAGATTGTTGCTGCATTACAAGACGCCACCTGGCGTGAAGGTCGCTTTACCAGGTCTCAGTTATGAGGTTGGGGTGACCACTTTCCTTTATCGCAGCCGTTATTTTCTAAAACTCACACGCAGATTCATCATCATGTGACGTATTCTTTCCAGAACGTTGTCTCCATTACAGCTGCTCTGAACGCATCACGATTCTGGGCAAGTCGACCTGCATCAGCCAAAGACAAGTTCAGACTCTCTGTGATGTCCTGGGTCCACCGTCGTCTAGGTCGACCCCTTCCCCTTTTTCCAGGGACCATGCCTTCCATCACTGTTTTTTCCAGACTATTATGTCTTTTTATATGACCGAAAAAATTTCAGCTTCCTTATTGCGATGGTATTTAGGAGCCAATGTTCCTGTACGTTTAGTGAGTGCAGTACTTCTCTGTTGGTCTTTTTTTTCTGTCCAGGGTATTCTCAACATCCTTCTGTAGCATTTCATTTCGAATGATGTAATCTTTTTTGCAACTGTTTTATTGAGTGTCCAAGTCTCGCAGCCGTATGTTGCTACTGGGAATATACATGCTCTGATCAGTTGTAACTTTGTTTCTTTGCTTGTGCCTTGCCATAGGTTTTTCATCTGTATTAGCTTATGTGAAGCAATTGCAAGTCTTCTTTTAATTTCTACTGCACAGTCGCCAGAGCTGTTAATGATTGATCCTAAGTATTCGAATTCATTGACACTTTCCAGTTCTTCGTTATCAATTTCAATTTCTGGTTTGGTCTTTACTTTGTCTGTTGTCAATACTTTGGTCTTCTTGGTGTTTAGGTATAGATTCTGGGCCTCGCTGTGTTTTTTGGTGGACAGAAGTAATTGTTCAAGTCCTTTTGGGTTGGTCGATAGGAGGACTGTGTCGTCAGCATATCTGATTTCCGGGATCTGGTACCCGCCGATGTTAAATGAGTCAAACTCTGTGTGTTCTTGGTCATCTCTTACGTTTCTCATGATATTCTCGGCATAAATGTTAAACAGGTAAGGGGAAAGGGTACAGCCTTGTCTTACTCCTTTCTGTACTTCAAACCATTCTGATGTTTCCCCCTCTATTCTTACGGCTGCCTGTTGTTCTTGGTACAGCAGTGCGATGAGTTGTATAAGGTGGTTTGGAAATCCCATATTTTTCATAATAGCCCATAACTGCTGATGTTGTACACAATCGAAAGCTTTGGTGTAATCAATGAAACAAGTATGTAGGTCAACGTTGAATTCTCTACACTTTTCTATGATGATCCTCATGTTGAATATATGATCTCTAGTGCCTCTACCTGGTCGAAAACCCGCCTGTACTTCATTTATTTCTGTTTCTAGCTTTTGTTGCATCCTTTTCATTATGATTAAAGATTAAAGCACCCATTTTTACAACTTGGCGGATTGGAGTGTGCCACAACCTGGTTTTGAACCCGATCCCTTTGCTTCGAGAAGGAATTGGTTTAAACAGGAATATCATAACAATGCTCCTCGGTATTGTGACGGGCAGCAGCCTGACTTTTCACTGTGGACTCCTGGGTTCGTTATTTTCGTTTCCTCGTCGAGTACCGATCTATGACAGAACATGCAATTGGACAGTGTGTAATTGCTAAGTAAAATGGAGTACATCTCTCCACAACGCTTAACTAGAAAAAATAGAACGTGTTTTATTTGTTTGTTTTTTTTCTTTCAAAGAAAGCAACAGGAACTATGCTATGCTATGAACGGATCCCGTTATATGCACATTGAGGCACATTGAGAATATGGTGTTAGGCCCATATTTTCTTGACATCGGTACACTAGGGGTGATGTGGTCTGCATCACGCCGGTCGCTTTTAACCTAATTCATGAGGCTGGGTCGATCCCGGAGCCGTTTGCGGTCTAAAACACCCCACCTCAACTGGAGATCGAACTAACCACTGCTCTACCGCGGCTCGTAACTGGGCTAAGAGATAATCACAATAAAGAAACTCTAAAGGTAGTCCCATAACAGATCCAGTCGTAGGAGAGTAACGTATTAGATATTTCCACTCTACAAGATCTAATTATGAAGTAGAGTGACCACTTCCCTTCCTCGCTGCCTTTGCCTCTCCTAATTCAAAAGTAGAGTAAGGAGCCATTTACAGATGGGTCAAAAGCAGTGTGACGGCTGCAGGTATTGAACCCTGTAACGTTGCCGCGAGAGGCAAGCGCGTTAATCACTCTGCCAATCGAGCATTGAAACAAGCTCTCTACTCATGCCAAAAACAATACACACACAGAGGCAATCACATACACACACCCATTCGACAACATAAAACCCCAAATAGATGTCAAGGTATAAGGTAAACGAGTCAAAAGAAGACAGCAATGAAAATAGTTTTTAAAAAGGTCTTGATAACGGCAGTGTCCCGCCTTAAGAAAATGATAGACAAAACTACCAGACGTTTATTTGTTCCAGCTAATTTTTTCATGTCAAGAATGTCAAAATATTCACAAATATGACGTTCATCAGCGAATGGCTTATAAAGACATATTCGAGACATGTTCAATTCTTATAATCTCTAAAACGACACATCAAACGTTTATCGAATATCCAATGTAATATAATCATTCCAATAACTAATCAACATTGATCGAACGCCTAGGCGCTCGTGACGAAGTAACCGTGATGACGCATCTCAAGGCTATCCAATCAGAGAGGAGAAGCTATTTCTGGCGTTGGAACAATAAGGATACCGTATTCACGCCTGGCTTCTCTCTAAGATTTGTCACGAGGACGTCCAACTCACATCAGGTGAATATAAAAGATTCAAACGAATTATAAATCTCAGGAATTATTAAAAAGAAAAAAGAAAAAAAAGACCATAAAGACGGCTATTTAAAACTATCAGACTTTGTTTTCCCTAAAGGCAGAGGAATGTCTGAAGGTGTTTAACCTCTTCAGACTCCGCGCAGACCACAACAACCGAGATAAACATTTATTTTTTTTTTTTTTTTAAGTTTGTGGGTTTTGCTTTCTTGTGGCGAGGCGCGTCCTTTCAACCTATTTGGTTATATCAGAGCGCAATTTGCCATTGAAAAATAAGTGAACTCTGTTAACTGAAGCGATGTGTTGATAAATTCTAAGCCCTGAAAAGGACTACTAGAATCTATCAGCTAGCATGAAAAAGCCCTGAAAAGGACTGCTAGTCCGATCAACGTTGATAGATATTAAGTCCTGAAAAGGACTAACATTATCCATCTGCTAGCCTGAAGTCGTGAAAAGGACTTGCCCTGAAAAGGACTCGCCAGCTACGCCAACGCTGCCCGTACTTCCTTAGTGTTCAGCGAACACCGGTTGTAGTGAACTCTTAAGCAATCTAAAAAGATTGCTAGACCGTCCAGCGTTGATAGATATTAAGTTCTGATAGGGACTAACATTATCCACCTGCTAGTCTGAAGCCCTGAATAGGACTTGCCCTAAAAAGGACTCGCCAGCTCCACCAACGCTGTTATTGAATGTGACAAGAAACGCCCCGAGATGAAAAAAAAACTAGACAACAAAAACACAACAGAAGTGGTAGGCTTACCGTAGACTCGAACCCAGGACCATTCGAATAACAACACCGTTTCGCTACGGGAGTGAATCGTGACTATCGTTTATTTAAGCTCTAAGGTAGGGATCGGCAACCAGTCTATTCCGATCTACCTGTAGAGCTCGGAAGATATAGACATGATTTTAACGTGTGATCTCTCACCCCTTCAGCCCTCCGGCAGTAAACTTCTTTTCTTCATAATTCGCTTGTTATTTGGCATAAATCATGCCTTTTCATTCGTTATTTTCACTATTTTGCTCTATGCTCGACATAGCATGGTGAATTCTCTAACACGCCACTCACCTATAGCAGTATTTACTATGGGAGTAATGCGTATCTTATTGTTTCACACTCTACTCCCAGACTGTTGTTACGATTCGCCAGGTTTCGTGACCCGGCCAGCGATAATATTTTATCGCATAATCCGTCTGACCACATGTGGAAACGTGGCCGTCAAACATTTGACCCCATTGGGAAGCGGCTGATCGTGTTGACACAAGCCGATTTTGTGATCAGATGAAAGAAGACTACACGGTCTGTCCAGACATCTGTCTGGCGTAGGCACGCAGATAAAAGAGATAAACAGAGGTGCGCCAGAAGTCTTCGGTAACGATATGACATAACTGTGTAAGAGGCCACGTGTGTATATTAAATTTAATATTTTCAAAAACGCGTGGGATGAGTAATGATAAACTTCCCCACCTAAACAGTGCTAGATAGATTTGATTGGTTCGCCATAATCTACTATGATTTGATTGGAACTTTCGGCGGAAACACAGCTGGGATTTGAAACTAAGAATTGTGAGATATAATCTAACAAACTCGGAGTCACAGCAAACAGAACAGACAGACCGCATCGCAGCGTCAACTCAACACCTCCTACAAGCCAGAGGAAAGAGGATAGGACTTCTTCTTCTTCTTTGATACTTAGCCGCCGACCGTCAAAGCAGTCAGTGGCCATTACGCCTGGTGGCGTCTTGTAGGGCAACAACAAATTGATTCCACTTTGCTCGGTCGGCGGCCATCCTTCGTGCAGTGCCCCAACTCTGGTTCATTCTTTGCATCTCAGCCTCCACAGTCCTCCGCCAAGTTGTTTTTGGTCGGCCTCTCTTTCGTTTTCCTTCAGGGGTCCATAGCATAGCTGTTCTTGTGATGGCATCGGGGTCTCTTCTGAGGACATGGCCAACCCAGCTCCAGCGTCTGCCAGCTATGATGGTGTGCATGTCCTCTTGCTTGCTCCGAGTAAGCAGATCTTGGTTGGTGATGATATTCGGCCAAAAGATTCGGAGAATTTTTCTTAGGCATGTTGTGTGAAAAGAGGACAATTTCGACATTTCCTTCTCTGTAACTCTCCAGCTCCCCGTGCCATAGAGAAGCACCGAAAGCACACAGCTCTGATATAATCCTAATTTTGTGCTTGTGCTGTACTGAGAGGACTTCCAGATGTTGTTTAGACTAAAAAAGGCTGTTCTTGCTTTGTTCATTCTGTTGTTGATGTTTTTGCTTGCTCCGCCGTCTGGTGTTACTATGCATCCTAGGTATGTGAAGGCATCTGTCTGTTCCAGTTGCTGATTCCTTACTGATATGGGCTCAGGGTTGCTCTCATTGAGCGTCATGACCTCTGTCTTCTTTAGGTTGATGTTCAAGCCCACCTGCTGGCTATACTTATTAAGTCTATCCGTTTTTTCCTGGATGTGTTGATGTGAATGTGCTAGCAGTGCAATGTCATCTGCATATTCCAGATCTTCCAATGTAGAAAATGTTGTCCATATTATTCCTCTTGGATTGCCCTCTGTTGTCTGGCGCATCACCCAGTCTATGACTGTTAAAAATAGAGTGGTTGATAAGGGGCATCCCTGTCGTACTCCTGTCTTCACTTCAAAGGTTAGGTTGCTCTGCCCAATGCTGCACGTAAAGTTGGCATAAAGGCTTTTTATGATTGACACTATGCAGCTTGGAATTCCATAAGCCCTCAGTATTTTCCATAAACTGTCCCTATGTATGCTGTCAAAAGCCTTTTCAAAATCAACAAAATTTATGTAAAGCTGTCTTTGCCATTCTGAGCACTGCTCTATAATGTTCCTGAGAGTGAATATATGGTCTACACATCTTCTGTTCTTTCTAAATCCTGCTTGTTCTTTCCTCAGTTTGTAGTCTACTGCCTTTGAAATTCTCTGTATAATTATCCTGCCTAGTATTTTGCTGGGAACTGAGAGAAGAGTGATTCCTCTCCAATTATTGCAGTCTGAAAGATCTCCCTTCTTGGGCAATTTGACAATTATTCCTTTGTTCCACTCTGATGGTGTTGTCCCCGTTTTCCACACTTGTGCAAATAGTGGTTCTAATAGTTCTGCTGCTAGCTCAGGGTCTGTCTTAAATAGCTCTGCATTTAAGTTATCATGGCCCGGAGCTTTACCGTTCTTTAACCCTTTGATTGCTGTGATGATTTCTTCTTTTCGTGGGATGTCTGTATTAACATCTACATCATTTTCAGCCTCAGGAACATTCAATTGTGTCTCTGGTGGTTCCTTATTCAGAGTTTCTCTTAAGTGCTCTGCCCATCTTGTTTCCTGTCCCTCTACTGTTGTGATGAGATTTCTTTGCTTATCTCTTACTAATGTAATAGTGTTTGCACCTCGTTTTCCACTGATGATTTTAGTTATTTTGTATAGGCCTACTGTGCTTTGTTCATTTCTCAGTGCTGCCTCTTCTGCCTGTCTTGCAAGGTCATCCAGAAATGTCCTTTTGTTAGCAAGGATAGGACTTACCATTCCACAATTATAAGTACCAGATCCGCGTATTGGGCAACTTTGGAATTCACACGTAAACCCGCCATTTTAATACAAGACTAGAAATTTGGGAATTTTATCACAAGAAGCCATAAGAGGAATTATACAAACAGTTTTCCCAGGCCAGGAATTCGCAGAACACCAGCCGTCAGAGGAATTAACTCATATTTCCCAAACCAAGTCATAAGAGGAATTATACAAACAGTTTTCCCAGGCCAGGAATTCGCAGAACACCAGCCGTCAGAAGAATTAACTCATATTTCCAGACCTTAAGTGATTCGAACAGCATATAAATACAGGGCTGTGGGTCCATTCTAATATGCGCCAGGAGAAGTGTGTATTCCCAAAATTTTGGGGTAAGTGTAAACAACTTATTTACAATTGTAAAGTTTACAGGTTTCTTGCTAAGTGGTTATATATATGAGGCTGGTATCCTCAACATATGAAAATAGTATATGCATGAACCACTACTGCAAGAGCTGGTGATTGTTTCTGACTAGTCGTGCGGGAAACCCGACAGCAGAGATGACCCCAGAACTCAGACGGGTGTAAGGATGAGTAATGAGAGATGATTACATCATATGTGCCTAAAGTGTATAGAATCATGTTGTGAGATTTATATACCTTTTTTTTTAATTGTAATTCAGGCAGATCATTATTCACGCGCTCCAGACGCAATTTCCTAGTTGACACCCAGAAGGATATTGGTGAATTTTCATCATATTCTCTGAGTTACATTGTGTGCTCGGGAATTTAATTCTTCTGAGAGGTTAATATTCGTGGGTGGAGCGCATGAAAATGGGCCTGTTAGTTTGCGGAGAACAAATGTACTGAGGCATTTGTTTCTTTCTAATTTGTCACAGTTCGTGGTTACAAGACATCAGACTTAAGTACCGAAGTTCCTACGCCACTAGTGTGAGAGAAGAGTATCACCACCAACCGCTTACAGTGGACGAATTACGTGGAGAAGTGTACTCATCACCAAAAAGAAGTGACGGAAACCACAGCTGCAGGACTCACATGGAGCTAAGTTGTGTATGACAGGCTACAGAAAAAATACGGACATTATTCTTATTAACGCCCTACGAAAACCTCAACGAGGAACAATTTTATATCACTATCACCCCATTTAATCCTTATTTTAACTTGTTGAACCACTTGACTATTAAATTTGTTGTATGTTATTTTGCACTAAACAATAATAGTTGATTCAGTTTATTTGTACGAAAGCGTATGAGCCAAATTTCTTGATAAATACACACACACACACACACACACACACACACACACACACACACATATATATATATATATATATATATATATATATATATATATATATATATATATATATAGAGAGAGAGAGAGAGAGAGAGAGAGAGAGAGAGAGAGAGAGATTAATTATAAGAAGGCATTCGATGGATTACTCCAACTAGGGGCTTGACGGGCCAGAATCATAGTATAACCCCTTCACAAAAGGCGACGGACCAGATAATAAGTTAACAAATTTGCTCAGCTTAAGCAGCATTTTGTTCTTGACTTCTGGGAATATCTTGTGAATGCTCCCCTAAGGTAAATACGTCATTCATCTTCTATCTACATCTTTGCCAAGAGTAATCTTGCGCGCAGAAAAATACCTTGGACGACCTACTTTTAGATACGCTTGCGTTGTGACCATTAGTGGACTACTACTGCAAAGCAAGGGGAGGCAATTCTCGTGACACTACCGCTGCTCTAGGGGAATTCCAACAACCTGACGCTGACCACCGATTTTTTCAACTCGTATACACAAATTCACATCTGAGGGTGTTTGAAGAAAACAACGAAAAGACCCCCTGTGTATTCTGTGAGCCGGTAATTAGGATCAGAGAATAGATTAACTACGCTGGCTATGGCTAGGGCACACACCAACTTTCGTTCAACGTTCACGTTCGATAACAACCCAAGCCTCTCGTTTGTTGGTTTTCGTGACAAGACACCAACGTCCTTTTCAGGACGCCACTACTCGAGATAAGATCGCGTTATCGTCAAAATGCCCAGACATAGGCCACACGCTAAAAAGAGGAAGGTCTACACCAGCCCACCAGCGCAGAACAGCCAGGGTAATCGCAATATCACAATCAACAATGACAGACAGCCAGAGAGCAAGACTGCCCCAAGTACTCGTGCCGGGACCGGCCCTTCTATAACTCCGGACACGACTGAGTTAGCTGTGACATGCGTCGACCCGACTGAGAGTCAGAGTGGCCCGACCCCTTGCCTAGATAAAGAAGACCCAGAACATAAAGAAATATGTAGAGCGTTACGACAGCTGGAGAAAAGAAAACAAGCGCTTCTATCCAGGCTGCACCCACCCGACTCGTCAGCAGTAACCCGGTCTATGACAGAGAAGCCGCACGATGCCGAGATGACAGCCGACCCACCTGCAAGCACTATGAAGGAAGTGATAGAGGCAGATCCTCAACACAGACAGGTACAAGAGGAAGATGTCGCAGAGACCATTTTAGATGCACTTCAAAGACTTGAAGACGGAGACGAGTCCCTTAGGCTCGCTCTTCAAGAAGCAACAGTAGAAGTAGCTCCAGACGTGCTGGACATCGAAACCACTGAGAAGCAAGCTACCATTCCTGATCCTAAGGAAAAAACAGCTGACAAACTCAAAGGCTCAGACGCAAGATATCACACCGAATAACCAAGAACAAGATTCGAACCAAGCCTGTAGAAGGAAACAAAGACCAAACACTAAAAAATACAAGCAACTCAGAAACGATACAGGAGAGGATTGTTAAGATCACCCAGACGTCAGGAAGTGAGGTCTCACTCAGGGCCCTACCCGACAACAAAGTGATCAACATCCTCGAGGTGATAACTGGACGGAGAGGTATCGCCAAAGTAGGGAGGCACGAAAAGGGAGTAGTGCTTTCTCTCAACAACACAGACAAAACAACCTCGCTGATGATCGAACTGGAATCCGGTCCAAAGGAAATCCAGTTGCCCCACCAAATAAAAGTGGTGGTGGAAAAGTACAAGACAACAAAGAAGTTGGTCATCAGAGGGGTGGATACCAGATGTTCCGAAGGCGAGGTCCGCAGACGCCTTCAAGCTGAAAACACAAATCTTAATATCACGCAGGTCGAAAGGCTAAAAACCTGGGCCAAGAAAGATACCAATCTGATGATAGTCACGGTAGAAGGATCGACAAGACCCGAGAGACTGACGCTCGAAACCACAACCAAAAAGACAGAAGCCTATATCCCTCCGGTGATGCAGTGCTCCAACTGCCAGCAGTTCTCGCACACAAAAAAAGACGTGCAGGAGAGATGCAGTTTGCCGGTATTGTGCGGGTAGTCACCAATATGGGCGACTGCCCCAGGGCAAAGGAGGACCGCAACTACAAGAAACTAACGAAACCGTATCTGTGCAAACTGCCACGGGAACCACGGGGCCAGGTACAGAGGATGCCCTGTGTTCCAGGGAACTAAGAGCATCTTGAACGAGGCCGTGTCTAAAAACATACCCTGCAAAGAGGCCAAACACAGAGTGAATGCGGATGCTACAGAAAAACAGCGCACGATTGACAGAAGACAGCTACACAAGCTGACCGCTGAAATCAACGAAATGAAAAGGAAACAGCAGAACGAAAGCAGAAACAAGCAGGATCCCGTAGACGACAAGGACAGCGGTGAAGACATAATAGATATGCAGAGCGCCAGAGAAATGTTACAGAGCGCCCAGGCAATGCTACAGGAAACAAAATCCATCAACACGAGATAGAAGTTGACATCGCCAAACTCACAGAGCTAAAGGCAGAGAACGAACAAATACTCAAAAGAATTGAAACAACCATCAAACACGAGATAGAAGTTGACATCGCCAAACTCACAGAGCTAAAGGCAGAGAACGAACAAATACTCAAAAGAATTGAATCAGAGAGAAGGATCGTTGAGGATATCCTTACAAAAACTAGAGAACAAAACAAAGAAACGAAAGACAAAATGAAAATCGACATCGTACAGCAAATGTTACTCAATCAAGAAAGAGCATTAGCAGCCAGAAACGCTAGAACAGCTACTACCAACGATAATTGAAAAAGCACTGTCACAGATACAGGAGAGCAAGACGACAAAAGCAACAGAAACTAGTAGCGTAGAAACACACAAAACTAAACGAGCCAGATAGTTGAGGCAGGACATAAAAAACACCATGAGAGCGACACGGCACCACAAACGGACAAAGAGGAATCCAGACAGCCAGCAAGTGGTCCTTTTCAGGACCAGTCACCTCCAGGACTACGAACGAGATACCAGTGAAGACGATAACACCCTATATACCCCAATTATAACCAAATTTCAGGTTGAACAGGGTATTACAGCAACATAGTAGACGAAAACAACAACAACAACAACAAGGGCACACATTGAGGAGACCTGCAGGCAGTCCGGTAATTAGGATCAGAGAATAGATTAACTACGCTGGCTATGGCTAGGGCACACATTGAGGAGACCTGCAGGCAGCCCGGTAATTAGGATCAGAGAATAGATTAACTACGCTGGCTATGGCTAGGCCACACATTGAGGAGACCTGCAGGCAGCCCGGTAATTAGGATCAGAGAATAGATTAACTACGTTGGCTATGGCTAGGCCACACATTGAGGAGACCTGCAGGCAGCATTATTAAGGGGTTTCCCTACAGTGAAAACTAACTTTTGTTCTAATAACATTTTCAAACTTTTTATGTGCTCAATAGACACAGTTTATGTCCACGAACCAAATTCTACAGTTTATTTTGTTAAAAAACATGTGGTTACCATGGTAACCAAAAAAAAAAAATCCGCCATATTGGATTTTCACCACTTTTCGAGAGCTAAAAACTTATGTTTCCCATAGACCAAACTTTACCAAATTGCACACATATGTTGTGACTGACAATTAAAACAATTTGTCAAGGGATTCTTTTGATAAGTTAAAAATTCTATTTTTAATGATTTTTTTTAAAAAATACACTATATTTGTATGAAAAACAATGAAAAAAAAATATTTAAAAAAATATATCAAAGCAAATTACCAAAATATCAAAAATAGCCCCTGTCATTTTAAAGGTATATATGTGTCCTACATGCATGCCAAATTTCAGACTGATCTATTAGATAGTTTGTAAAAAATAACATTTTTTGTTAATAAAATGTTAGTTTTGAGAAAAATGCATTTTAGTCACCGAATGACTTGTCTTGTCCAATATACTCCATTCTGGGGGGCTGAATGTGTTTAAAATTGTCCAGCACTATATGCTGCACCTCCTTCAGCTTCCTGCAGCTGCTCCTCTTGCCTTTATCTTGCCTAATTTTTCTTCTTTCCTTCTACATGGTAACCAAAAAAAAACAACCGCCATATTGGGTTTTACACCAATTTTCAAGAGCAAAAATCTTATGTTTACCATTGACCAAACTTTATCAAATTGCATACACATGTTGTGATTGACAATTAAAACAATTTGTCTAGGGCTTTTTTTGATAAGATAAAAATTCTATTTTTAATGAGTTTTTTAAAAAAAATACACTATATTTGTATGAAAAACAATGAAAAAAATATATTTAAAAAAATATATCAAAGCAAATTACCAAAATATCAAACAAAGCCCCTGTCAATTTAAAGGTATATATGTGTCCTATATGCATGCCAAATTTCAGACTGATCTATTGGATAGTTTGTAAAAAAAAACATTTTTTGTTAATAAAATGTTAGTTTTGAGAAAAATGCATTTTAGTCATCGAGTGACTTGTCTTGTCCAATATACTCCATTCTGGGGGGCTGAATGTGTTTAAAATCCTCCAGGACTATATGCTGCACTTCCTTCAGCTTCCTGCAGCTTCTCCTCTCGCCTTTGTCTTGCCTAATTTTTCTTCTTTCCTTCTACCCTGGTAACCAAAAAAAAAAAACAACCGCTATATTGGGTTTTTCACCAATTTTCAAGAACAAAAATCTTGTTTCCCATTGACCAAACTTTATCAGAGTGCACCGACATGTTGTGACTGAAAAGTAAAACAATTTTACTCATGATTATTTTAATAAGTTTTAAAATTCTATTTTTAATAATTTAAAAAAAAAAACCTATATTTGTATGAAAAAATATTTTTTTTAATATTTTTTTTTTAATTTATAAAAGAAAATTACGAAAAATATCAAAAAATGCAGATTTGTTAATTTAAAGATATAGATGTGTACTACTCATGATTATTTTTATAAGTTTTAAATTATATTTTTAATGATTTAAAAAAAAAAAAACTATATTTGTGTGAAAAAATATTTTTTTAAAATATTTTTTAAAAAATTTATAAAAGAAAATTACCAAAATATCAAAAATGCAGATGTGTTTTTTTAAAGATATAGATGTGTACTACATGCATGCCAAATTTGAGACTCCTCTGTTTGATAGTTTTAGTGAGAAATCGTGCATTTTCGGCACAAATTTGAAAATCATAGCATGTGGGTGGTGCCGACAATATGCTTTTTGATACATCAAATGCATTTTTTTATGTTATAAAACCTTGCTCAATCGATTCCTCGATGATTATTTAATAAAATAAGCTCAAAAGTAAAAAATCGATATTTTGTACGTAAAATCCAGTTTTCATAGTAGTGGACCTCCTTAAGACAGTGCTAGTTCTGGAATCCCCCAGGGTAAGAGAAACATGGGTAGACCAAACAAACACACGGAGAAAAGAACTAGACACAAAAATGAACATGATGAGGAAGGCAGGACAATACTTTGTGAGCAGCCTGGCATGCGACAGACTTGGCATGCGCTTGTTGAAGATCTATGCTAATTGGGGATCTGAAGGGTAAATAAGAAGAATGGATTGACTGCGCCCTAACAAACATGTTGTGAAAAGACAACTAAGGATGGCGTGTACGTGCGGCTAGCAACCACATCGTGTAAAACAGCTTGTTACAGAAGTAACCTCTGCAGGTGAACATGAAGCGTTTTGGTCTCTTTTTTTTTTCTTCTTCAATAGGTTGCCTCGTTTTGGCGAGGCGCGCATCGTTCAACCTAGACAATAGGTCCGTCGGTTATATTTGAACGCATGTCCAATTACAGTGGTACTTACCCCTCCCTCTTGCGCCTTAAGAAGCGGAATAGAAAAATGTGGCACCACATATTAGTTTAGATATAACGCAGGGGTCGGCAACCCCGGAGCTTTTGTGATCCACTTTTGTAACACTGAGTCCTCTAAAGATCCACCATGTGTGTGTGTGTAATTTTACGCGAGGGGGCAGAGGGGAGGGAGAAGGATGATGAGTCTTACAAATAAAAGAGTGCGTTCCTATCTCACACAGTTCATGAATATATTTTAGTAGCAGGCTCGACAGATCCCGGGAACATTGCGATTTTAAATGCTGGCGGGAGATGTCTAGTCCGATATTTCCCTAGTCGGGTGCCGATCCCTGTAATAACGGCCACAAGTTTCTAATATGACCATGTAAAGGAGATACTGTGTTTTTGGAAAGTTGATAAAAGTCTAGAATAATGATGTCAGAGCGCCAAAACAAACAAGCAATCATTGTATCATTAATAGTTTCCAATGTTCAAGTTATCCACCATCTGCGTCTGAGTATTGTTGGAAACGATGTACTTTATGGCGAACAAAAAAGCAATATGGGCAACTTTAACACGCCAAAGTAAACAGCGGGTGTACGTCCCGTGTCAACAACCTTCATCGTCCTACGTACTTGTCAAACTTCACCTTTTGTGACTTATAACTGCTTTGTTACTGAACATTCATAATGAATGTACTTTTATCAGGAGACACCTCTGTCGTAGGCAACAACAATAATAACAAAAAAAAATATAAGTACATTCTCAACTGGGAGGGGGAAAAACAAATAAATGAAAGATATTTTCAACAGGTTGAGTAATTGAGCGCGTTGGACCGTCTAATATTCGGTAACATTTTCTCTCATACAATGGAGAGTAAACACTAAGTATGCAGCATATTGGCATGTCAAGGACTGCAACACGAAAACACACAGGAAAAAGAGATAAAAAGGTAATTATACAAATTAAATACATTCCCCAATGTGATATTGATAGCAAGAACCAGACAAGTGACAGTGGGAAAAGGGGTGAGAAGAAGATGCTGGCAGTGAATAGGACCCTGTGAGGAAGCCTGTTGATAGAACTGTAAGGCAGTTCTTGATGGGGAACCCCGAGGGTACAAGAGGTAGATGAAGACTGACAAATACATGAAAAATGGGGGGGGGGGGGGGTGAACTGGACAGGCATGAATGAGATAAAAACACACGGAAAGACTCTTGAGCAAATGGCACAAGAAAGTAAGGCTTGACATTAATTTGTTGCTGGACTATACTCCTCACAAAGACAATTTGGTTTGGCTATGTCCAGCTAAACATCCGTGTAATTTGTTAATGGACTATACTCCTCACAAAGACAATATGGTTAAGCTATGCCCAGCTAACCATCCGTGTAATTTGTTGATGGACTATACTCCTCACAAAGACAATTTGGTTTAGCTATGCCCAGCTAACCATCCGTGTAATTTGTTGATGGACTATACTCCTCACAAAGACAATTGTGTTTAGCTATGTTCAGATAAACATCCGTGTAATTTGTTGATGGGCTTTACTCCTCACAAAGACAATTCAGTTTGGCTACAAAGATCATTCAAAAGAAATTAAAATAAGCCAGACATATTAACAGGCAGGTCCTCGATCTAACAAATACTGTGCAGACCAGACAGCCACAGTGCGCACAGTTGTGGAACAAAGCTTTGAACTGAACTCACAATTTTACACTGAATTTGATGATTAGGAAATCAATAGAAGTTAAGGAAGGCAAAGGCAGCGAGGATGCGAACCGGTCACCCCATCTCATAAATATGAGGCCTATTATTATGAAGTCTCTAACACTTCACTCCCCTATAGCAGAATCTGCTATGGGACCATCATTAACATGATGCCTGTTTTTTTTTTAACAAACAGATTTGTCTTTTTATTAAAATAAAGGGGCTTTTTTGTAATTCTTTTATTAAGTTCCTTTATCACCATTTGTTCATGTATGTTTAAATTATGATTATGATGTTTTAGATATATCAATAAATATAAAATCCCAGCTTTTTCTGTCACTAACGCTAAGGGATGCAACTTTGGTTGAAAGTTAGACATTAATTGTATTGTTTCCCTTATATATACTCTCCCGAAAAAAGTGACACTTCTCAAAGAAAAATGCGCAAATGACGGTGTGCACAAAAATATTTATAGAATGCGTGATACCGTATACACACATTGGGATCCTCGCTGCTGCTACGTAGTTCGTGTACTGTGGTGATGCACAGTGGTTTTTAAAAATACTTTTGAATAAGTAAAATTGCCGTTAGGTATTGGTGCTTTTGCATTTAATTCCCGTCTTATGACGGGCTTTGACACTAGTGTTGATATAACAGACCCCGTGGGCATCTGAAGAGACACAGGAAGAACATGACGACTACTGCACCCTCAGGCATGTCGTAGAAGATGGCTAATATGAGGTTGTGCATGGGGCGTGGCGACCTCATCATTGTCATAGAAACCATCGATGCAAGAGCATGCAAAAGACTGGTGCTGGATTCCTTGTAAGGGGACAAGGTGCAGTGGTACCTCCATACTCCGACACGAGCGCAAAGAAAAATGATGAAGATACATTCAGCTGTTATGCTGTTGAGTCACCGTAAAGAGAAAATCGCCTTTCTTGTGACGGCTGTTGAGTCACTGTAAAGATAAAATCGCCTTTCTTGTGACGATTTCACTATCTTTAGTAAAGAACCTCCAAGGTTCCAGAAGTTGTTCTTTCTTTATTTACACTCCTTGAGAATTTCCGTAAACAATTCTGCAGCTCTCCACGAGCTTAGCACCAGCCTGTAAACCAGTGTCCTTAATCTTGTGTGCGTGACCCAGTTTCGTATTAACAAATTCCAGGTGAAAGCCTGCTGGTATTCAGGCTTCGGTGACAGACCAACCCAATAAACGCGGATATTGGTTGGGGGAGGGGAGGGCAGCAGAAAAGTGATTCAGTCGGGCATTGATTCAGCACGATCATGATTGCAACAGAACTGATCCCTCGTGCAGTGGCTGGCGGAAGTTAATTTAATCTTCATATATGTTGTGCTTGCTGCCGTTTACACTGGTATTACCTCACCTGCTCATCAGTAGAACCGTGGTTATCTATCTATACTTTTCTGTCTCTTCGTAACGTAACGCAACTTATCTCGTATCTCCTTTGATTCAAAGAAAACTATAAGTGAACAGCGTTTTCACTCTACCCATAGGTCCCCAAACTTGTCATATTAAGACAGACTGTAAAATGCAAGACCTCCACCAGCATGAACAAATAAACAGAGCTAATTATTAGAAACTGCTATTAAACTGATTATTCATTTTGAAACCGATAAATAATTTTTAGAATGCATGCTGTAATATTGGCTACTTTTCCCAGAACTAAGTGGACTATGGACCCGCAAGAACTAATGACATAGAGTGTTCAAACAGCAACCATTATTCGTCTTCACTGGTCCTATCATCAACACTTCTTAAAATCATGGGTGCGTGGACGAAATCGATACAACTGTTTTTACTCAGTCTATTTCATCCACCACGCGAGTTTGAATTGAGTCTGAATCCAAACGGCTATTTTATTAATGACCGCTATTATTGAGTACTTCTTCTCTTAAAAAAAAACAATTGTTATTCGGAATCGAGCAGTGTATAACGGCGGTAGGCAACCCGAGCGGTGTGGGGGTCTACTGTAGAAACAATGAGATATGCAAAGATCTACTTTGATAAAATCACGTCTCCAAAGTTAGGTGGAAAAATCAGTTTCTCTTATAAAAATGAAAATTCCTCTCAGCATTACCTTTCTTGACAAATAAAAAAAATGCTACGTACATTTAATATTTGGATACCGCACTAATAAATGAAGTCTGGAGAGGGCTATTGTGACGACCGGCCCAGTCTTCTCTTCATTTAATTTATGGGACACCATTTTTTTTTAAATTCATCTTCAATGCATGATCGAGAAGCCGGTAAAAATACGAGGCAAATTTCTCCTCGTTTTTCCATATTCTAGCGTGTAGTGGTTTTGATGGTATTGTATGATGGTGATATTACTTAGTGTGATGCATGAGGTCAGCTGTGAAGGCTCCTGTTATAAAAATAGCTGTGAATTTTCAGAAGGCCCTTCTTGCTACCACTACGACCTCACACCTATCTTTTTTTACTAATGAATGTGGCTACGTTAAAATCTAGGGTACTGAATGTAAGGTGTTGTATTAATATATACAAACACACACACAGAGATATTTAATAAGTCTAATAATATTAATAAAATTTAAAACACACTGAACTAACTCAAGCTGTGTAAAATTGTGATAGTAAATTTTCTTTAAATTTATTTGTTCTGAACCAAGGTTTTATTTTGGTCAGAACATATGAAAGGTTTTGAAAGTATTAATGATATGCATGAATATATGGCATAATAAATGAAAAGTGTGTACATAGGTATGTTACAAGACTAGTTAATATTACTACTGTTTATAGTTGTACTTTATGGGGAAGAACTATTTATGGATGTGCTGTTGGGGTGGCCTCATCACTCCCGATCTATAGCGACTACACATTGCCCATTTATTGAGGGTATTATAATTGGTGTGTTAGAAATCAAGTTGGTGAGTATTCAGCAGGCCAGACTCTCACGTAACTTGAAGGAGTAAGTCTGGTGCTGAAATCAGGTGGCCCCACCTCTCCGTGCTTGGGGGCAATATCAGAAGTCTGGTGGCCCCACCTCTCCGTGCTTGGGGGCAATATCAGAAGTCTGGTGGCCCCACCTCTCCGTGCTTGGGGGCTATATCAGAAGTCTGGTGGCCCCACCTCTCCGTGCTCTGACAAAATGTTACTGCGCGGGTCCCTCTTGTAATATTCAACACCTCATTTGACACCACATTGGTGCCAAATAAAAACTCACAGTTCTGCAATCAAAGTATTAGTCATGTGTCAGAATTCCATCCTCTAAACCATTTCTGGACACAACACTACACAACAACAACACCATATAGACGGGTCAGATCTCTCTGACCATACAGCACATCTTACCAAGTTGGTTTCACATAGGATAAGTTCTCCCAGACTACATATTCCGAAATATGTTTATTAGCTTCCTGCCATAGAATAGGATAGGTGATATGTTCCACTGATCTCAACACTTGATCTGTCCTTCATAATCCTTGCTGGAGTTTATGTATTTTATTTGTCTCTAGACCCTGAACTAGGGCGGGGGGTCTAGAGCGAATCCTTACTTGTTGTAAGGGATAGATTTTGATATGGCAGTATCAAATCACTCGAAACCTTAAACAAATATTAAAATGTACAAAGAAATAATTTCAGTCTTACCAGAATTATGAACATAGAACACAGTATATGCTAGCAAAACTCAGCTGAGCTGCTGGCTTTAGGATGGCGTCCCTCTAACTACTTCAATTTGCTTCTGGGAAATCACCACTTAATATTTTACTGTGTCTACTAGGACAACTTATGACGAATGGCAAAAATGCGCGTCTGAGCGCCGATAATATATTCATCTATGGCCAATCACCGCCTTTTCTTTTTTCAAATTCAAACATCCTACCAAAAAGTCAATTCAGTCATACCTCAGTCAAGTATGCATATTTGTCTGTTGGTCCGTCTGTCTCTACTTGCGTTTCACAAAAAAACACACTTGTTTTTTGAACCAACTCTGCCCTCCCCTACACAATTTTGCCTGTAAAGTTATTTTTAGCCACAATTCTCCTTAACACCCTCTCTCTTTCATTCTAACTAGATTTTAGCACTTGCGTCTTCAAGGCCACACTTTTTTTTGAAAATTAGTGACATTATTGTTTCAATGCAGTCGTTCGTTGATATGAACAACACAGTCTTTTGTCAATATCTTTCTTATTATCTATCCGACTGTATAAATGAAAGCATATTATTTCACTGCTCAAGATGGGCCATCCGGCCAGCTAGGTTTTATATTCCTAACATCATTATTAAGAAAAAGTTACTTTTCAAGGTTAGTTGGTTTTTTTCGAAATATTTTCTAGAATCTTCTGTACTGCGTTTGCCGCTGAATTCAAATAAAGGACAAAATATCGCAAAAGCGTCCAAGAAATGACTGTTGCGTATAATAACTATGGTCCCTTTTGTCGATTTCTTTACCTTGTGTCAACTTGGGGACGTGACTTTTCCCCCCCCCCCCCCCCCCCCCCCCCCCCAATTGCATCTTTTTAGCCTTGCTAGTTTCAAGCACATGTTCAGTCAGATTTTTCCTTTTGATCTTCGTTCTCATTCCGTTCCAAGGGTAAACGTTCTAGCAATTTAATTTCCATGGCGGGTGATGACCCGCGGCGTGGGCGATCATGCCTTCTAGTAACTTACGCATTCTTTTTATCCCTACATTTTATCCTTTGGAGATATTTTTACGTTGTATCACTGTTAATTTTATGACACATCTCCCCACTTGAAAACATGCCTACGGCAAGTTCTAAAACCAGTGATACACATAGATAAAATCTCTCCTCACGCCTGCCATTACTCTAATTTTGATCACAGGGGTGCCGACTGAGGAAATCTGCACCGACATTCAATTTGCCTGGGATATATTGGATACTAAACTGATAAGGTTGAAGCAATAAAGACCACCTCAGCAATCTTGCGTTTTCATGCTTAGCCTGAGATAAGAATACGAGAGGCTGATGATCCGTCTCGACCACAAAAGTCCTACCATACAGATAGATTTGAAACTTCTTTATTGCCCAGATTAACGCTAAACATTCTTTTTCGCTTGTGGAGTATCCTTGTTCCGCCTTATTCAATTTGCGGCTTGCATAAGCGACTGGTTTCAGTTCCCCATCAGGTGAAGATGATCTTTGCAACAAAGCCGCTCCGAGTCCTACATTACTTGCATCGGTTCTTAAGACAAAGTCCTGTGTCAAATCAGGCAGTTTGAGAATAGGCTTGCTAGTGAGTTTTTCCTTTAAGTCTTGGAACGCTAATTCACTTTGCGCAGTCCAAATAATTTTATCTGGAAGTCCCTTGCGAGTCAGATCAGTCAGAGGAGCACAAATAGAGTTAAAATCTTTGATATATTTTTGATAAAATCCGCATAACGACACGAATGATCGCACGTCCTTTTTTGTTTGTGGTCTAGGGGCTCTCTGCAGTTTTTCCAAGTTCTTGGGGTCAGGGGTCATGTTACCCTGATATACAGTGTGTCCCAAGAATTCCAACTCTTTGCATCCAATACAACATTTTGTTGGCCTAGCAGTTAAGTTCGCCTCCCTAAGCCTATTAAATAACATTTCTAGAGCTTCAATGTGTTCTTCAAATGTCTCTGTGGCGACGAGAATATCATCCATGAAATTCGTGATACATGGGTTATTCAGGGGATCCAACAATTTGCGCATCATCCTTGAAAATACACTCGGAGCATTTTTCAGTCCGAATGGTAGCATGTTGAATTCATAATGTCCATCCGAAGTGCTAAAAGCCAAATAAGGTCTCACTTCAGGCTTCACTGGAATCTGGTAATAGCCTTTACTAAGATCCACCTTTGAAAAGTATTTTGCCTTGTTCAGTCTGGCAAATAACTGTTTTGTGTCTGGTAATGGATCCACTTGTCCTTCTGTGACAGCATTCAGTTTCCTGTAATCTATGCACAGTCTGTGTTCCCCAGACGGTTTTCTCAACAAAACGACACTAGAGCTAAAAGATGATTCACTGTGTGAAATAATCCCCTCCTTCAACAAATAATCTATTTCTTCCTTCAATGCCTTCTCCTTCGCGAACGGAATAGAATAGGCTCTCATACAGATTGGGTTTGAGTCTACCAGTTTCATGTCATACTGTAGCAAATTTGTATGGCCTGGTTTATCTGTTAATACATCTGTATGTTCCTCCAGAACCTGTTGAACTCTCTCCCTCTGGTTTTTAGTCAGGTGCTTACTGAGTTTTACCTGTGCTGCTGTTTCACAAGGATGTAATGGGTATTCATGTGAGGTGAGTGGTTCCTTTTGCATTTGAGTTGCGATAGCTAAGGTCAGTAAGGGGGTGCTTTCCTGGAGTGGTCTGTCCAGATACTTCTTTAACAGGTTTACGTGATAAACTTTCTCCTTCCCCTTTTTGTCAATTTTATAGTTTGTTCTAGACACCTTCTCTAGAACCGTATATGGACCTTGCCATCCAATTTGTAATTTATTCTGGCTGCCGGGTAGTAGAAGCAGCACCTTCTCTCCCACAGCTAGTTCTCTGTCCTTTGCCTTCCTATTAAAATATGCTGCATGTTTCTTCCTGGCTTGTTTCAAATTATCATTTGCCAGTTTCCATCCAGCTTTCAAACGAGTGGTCAGTTCGTTCACGTATTGATAAGATGAGGTAACAGTCTCTTCCGCCTTCTCATCTGTCCAGGTCCTTAATAAGGCTTCTAATGGACCTTTTATTGGCCTCCCAAATAGCAGAGTTGCGGGAGCCATCCCGGTTGAACTATGTGGTACCTCCCGATACGCAAACAATGCGGCGGGCAGGAATTGATCCCACAGATCCGGTTTTTCGTGTGCCAGCTTTCTCAGGATAGAAATGAGAGTCCCGTTGAACCTCTCTACCTGGCCGTTCCCTTGCGGATGGTACGGACTACAATGAAAGTGTCTGGCTTGAAATAGCTTAAAAACTTCTTCCGTTAGTTTCCCCTTGAACTGAGAACCATTATCAGTCAAGATTTGATGCGGGAATCCTAATCGGGTAAATATTGTAAGTAGTGCCTCTGCTACATGTTTTGAATCAATTGATGGCAGGGCTACCGCCTCTCCCCACATAGAACAAGTGTCCACCAGAGTAAGGATGTAACTGTTCCTCCTCTTGGTCCGAGTGAGAGGTCCCACAATATCCACTGCAACCCTCTCAAAAGGTGTTCCCACTATGGGCATTTCCCCTAGAGTTGCAGGAGCAGTCCAATGCTTTGGAGCTACCCTTTGACATTCTGGGCAGGATTTGACATATCTTTTTACATCCTCCGTTATCCCTGGCCAGAAGTAATGACAAGCTATACGCTGTCCTGTGGCGCTGATCCCCATGTGACCACTGAAGGGAATCGCATGCCCGAGTTCCATCTCTTTATCTCTATATGAAGTGGGAAGAACCAGCTGGTTGTGACCATTTGTTCCAGTTCCGGCCTTCCTGTATAATAGTTTGTTCTTCATAAAATATTCCCCCTTGCTCGGAGGTGTGTGGCATTTGGGCAATTTTTTAAAACATGGCTTGAGTGTCCTATCCTCAGCCTGCGCCTTCCTCATCTCCTCTGGATGAGCATTTATAGGTTCACCTTCTTCCTCCTTCTTCTGTGACCTGGTCTGCACTGTCGCCATGATCACAGGCCTCTCGGGATTCCCCAAGAAGACGTATCTACACCCCAATATCAGAGGGTAGATTGGTTCATCTATCACTGCTGCTCTGATTTCTCCTTCCACATAGCGAGTTTTCACCGTTATCCTTGCGATGGGAAGTGTCATGAGTGGTATATCCTTAGTTGCCCCTTGTATTTCCACTGTTTCTGTGGTATACTGACTTGGGTCCACTAGGCTAGACTTCACAACTGAATCATAATCCAAACCTGTATCATAAAGGCACCTTATGGTGACCCCATTACAAATAACATCCTCACAAACTGGGGGGGGGGGGGGGGGGATAAGGTTCCTGCTGTCCATTAGGATTAACCTTTAATCTTTGCGTCCCCGACTTCATTGCAGCAATGTTTGAAGGTTTCCTTCTACAAAATTCGGTGTTATGGTTATCTTTCTTGCACCATTTACACCATCTTTTTCCTTGGTTCAACGGTTTTCTTTCATTGAATTTTTGGTTATTGAACTGTGAGTTTCTGTCTCGGTAGTCATTTCTTGGCCGTTCAAAGTTTGTCCTACCTTTATTTCCCTGCTCTCTATTATCAAATTTATTAAATTGCTGTGGAGCTTTAAAATTGTCTATGTGCTTCTTTTTAGCACCACTTACCTCTGCCTGGGCTGCCTGATACCTCTCAGCGACATTTAAAACCTCCCCCAACTTCTCTGCACCTTGTTCCATGAGGAATTTTCTCATGTCTGGAGCCATGGACTCTCTCAATTGCTCAATCATGATCATTTCTTTAAGATCTTGGGTCTTCCCCAGAGCCGTCCATTTCTCCAAATAGGTTTCCAGTCTGGCAGAGAATTGGTGGTATGTCTCCCCAGACAACAGTTTGGCATTTCTAAATTTCTTACGATAAAATTCACAATTTTTTTCGTACCTCAATAACAAAGCCTGCTTTAACATGTCATAATTGTCCTGGTCTTCTCTGTTCATTCTTGCGAAGACTTCATAAGAAGTACCTCTCAGTCCCTGTGATAGCTTTAAACTCCACCTCTCTCTCTCTCTCTAACCCATATGTAGTAGCTAATAACTCAAAACGTCCTAGGTACCCCTCTATGTCATCGTCTTTTTCAACAAAATGGTCTAAATGAAACCCCATAGCTGATGTTGAGGCTCCCAGACTGGGCGTAGCATCTGAGGCAAAAGGGCTGGCACCATTTTCAGGAGCCTGGCCTTGTAATTCCAGCTCCCTTAGTCGTAATTCGTGCTCCCTTTGCAACCTTCTATCTTCTGCCTCCCTTTCGGCAGTCAATCTTTTTTCTTCTGCTTCCCTTTCGGCAGTCAATCTTTTTTCTTCTGCCTCCCTTTGCTGTCGTTTTTCTTCTGCCTCCAATGCTTTAGCCTCTTTGTCAGCCTCAATCTGCAACCTCTTAGTCTCAGCCTCAATTTGTAACCTCTTCTCTTCAGCCAACCTTCTTTCTTCCCGTTCAATATACTTATCACATTCAGCCGTTACATATTGAATTAAAATCTGACCATCCATTCCCATATCCTTTGCCGTTAGCACAGCAGCTGATCTGAATTTGGCTAGCTCTGCAATACTTTTTAGCAATTCTAGCAATGAGCAAAGTAAACTTTCCAACCACTAAAGTAATTCTAATTACTCTAGTCTAAAAATAATTCTAATTAATTAATTAATCAATTAACTACCACTGGCTGTGAAGATTCACCAACTTTTATTTTCAGGGACACTTTTAATTTTTATAATGTGTTCCCCTAATTTATTTCTCCCCCCAGGAGATCCTAATATTATTGATAGGCTAATATCCCCGGGACAAGAGACCCTAATATATGTGATTAATTTAAATCCCGAGACCGAGCTACCCAATATATGTAGTGGATTTGATGGTATTGTATGATGGTGATATTACTTAGTGTGATGCATGAGGTCAGCTGTGAAGGCTCCTGAGATAAAAATAGCTGTGAATTTTCAGAAGGCCCTTCTTGCTACCACTACGACCTCACACCTATCTTTTTTTACTAATGAATGTGGCTACGTTAAAAAATCTAGGGTACTGAATGTAAGGTGTTGTATTAATATATACAAACACACACACAGAGATATTTAATAAGTCTAATAATATTAATAAAATTTAAAACACACTGAACTAACTCAAGCTGTGTAAAATTGTGATAGTAAATTTTCTTTAAATTTATTTGTTCTGAACCAAGGTTTTATTTTGGTCAGAACATATGAAAGGTTTTGAAAGTATTAATGATATGCATGAATATATGGCATAATAAATGAAAAGCGTGTACATAGGTATGTTACAAGACTAGTTAATATTACTACTGTTTATAGTTGTACTTTATGGGGAAGAACTATTTATGGATGTGCTGTTGGGGTGGCCTCATCACTCCCGATCTATAGCGACTACACATTGCCCATTTATTGAGGGTATTATAATTGGTGTGTTAGAAATCAAGTTGGTGAGTATTCAGCAGGCCAGACTCTCACGTAACTTGAAGGAGTAAGTCTGGTGCTGAAATCAGGTGGCCCCACCTCTCCGTGCTTGGGGGCAATATCAGAAGTCTGGTGGCCCCACCTCTCCGTGCTTGGGGGCAATATCAGAAGTCTGGTGGCCCCACCTCTCCGTGCTTGGGGGCTATATCAGAAGTCTGGTGGCCCCACCTCTCCGTGCTTGGGGCTATAACAGGCTGCTCTGACAAAATGTTACTGCACGGGTCCCTCTTGTAATATTCAACACCTCATTTGACACCACATTGGTGCCAAATAAAAACTCACAGTTCTGCAATCAAAGTATTAGTCATGTGTCAGAATTCCATCCTCTAAACCATTTCTGGACACAACACTACACAACAACAACACCATATAGACGGGTCAGATCTCTCTGACCATACAGCACATCTTACCAAGTTGGTTTCACATAGGATAAATTCTCCCAGACTACATATTCCGAAATATGTTTATTAGCTTCCTGCCATAGAATAGGATAGGTGATATGTTCCACTGATCTCAACACTTGATCTGTCCTTCATAATCCTTGCTGGAGTTTATGTATTTTATTTGTCTCTAGACCCTGAACTAGGGCGGGGGGTCTAGAGCGAATCCTTACTTGTTGTAAGGGATAGATTTTGATATGGCAGTATCAAATCACTCGAAACCTTAAACAAATATTAAAATGTACAAAGAAATAATTTCAGTCTGTTGCGTGATAAATTCTCGCAACATCGTTTTATTTCAATATCTATTTTATAACGCAAGGGCAACAACTGCTTGAAATTTATAGTCACTTTTCTCGGTAAGCATTTGTCTTCTCGCGTTGGTATCGAATGCAGTTAAGTTTGAGCTGTGGTCATTTTGCGCTGGACTGCGCATGACTTGTCTTGCTTCTTGGTCGATCGGTTTCCGCCCACCACTAGTGGAGTGAGCGATTTGGAATGGCGAAAGAGATGCCTCGTTGAAGAGGGGATCTCCGCTATTTTTTTGTTCTGTCAGGAATGTGAGAGTCCTCTTATGGATATTTCGTTTATTCGAGATAATACCTCTAGTGTATTTGCACATGCCGGGAGGCATAACATTTCTGTGTATTTCCGGAAGGCAAGGTAAATTAACATTTTCATTAACTCTATCGATTTTTGGTCGTGAACGATTTCTGGTTCATAGCCTGTCTTCGAAAGTCGTCGTCACGAGATGTTTTCCTAGCTCACATGTCGCTGTATTGTGCTGCATCGGTTGATGCAGGTTCCAAGGACCATTACTTGCTACTTTGTTAAATGAACTAGGTTTGAAAAACCTTTATTATCTAGAGGATATTTTTGAGGACATTATTTATACTTCGGCAGACGTGTCTGTCTTGCTGAAGTCAAACTAAGGAGAGTGAACTGATCTCATACATCTGGTTATCTCCTGGCTGTTATAGAAAAAGGATGGAGTTTTTCACCTGACTACATTTACAGCACTTTGAAATATAACATGCATCTGACTCATCATTGTAATGCTGTCTACCGTCTATTGCTGTATTGAATGTTGCTGTGATAATGACTGTTTGATGTGTCTACATATTCGCGTAACCATTTTGTCACTGTGGCGTCCACAATAAATAATGAAGAAAAACGTCAACGGCTGTTTCAAGAATCATTGACTTTATACGTCGTGAGTTTACTGACGTCCTATGTGGATTGCCCTGTTATTTTTGTATGAACATTGTTTTGACTGAACACATCTGCACACTACACAAAACCAGACATGCGGATACCATCCATCATCATATGGCATCACGCATCATTTGGTGGCCATAAGCTGGTTTGATTCTGGTACCAGCAAACACGGGGTCCCTTACCCACTTCATTTTCAACAAGAATTCATCAGCATCCTTCAAGAAATTAACATTCTTCAATACAGTCAACATCTTCAAAATTTTCAAAGTACTTGGCGTTGCCCGGTAAAAGTCAAAATTTCAACTTTTTGACGGAAACAAGAATTTGACAGTACCCGGCGTTGTTACATGTTGCCGGATAACTCGGACTGCTGTTATCTTTTACGCAAGTCAAGCAAGTTGCTGCTGTCAAGGTTCCAGTGCTGTCGTTTTTGTGAAGGTCAAGTGCCGGTTGAAACGGGTTGTTTTCTGAAGAAGGCCAAGTACCGATTTCCATCAACTTACTTTTGGATTAGAAGGTCAAGTGCCGAAACAACTCAACACACAGTATTTCAGAAGCTCTTGTACCATCGTGTTAGCAGTGGAAGCAGTTCAGATGTGCCATCATCGTTGGAGCTTCGCTCTTTAGGACGTTGATTGACATCCGTTTTTCTGCTGTTCTACGATTGGAAGCCTATAAGTTAAGTGGCCTGTTTGTATGTAAACTGTGCCCTTATACTTCTGCTGAGTCTTCTGTGTATCATCTCATTCTATATGTTATATGTTTATATGTTATTCGTATATTTATATGTTTATATTTCAGCGGGTTCTCGGTTGGGTGGTGTCTCCGTTAGATTATGCCACGTCATAGAGGTCGTCTATTGTGAGCGTTTTCTGTAAGGTTTGCAAATTTCCAATACTGGAATTTGCTAAGCGACTTCTGTTGCTATTTATGTTAGCTGTGATGACATGTTTTAATATTGTTTTCGTTATTATTTCGCATTCTTTAGTTTTGTTTTGATTTGTTTGTATTTGTTAGCCTACTCTTGTCTATAATTTAGTTTCATACAACATTTTTGTTTATACACTGTGGTGTCATGTATTTTGTTTAATTCTATCGCAGATATCGTCACATTTTTTGTGATATTTCATTAATTTCTGCTTTATTTTTAGTTGATTTCTGCGAACGTTTTTGTATTGTTGCTGATCTTTGTTATTGTTTACATTGTTATTGTTTACATTGTTTGTATTGTTTACATATTCAATGTTTACATTCTGCATGTGTTTACATAGTCATTGTTTACAGTTATAGTAATTAGTTAATGGGCTATGCTAATGCACTGTTACTACTACACTGATGATAAATGAATGATGAATAGTGTCGTGCACTATTGAATGAGAAGTGCACTTATGATCAAGAATTGAGTGCTGATATTTCATATACAAGTTCTTTGATTGGAGACTTGTTTCCCACAGAGACTGGGATAATATAAGGTGATGTGAATATACAAGTGCTTAATTAAGACTTGTTACACTTAGGTTTGAAATAAATTAGTTAATTATTTCAGGTTTTGGACTTATATATTACTCATCATGTCTACATTTGAGCACTTTATTGAGCAGGGTAAATTGCTTGGGAAGACTGGTGATAAGTTAGAAGAATTTGCAACTGCTCGATATGATAAAGCAATGGAAGCTGAACAAAAGAAACTGCATATGGAAGCTGAACAAAAGAAACTGCAGATGCAGGTGGATGAAAAAAGATTCCAAATGGAAATGGAAAAACAAAAAAGGGAATCAGAAGCTGAGGAAAGAAAACTCCAGCTACAGCTAGAAGCTAAAAGACTTGAAAAAGAGGCTGAGAATAAAAGACTTGAAAAAGAGGCTGAAAATAAAAGACTTGAAAAAGAAGCTGAAAATGAAAGACTTCAAAAAGAGGCTCAGGCTGAGGAAAGAAGATTACAGAGAGAGTCTGATGAGAGGAAAGAGAAAGCAAAAATGGAACATGAAGAAAAGGTCTTAGCTTTAGAGTTGGAAAAATTGAAATTGACGAGCATGAGTAATGGTAATGATTCAAACAAGGGTTCATCTTCTGGTAAGGCTAATAATGATACTTTTAAGATTAAGTTACCAACATTTAGTCCTTCCAGTGATGACATAATGTTCTATCTGGACAGATTTGAACAAGCATGTACAGCTCATAACATAGACAAAGCAAAATATGTTTATCAGTTATCAGGGATACTGACAGGTAAAGCTCTAAGTATATTAAATATGGTGGATGAACCTGACAAGAACAATTATGAGGTTGTCAGGGCCGCTTTGTTAAAGAAATATCAGCTTAACGAAGACGGCTATCGTCTACAATTTAAAAACATGTTACCTGAAAATGGAGTTGAATTCTCCGAGTTTATTGCAAGAATACGCATTACTTTCTCACGATGGGTTGAACTATCTAAGACGGAAAAAACTTATGAAGGACTTATGGACTTAATACTTAGAGACAAAGTCATGTCGTCTGTCAATGAGTCTTTCCTTGCTTTCCTTCATGAACGTAAACCTAAAACAATAAGGGAAATGGAAGATTTCTGTTGCCAATACGTAACTGCACACCCACACATAACCATGGGTAACTCTAAGGTGAAAGAAGGTTTACCAGTTGCTTCGGCAGCTCCGTATGGTCAAAACTTTGCTCGTAGATTCCAACAAAATCTTGATAGAAAGAGCAGCGGTAATTTCTGTCAAAATCATGGAAACCAATTTCATGGTGATTCTTCTTCGAAGAATTGGAGACAACCTGATAGTACTCGTTACTATCACCCTAATAATTATAGGCATTTCAAAAGAGGATATGGTAATAGAGGTTATTCCTGCCGAAGACCTCAAAACCAAACAAATAGATGTTCGCATCAATGTGAACATGATAGTAATCGTGGAAACTGGAATTCGAACCAGGATAACAATTACAATAGAGACAATAATAACTGCAGAGATAATAATAACTTTGATAACTTCAGAGGTAATAATAGTCGGGGTAGATCTCAACACAAAAAAAAGAGATATCAGCAGGCTAATGCTGTACAACAGGAAACTGAGGGAGCCTGTAATCATGTTGTTGATAGTAAAAACTTTGACGCTGTCACTAGTTCTGCTTTTGACTTTGAGAGAGCAAACAAATGCCCCCAATGCAGTACTTTATTCGAACCGGGTACCATAACTACTTTGAGTTGTGGTCACCCACTTCCCGCTCTTCCTGCTGCTGTTGCGCATGACGGGAGGGGTTCTTTAATTCTACATAAGGGTCTTGTTAATGATACTCCGGTCTCACTACTTTTCGATTCCGGATGCACCACTATTGGTGTTAGACAATCGCCTGTAGATCCATCTTGTGCTACAGGAAGGGTTATTAAATGTGTCACATTTGGCGGCACTCTAGAAAAATATCCTACTGCTGTAATTCGCATTGCCACTCCTTTCTTTACTGGAGATGTGCATGCTTGTCTCTTACCTAATCCTATTGCGGACCTTATTATTGGTCGTATTCACGGAGTTAGGGAGTGTACCCCACAGCAGATTGCTGCTTGGGAAGATAATAACATGCAAGCTACAAATGCAGTAGTTTACAAGAGCACAAGCTCTACAAACACCCGAAACTTCACTGAATAGTGATAATGAAGTTGATAGCCAAGATAGTCACTTAGTAATCACTCGTGACTCTTTCATAAAATTGCAAGAAGAAGATCCTTCTTTAAAAAAATTCTTCGTTCTTGCGAAGAAAGGTGATCCGAATCAGGATACAAATAGAAAATCTTGGATTGCAATGAGAAACGGCGTACTTGTACGTATGGTACAAGATTCGACTACGTCGGCACATTCGCAAATTCTTGTTCCCAAGAGCATGAGAGTGCAAATATTGCAACATGCTCATGACTCGCAATGTGCTGGACATATGGGTTTTGCCCGTACGAAGTCGAGAGTCCTTGCGGCTTTCTTTTGGCCTTTTGTCAATAAGGACATTCGTATTTACTGCCGATCATGCAAGGTATGTCAGGAGGTCAAATCTAGAGGACCACGACATGCTGCGCCTATCCAGGCTGCTGACATTCCTATTCGGGGCCGTTTCAGAAAATGGCCATAGATATTATTGGCCCTTTTAAGGTCAAGTCGGCCAGAGGACATCAGTTTATCCTTACATGTGTCGATATGTGCACACGTTGGCCAGAGGCTATTCCTCTTAAGAGCATATCTACTACAGATATCGCAGATGCTCTTTGGTTGATATTTTCTCGCTTGGGGTTCCCCAGAGAAATATTGTCAGACCATGGCACTCAACTCATATCTGACACTATGTCACAGGTAATGTCTACCTTACATATTGAACGATCTCTCAGTAGTATCTACCATCCTATGTCTAATGGGTTAGTTGAGCGTCTGAATAGAACGCTCAAGACTTTGCTTGGTAAGATAACTGAAGATCATCCTCAAGATTGGGACAGGGTTTTACCCGCGGCTCTCTTTGCCTATAGAGAAGTCCCTAATGAACACACAGGATTTTCTCCCTTCGAACTTGTCTTGGCGCGCGTCCACGCGGCCCTATGTCTTTATTACACGATCTCATCACTGCCGATGATATTAGCGATGAAACTCAATCCTCATATGAGTATGTCATTGCTCTTAGACAAAAGATCATTGAGGCATGTAAGCTAGCAACTGCTTCATCAGAAATTGCTAAAGAGAAGGCAAGGCAGTTTGCTAACAAGAATAGATGTCTACGACAACTTTGTCCAGGTGACAAGGCATTCGTCCTACTCCCCAGTAGGGAAAATAGACTTCTTATTGCATGGAAAGGTCCGTATGCAATAGTCTCTCGGATTTCCGATGTTGACTATGTGGTAGATATTGATGGAAAGCATAAAACTTTCCACATAAACATGCTTTCGGAATTTCACGAACGTCCGGACTATTTGCTGCCTATTTTCCAGGCAACGGATGATGCTCCTGCACCTCACGGTCATTATTCATCCCTGTCTGTCATACAGGATGAGGAATCTACCTTCTCTGATGTTAATCTTCCCCTTCCAGTGGTTCCATTACATTCCACGGAATCTTGGAAAAACGTTTCTGTTTCTCCTAATCTTTCTGGTGACGAACATCGACAAGTCTCGTCGATGTTACAAACATTCCAGGATGTTCTCACTGACATTCCTGGACACACAGATGTCATAGAACATGACATAATTCTTACCGACAATAATCCAATTAGGGTTAGGCCGTATCCTATTCCTATACACTTTCAGTCGCAAGTGGAAAAGGAATTGGATGAAATGATTCAATTAAATATAATTGAACCATCGACTTCACCATATTCTTCTTCCATGGTTATTGTCCGGAAGAAGGATAAGAACATACGAATTTGCGTTGATTATCGCAAATTGAATCAGGTCACAAAGTTCGACGCTGAACCGATGCCTTTGTTAGAAGATCTACTGATTAGACTTTCTAATTCTAGATTCTTCACTAAACTTGACTTGTCTAAAGGTTATTGGCAAGTGCCTTTAGCAGAGCATGCCAAACCTCTTACTGCTTTTTCTACACCTAGGGGTCTATTTCAATGGAATGTTATGCCTTTTGGTCTCATGAACGCCCCTGCCACTTTCGTTCGCATGATGCGTCGAATTCTGTCACATCGTTCGGATGTCATCGCATACTTAGATGACATCTGTCTCTTCAGTGATACCTGGGAAGATCACTATTTAGGGTTATATGACTTACTGTCCACTCTACGTGAGAATAATTTGACAGCAAAACCTTCTAAAGCTTTTGTTGGTTTTGGTGAAATCTCTTTCCTGGGTCATCGTGTTGGTCATGGTCTCTTGAAGACAGAAGACCACAATACTTCCAAAATACTGAACATCTCTGTTCCTAAAACGAAGAAACAAGTTAGGAGTCTCTTAGGTTTAATTCAATTTTATGGGAGATTTATTCCAAATTTATCTTCGATCATGGCACCTCTATCAACATTGTTGAAGAAAGGTTCGCCTAATCTGGTCCGTTGGTCTGAAGAATGCCAATCTTCACTAGACCAAATCAAGAATATATTTTCTTCTCCTCCCATCTTAAGATTACCTACTCTTGATAGGACTTTTGTTCTTCGGAGTGATGCTTCATCCACTGGGATTGGAGCAGCACTGATGCAAGAATATGCAAATACTCTGCATCCTGTTATGTACATTTCTAGAAAACTAAATGCGGCAGAGAGGAACTACTCGGTTTTAGACCGTGAGTTGTTAGCGATGGTTTGGTCAATTCTAAAACTACAAAGATTCCTCCTGGGCGCACATTTCATTCTAGAGACTGATCAGAAAGCTCTTACAGCTATTCAGACTAAGAGTTTGAAGAGTTCGAGATCCACTCGATATGCTATAGCTCTTCAACCTTTTCACTTCACGGTACGAGCTATCCGTGGTGCGGATAATGTGATGGCTGACATTTTGTCTAGATGCCCACATGACTCCAACTAATACTTCTGTCCTATATTTCCATATATTACAGAGTCATAACACACCTATATTTCTACAATAGATTAGCACATCTGTACTTACTTTATATGTACACACTATCGTGCTTTGTTGTCATCTTCTTCTGTTCGTTTTTTAAGATGATAGGGGAGGACTGAGTAGTTAATATAAGGGCCGTTAGTTTACTAAACAGCCACAATTATTAATAATGTATTGTACCTTATGAAGCATATTAGTTATTAATTAGCATTATATTGCTTGTACTTTCTCAGAATGTCATTGTTGAGCTGAGGACTTACCTTACTAGTATCAAGCATGACGAGTTCTAGATTGTGTACTTACCCTCGGAATACCAGAGCATATGTCCTGGATCGTCATGTAGTTTAACTTTACTATGTACTTATGTCATTACATGTCAAAGAATGTACTATTTAAATTTTCCTATCAGATTTGTACATCCATTTTTAAAGACAATATTAGAGTATGCTGTTTAATGATGATTATAGTAACTTGCATACGTATATTGTGTTTACATGCTAACGTGATGTGTGTTGGTGACACCTCCCCGATGTGAATATTTTTTTAGACATATTTATTTTTCTGTTGAGGTATATCCTCACCAGACACTCTATAATTAGCCTATTGTTTGGCAATTTAGTTAATTATCAGCGCATAATTCGTGCGTTTTGAGCCGCTTATCGCATGCTCTTTGATATTTAAAAAAAAAATATGTTCCACATTTTTTTTTATCGGGAGGAGGTGGTGATATGTTGCGTGATAAATTCTCGCAACATCGTTTTATTTCAATATCTATTTTATAACGCAAGGGCAACAACTGCTTGAAAATTATAGTCACTTTTCTCGGTAAGCATTTGTCTTCTCGCGTTGGTATCGAATGCAGTTAAGTTTGAGCTGTGGTCATTTTGCGCTGGACTGCGCATGACTTGTCTTGCTTCTTGGTCGATCGGTTTCCGCCCACCACTAGTGGAGTGAGCGATTTGGAATGGCGAAAGAGATGCCTCGTTGAAGAGGGGATCTCCGCTATTTTTTTGTTCTGTCAGGAATGTGAGAGTCCTCTTATGGATATTTCGTTTATTCGAGATAATACCTCTAGTGTATTTGCACATGCCGGGAGGCATAACATTTCTGTGTATTTCCGGAAGGCAAGGTAAATTAACATTTTCATTAACTCTATCGATTTTTGGTCGTGAACGATTTCTGGTTCATAGCCTGTCTTCGAAAGTCGTCGTCACGAGATGTTTTCCTAGCTCACATGTCGCTGTATTGTGCTGCATCGGTTGATGCAGTTTCCAAGGACCATTACTTGCTACTTTGTTAAATGAACTAGGTTTGAAAAACCTTTATTATCTAGAGGATATTTTTGAGGACATTATTTATACTTCGGCAGACGTGTCTGTCTTGCTGAAGTCAAACTAAGGAGAGTGAACTGATCTCATACATCTGGTTATCTCCTGGCTGTTATAGAAAAGGATGGAGTTTTTCACCTGACTACATTTACAGCACTTTGAAATATAACATGCATCTGACTCATCATTGTAATGCTGTCTACCGTCTATTGCTGTATTGAATGTTGCTGTGATAATGACTGTTTGATGTGTCTACATATTCGCGTAACCATTTTGTCACTGTGGCGTCCACAATAAATAATGAAGAAAAACGTCAACGGCTGTTTCAAGAATCATTGACTTTATACGTCGTGAGTTTACTGACGTCCTATGTGGATTGCCCTGTTATTTTTGTATGAACATTGTTTTGACTGAACACATCTGCACACTACACAAAACCAGACATGCGGATACCATCCATAATCATATGGCATCACGCATCACAGTCTTACCAGAATTATGAACATAGAACACAGTATATGCTAGCAAAACTCAGCTGAGCTGCTGGCTTTAGGATGGCGTCCCTCTAACTACTTCAATTTGCTTCTGGGAAATCACCACTTAATATTTTACTGTGTCTACTAGTGTTGCGGGCTCTTCCGGGACCCCAGTATATTCTGGGTGCTTCGATGACTTCTAGTATTTGTGGATGACCAAGTTATTATATGCGTATTCAGTTTATAGAGTCAAAGTCCCTCGGGTTCCTATCACTTTTGTAGGATTCCGTAATACTGTCCGTTGGTATCGATAATGTCTGCTTTAACCCTTGTGATACATTCTGTGCTGAACATGTTTCATATTAAATATTCGACCCTTGACTGACCTGTATTAGTCTCTTGTCTTATTGATTATATTGGCAGTGTGAGATGCAGCGTGTTAAGACATTAATCATCACTGGTCATGATCAGTTGAAGATAAATAGCATTTAACTCAACTCCGAATACGACAGTTGATAAGACTGTGATTTTGACGACTCAAAATATTTAATTAGTAATTTCATACCATGAGCAGACACCAACTACATGGGAACAAAAGTCACATCACATTCATGTACGATCTGTAAGAGTTCTCATTAGTTCATAAGCACATGTTCACAATCTCTATCTAGAGTTCTGGTTAGAGGTCAGTTCCTTTTAACGGCCAATGTCCTTTGGCATAAATTCAGAGGCTAACTAGACTTAACTATCCTGCTAGTTCTGCAATACACTTATTATGCTAGGCTTACGTCTACTGCTAGTCGTTTAATATCCGTTACACTAGGCTTACGCTTGCCGCTAGCTGTACAATATCCATCTATACTAGTCTTACACTATTGCTAGTAACATAATGTTCCTTTGGCATACCACGCCAGGCTAATCTGCCATAATTATGCAAACTGCGTTATTCATACGACGACTTACGTTTGGTTCAAGAAATACACTGCTCAAATGGCTTCCCAGCCACACAATTACAAAGTGGATATACCACACAGTATAAGTGGCAATGGCCACACTTCCGAAACACACTGCCGTACGGGTCAAAACCCACAAGTCGAATTATATAGTGGCAATGGCCACACATGCCATACGCTGCCGTTGGGGCCGAAGCCCACACGTCGAGTGACGTTATAAAGACATACGCGTCATGCATAGTGATATGCATACTACGTCGTTAATATATATTCAATTGCGATGTTCCACGGTGCAACAATCCGAGTTGGCCAAACTCAAATGCTTGCACACATGCAACAATCATCGACATCGGTCGATGAGATATATCTCTATTCGTTTGAGGTGTTCCATGATACAGTCATTCGGATCGTGCACAAATCCAAATGCCTGTAGACATGAAACAATCATCGACATCAGTCGCGTAGATATAATCATTTGAGGAATGCGCCATGCTGCAGACATGAAGCAATCCTCAACATCATCCCCCTCACTTCCAAACGTGACACTTGTGGCACGGATGATAGTGATGGAGAGGACGCCCTTCTCCCGAACATATCAATATTAGTACTACCTACTTATAACTATGATAATCATTAAGTAGACACATTAAATTTTATAACATTAATAATAGCACTTGTCAACATGGTGACTAAAGAGTTAATTCAATTTCTTCTCAGAGACGTTGCGCGATAAAAGATCTGCCAAGTTATTGTCTGAGCCAGCAATAGGCAGAATCGTAAATGAAAATTCTTGAATCAACAAGTACCATCGGTGTATTCTAGCGTTACGCATAGTTCTAGCTGTTATGTAAGTAAGAGGACTGTGGTCTGTCATAATGTAAAAGTGCGTGCCGATGAGATATCTTGACAGCTTCTCCAGGCACCATACCATAGACAGGAGCTCACGTTCACCTGTCGCATACTTCTGTTCAGCCGGAGTCAGTTTCCTCGACACATAGAAACATGGATGGAGTGTTTCCTTGTAACATTGCAGCAAACAACCACCCATAGAGTAACTCGAGACATCTGATTGAAGTATGAATGGAATACGTATGAATGGAATACGTATATTTGGTAATAACAAAATTGGTGCATTACTAAATAATTTCTTAATTGTTACCAAAGCGCTTTCGCAATCTTTGTCCCAACGTACCTTATTAGGACTACCTTTGGTCAACAGTGCGGACAAAGGTGTAGATAGTTGTGCGAAATGCGGGATGAACTTATGGTAATAGTTTATCAAGCCTAAAAGGCTTCTAACTTGTTTCTTAGTTGAAGGGGTAGAAATCTCTAGAATTCTTTTGACTGTATTGTCGTCAGGATACAGTTTGTGGTTACCTATGCGGTGACCAAGAAAAGAAATTTCCTGACAACCAATTTGGACCTTTGAAGGTCGCACAGTCAAACCATGCATACGTAACGTATGTAGAAGGGAAGTTAAACCATCAATATGGTCTTCCCACGAGTCATGAAATAGGCAGATGTCATCGATGTACGTGATGACATCTTTACGATCGCCAAGAAGGCGGCGCATCATGCGCACAAACGTCGCTGGCGCATTCACTAACCCAAAACACATATAATTCCATTGGTAGAGCCCAAAAGGAGTTGTGAAAGCTGTGTAAGGTTTGGCATTTTCGGCAAGAGGAATTTGCCAGTAGCCTTTAGAGAGATCTAGTTTGCTAAAGAAGGTAGCATTAGATAATTCTGATAAAAGATCATCTAAAAGAGGCATAGGCTCACCGTCTGTGATTGTAATTTTGTTCAATCGCCTAAAATCAATACAAATACGTAAAGAATCATCCTTCTTTTTAACTATCACCATTGGGAATGCATATGGTGATTCCGAAGGAGATATCACACCTAAACGTATCATCTCTTTTAACTCTTTCTCTACCCTATCTTTGTGGTGTAAAGAAATAGGATAGGGTCTAAGTTTGATAGGTTTATAATCAGTAAGAGTAATATTATGGGATATAAGCGATGTCTGACCTGGAAGGTCGGTGAGAACATCATTGAAAGAAATAAGAATATCCCGAACTTGATCTTGTTGTGACGAAGATAGTGACGAAGAAATAGTCACGTCTTTCCAAGATTCCGATGATTGCAAAGAAGGTAGTTGGAATTGTAAAGGGATAGACGAAGTAGTATCTTCTTCATGAACAACTGCAAACGAAGCAGTATGATGTGAAGAATCATCAATAGAGTTAATGACAGGAATTAATTCCTGTGGTCTTTCAACTGCTAATTTTAGCATGTTGACATGGAAGGTTTTGATTTTACCTCTAACGTTTACCGAGTAGTCAACATCTGTTACTTGTTTGATAATATCAAATGGACCTTGCCATGATATCAGTAATTTGTTATCGTTATGAGGCAGCAACAACCAAACTTTTTCCCCTGGTTTGAATGATCTTAATATTCTCTTTTGATTATGTAATAATCTTGATCGTTGAGTGGCTGATTTTATACTCTGGGATGCATACGTGCACGCATCGATGATTCGTTGTCGGAGATCAATCACTAACTCGTAGCTGTTTCGAGTGGCTGTATCAATTGACGCTCCAATCAACAAATCTTTGAGTATCATCATTGGTCCGCGAGGATTCGAACCATAAACCAATTCGAACGGAGACCATCCCGTGCTCTCGTGAGGCACTTCACGAAAAGCGAAGAGGGCCGCCGGCAGAAGCCGATCCCATTCACGAGGGCATTCTTCAGTTATCTTAGATAACATCTGTTTTAGAGTGCTATTGTAGCGCTCGCACACACCGTTTGATTGAGGCCTATACGCACTACAAAACGAGTAGTGAACAGATAGTATGGATTCTAAATCCCTCATAATGTTGGAAGTAAATTGTGATCCTTGATCTGACAATATTCCTCCGGAAAACCGATTCGACAAAATATCGAAAATAATGCATCAGACACGGATGCAGTTGTGATGGTTTTCAACGGTATGGCTTCTGGCCAACGCGTGCAAAGATCTACGCAAGTTAAAATATAACGAAATCCATTATTTGAAACAATTGATAACGGACCCACTATATCTACTGCAATCTTTTTGAAAGGTCTCTCAGGCACGTCTGTAATCTGTAAGGGTGCCGTATGGAACCTGCCCTTACGTGCTATACCTTGGCATGTTGTACATGATTTGCAGTATAACTTTGTATCTTTATTAACCCCAGGCCAATAAAATTGTGACGTAACACGAAACAATGTTCTTTTGATCCCCATATGCCCTGCCATAGGGGAGTCATGACCTGTTTGTAGGACCAATGGTCTGTATTCTTTAGGTACTATCACTTGATGTATAATTGTTTTGCCATCATCATAATATCTAGTGAGTATTGATTTCTTTATCTTGAACCATTGTTTAGCCCCTCTTGTGTATTTAATAGTTTTTTGTTCTGCTCGGCTAAACAATCCTTGTAAAGTTGGGTCACTCTTCTGTTTTTCTGCAAAAACAGAAGGTGAAACAGTGCCAACTTGAGACATAATTGTATCCATTATAGGAGGAGGTGGTGTAGCCATGTCCGCAGCTAACTGTTGTGCTCTCGTTACAACAGCATTTGCCACCTGTGGGTGAGATTCAACCCACATTGCAATCTCATCAGGAGTGCAATCTTTAACTCCTGGTATGTTTCCTATTATAATTTCAGTTATGGGTGCTCTCAAGCCGCAGGCATAGACAGTGCCTGTGTAAAAAGGAGTATCAATGTATACTCGTGCCACAGGGAATGTTTCTATATTCCCACCAAATGTGACACACTTAACTGATTTGCCTGTAAAAGCAGAGGGCTCGATAAGCGAGTGCTTAATGCCTATCGTTGAAGACCCCGTGTCACGCAGAACTCTCACTACCTTACCATCTAATATTCCGGGATTTTTTTTTTTTTTTTTTTTTTTTTTTTTTTTTTTTTTGCGTTCGCCCGCTAACACTCGAGGCGAAATCTCAGGTTATCACTTATGTCTAACCTGACATTGACTCTACGTGAGTATCCCTTTATTTCTTGTACAGAGACAAATGTCCCTCGCCATTCAGGCAAATACTCGCCGATTTCGGAGGTACCCATTGCAGCTGGGTCGGCTCAGGAGCCGCCATTCCCTGGTCGACGACACTCCTTCAAATGTCCTCGCCAGGTCTCGAGTTAATCCAGTCCAAATCCCGGTCGACGAAAAATCCTCAAATGCCGTCGCCCGGGTTTGATCCTGTATCACCCGGTCGCCAGAGCGGTGTTGTAACCACTACACTAGCGCGGCTCCCTATTCCGGGATGAAATGTAAGATAACCGACATTTACACATGCCGACATTGTTGGCATACAATGACCACAATCAAGTGTAATTGTAGACTTTAATCTGTTTTTCGACTGACACTCATAACATGTATCATTACCATACATGTGTTCGCATGATCATTATCATCATTACCTTTTTCCTTTTTAACACTGCAACTATTTGCATGTCTCTGTTTATTTTTGTCTCTCGACGGAGATCTGGCATTACCTTTGTTATTATTGACTGACTTTTTATTGCTATAATAAAAATCAGTAGAGTCATCTTTCCTGGCATCTCTACCATAAGATGATCTCTGTTTATAGTATCCTTTTTTGATGTGAACCATCATAATCCCTGCCTCTGTGATACCCACGATCATGAGGTGAATATCCTCTATAACCTCGTCGATATGAATTCGAAGGAGAGCGATGACGACGGAAGTTATAAAAACCTCTGTCGGATTGATAATAATCTGAACGACAACGTCCATCAAAGCTCTTCGATCGAGGTCTGTGATCATGTTGTGCAGCGCACACAGGCATAGGATCTCGAATAGTCGATCTATGAAGATCTTTATTCTGATGTGCGGTTTGATACTGTCTTCCGAGTTTTTCATACTCATCGATAGAATTAGGATGTCTTTCCTGTAAAAATGCTTCTAATTCAGTGCTGCATGCGGATAAAACTTTATCTCGCAGCATGAGATCTATAACACCTTCATATGTTTTATTTATACCAGATAGATCAATCCATCTGCTAAGGAAATGTTTAATAGATGCAATGAATTCACCAAAATCTGCATCCTTGCTTGGTTTAGCAGCATGAAAGCGATCTCTGAATCCAGACTCAGTTAACTGGAAACGTCTTAGTAATACCTCTTTTACGACATCGAAATCGCTTCTGCTCTTTTCATCAAGACTCATGAAACATTTAAGTGAGTCACCAGTCAAAAAATCAAGTAAAAGACTGCTCCATCTTTCCTTGGGTATGTTCAGAGCTGTGACCTTGATGATGAATCTAGATATGAAAGAGTCAACACAATCGCGAGTTTGGTCAAAATGTGGCATTTTTAACTTAGGATAAAAAAATATTTGTAGCAGCCGCAGTCTTAGTCTGTTCAGACTGCACTTTAGCTAATTCTAAAGCTTTTTCTTTTTCTGCATGAAGTTTTAATGTTTCCATTTCCATGTCATTTTTATGGGCTTGATCCAGTTGCATAAGTTCCATTTTCCTTAATTCCATTTCTTTATCTTTTTGCTCTCTGTCTTTTTCTTGTTGAGCTAATTCTTTATCTCGTTGTGCCATTCTTTCCTTCTCAAATTCTCTGTCTTTTTCTTGTTGAGCTAATTCTTTTTCTTTTATTTCCCTCTCTTGGGTTAATTCAAACCTCCTAAGCTCATCAGCTCGTTTAGCCATTTCGCGCTGTTCCATTCTTTCCAGACGCGATAAATATTCATCATATTTTGTATCTGCAAAACTTTGTAGTTCCGCTCCTGATTTTCCATAACTTTTCCCAATATCAATGAATTCCTGTAGTGTAGACATGATAATAGGTTTCTGAGTACCTTCAATAGTCTATAATATACACCAGGACTATAGAACTCACTATAATATGTACATGAATATATTAATCAATAACAAACAAGTTCGGAGAACATGTGACAAAGACAGTGAAAACAATCAAATGATTTACAATGAAATGATTTTTCAATTATACGACAACACTTTACACTTATAAAGTAAATAAAGGAGACTTATACTCAGTAAGCAGTAAAAGAAAGAAAAGAATTTACATCACAAAAATATAACAAGACAAGTCGTCATAAACGAACGTGTAGACAAAGAAGTTTTAGATCACACACGACAACAATTGTCAACAGTACTGAAAGTAGGTTATGTAAATAAAGAGGACGTAATTCACTTGACGCAACTGCTAAGTACACAAAATATGGTTATATTGCGAACCGAAGAAACATTTATATCCTGACTCCAAAGAAAAAATATAATCAGTCAGATCCTCAGTCAGCAATATAAGCATGTAAATCTAATAGAAGTTAACATTCACTGAAGCTTTCCTGGGAAAATTCCAGTCAATATTAAACACGACGAATATACGAATATACGAAAAACATGAATGGGGAAACACAGATGATAGTAAAAAGTAAGTAACGTGATGATGAACTGTAGACCAAAGCTAATGCAAGGACAATATGATAATGTTCTGCTTTAGCCCTTGTGATACATTCTGTGCTGAACATGTTTCATATTAAATATTCGACCCTTGACTGACCTGTATTAGTCTCTTGTCTTATTGATTATATTGGCAGTGTGAGATGCAGCGTGTTAAGACATTAATCATCACTGGTCATGATCAGTTGAAGATAAATAGCATTTAACTCAACTCCGAATACGACAGTTGATAAGACTGTGATTTTGACGACTCAAAATATTTAATTAGTAATTTCATACCATGAGCAGACACCAACTACATGGGAACAAAAGTCACATCACATTCATGTACGATCTGTAAGAGTTCTCATTAGTTCATAAGCACATGTTCACAATCTCTATCTAGAGTTCTGGTTAGAGGTCAGTTCCTTTTAACGGCCAATGTCCTTTGGCATAAATTCAGAGGCTAACTAGACTTAACTATCCTGCTAGTTCTGCAATACACTTATTATGCTAGGCTTACGTCTACTGCTAGTCGTTTAATATCCGTTACACTAGGCTTACGCTTGCCGCTAGCCGTACAATATCCATCTATACTAGTCTTACACTATTGCTAGTAACATAATGTTCCTTTGGCATACCACGCCAGGCTAATCTGCCATAATTATGCAAACTGCGTTATTCATACGACGACTTACGTTTGGTTCAAGAAATACACTGCTCAAATGGCTTCCCAGCCACACATCCATAAATAAGTGGTTGTACCACGCAATATAAGTGGCAATGGCCACACTTCTGAAACACACTGCCGTACGGGTCAAAACCCACAAGTCGAATTATATAGTGGCAATGGCCACACATGCCATACGCTGCCGTTGGGGCCGAAGCCCACACGTCGAGTGACGTTATCAAGACATACGCGTCATGCATAGTGATATGCATACTACGTCGTTAATATATATTCAATTGCGATGTTCCATGGTGCAGATCCGAGTGTGATCAAAACTCAAATGCATGCACACATGCAACAATCATCGACATCGGTCGATGAGATATATCTCTATTCGTTTGAGGTGTTCCATGATAGTCATTCGGATCGTGCACAAATCCAAATGCCTGTAGACATGAAACAATCATCGACATCAGTCGCGTAGATATAATCATTTGAGGAATGCGCCATGCTGCAGACATGAAGCAATCCTCAACAACTAGGACAACTTATGACGAATGGCAAAAATGCGCGTCTGAACGCCGATAATATATTCATCTATGGCCAATCACCGCCTTTTCTTTTTTCAAATTCAAACATCCTACCAAAAAGTCAATTCAGTCATACCTCAGTCAAGTATGCATATTTGTCTGTTGGTCCGTCTGTCTCTACTTGCGTTTCACAAAAAACACACTTGTTTTTTGAACCAACTCTGCCCTCCCCTACACAATTTTGCCTGTAAAGTTATTTTTAGCCACAATTCTCCTTAACACCCTCTCTCTTTCATTCTAACTAGATTTTAGCACTTGCGTCTTCAAGGCCACACTTTTTTGAAAATTAGTGACATTATTGTTTCAATGCAGTCGTTCGTTGATATGAACAACACAGTCTTTTGTCAATATCTTTCTTATTATCTATCCGACTGTATAAATGAAAGCATATTAGTTCACTGCTCAAGATGGGCCATCCGGCCAGCTAGGTTTTATATTCCTAACATCATTATTAAGAAAAAGTTACTTTTCAAGGTTAGTTGGTTTTTTCGAAATATTTTCTAGAATCTTCTGTACTGCGTTTGCCGCTGAATTCAAATAAAGGACAAAATATCGCAAAAGCGTCCAAGAAATGACTGTTGCGTATAATAACTATGGTCCCTTTTGTCGATTTCTTTACCTTGTGTCAACTTGGGGACGTGTCCTTTTCCCCCGCCCCCCCCCCCCCCAATTGCATCTTTTTAGCCTTGCTAGTTTCAAGCACATGTTCAGTCAGATTTTTCCTTTTGATCTTCGTTCTCATTCCGTTCCAAGGGTAAACTTTCTAGCAATTTAATTTCCATGGCGGGTGATGATCCGCGGCGTGGGCGATCATGCCTTCTAGTAACTTACGCATTCTTTTTATCCCTACATTTTATCCTCTGGAGATATTTTTACGTTGCATCACTGTTAATTTTATGACATAGCGTCTAGTACTATTTTTAGATTAACGATGTCATTCTTAAACATACCTCAGTGGCCCGAAACAGGTTAATACCGCCTAGTGGCTCAACCAATAAATTAAGGCGCACTATTTTAGACTCAGCTAAAACCAGTCTAAACCCCTCACGTGACTTTTAACGTTGTTGATTGGAGCGTCTATCGGACGCTAAATCACATGACACACATTCCAGATCACGTGACCTAGCGGAAATAACGCGGTAAAAGATCGCGTCATTCGATGCGAAATTACTTGCATCCAGGGAGCGAAGGGGGCCAGACCTAACCGCTGCTAATTCACGGTTTAAAGCACTGTAAAAGCCACGTGTCTAAATTGCTGATTAGAGTCCAATCTCTGAGTAGGTAAGTGAAATCTCGTTAGAAAATAGTATTGTGGTGAAATGTGTAGTACCTAGCAAAATCGACGCAGTGATTGGTACGAACTTGTTTTGCTTTATTCATTTTTGTGTACGATCGCATCTAGCCACATGGCTACAGTATGATCTGGTGTATTTTATGATCCCACGAGATGAAACTGTACAAAGTGTTCATATTAATTTTAATGGATTATATATTAATTTCTATATTAATTCATCGTATTCGACCTGACGATTAGACAAGAGAAAAATATTTATAATAATGTTGATAAACCGTGCCATATATTCCTCATAATTTACATGACGATTTGACCAGAGATACAGTACTATAACAATGTCAGCAGACAATTCTATAATACTGGTGTCCGACAATTCTATGTAATTCATCATATTTGACGTGACGATTAGGCTAGAGGCACAGTGCTCGAATACGGTCGCCTGGCAGTTCTATGATAATTCAGTGTGTTTAACAGACAGTTCTATGATAACTCAGTGTGTTTAACAGACAGTTCTATGATAATTCATTGGGTTAACATGACGATAAATGGGTAAAGAATTATAATACTGCCTCTTTGGCAGGGAAATATAATAATAAAAGGCAGAAAGGGGGGAAACTTGAATTCAAGATTAAGCTCTAGACATTTGTTGTTAGAGACTAAAATCTAATATGACTGGCAGACGGACGGCTAAGAGAAAGACGGCTTCCTCAAGCTAGGAAATCAATTAAGCCGTATTTGTCTTCAGTCTTTGAGGGAGCCTTGCACGACAGTCCAATCTCAGACGAAGAATACGGAGTCGAGCACATTGAAGGCAGATCCAAACCATTAGAGACCCATCTGATGCAACGTCATAACGAGACAGGTCAACCAACCACGCTTCACTATCAGCCAGGGACTGAAAAGATAAGTTCCCTGTTTCAAAGGGAGCGCACCATATCAATATTAGCACAAACGCCACTAGCCAGTAGATGATGAAAACACTTGAATTGTAAGACTTATCACATACAGCATACACACAATTTCCATAAACACTATCATAATTTATCATCAGTTCATTTTCACGTTATTAAACCAATTGGGTGTATATATTGTACCCCATGACTTGTTTATTCACAAATGTTAAATATTGTCTGATGTTTATCTTCTTTTAGAAGGGAGGGGACTCGTAAAATATATCATAATCCCAGTAATAATTAAGGATAATAATAATAGATAACTGAGAAGGGGACTACGGTAGTGAGAGACCAAATATCTCCTTAACAAACTTTTCCAGACCTTGTCTAAGTTAGGAGGATTTACACCAATGAAAACATGACTCAGTCTTCCACCATCTGTGCGTACATGAGTTGTCGTTTCTAAACAAGTTTTAACTTCTGCTTTTGACTTAGCGTGCTTCACTTTGCTTTAAAACTACTATACCATCGTTTTCATTTGCGCTGCTTGCGGAGAAGGCAAATACCGAAGGTTAAAAGTGTCCCCTTTCTCTTTTGTTTTAACTTTCGGTTGTTGTCTTTTTGTGGACAGGCACGTTCCATTCAACCCCGACTTGATTCCGTTGGTTATATCAGAGCGTAATCGGCGTTATGAGCTCTGTCAACTCTAGTACAGTGTTGATAAATACTAAACCCTCAAAGGGAACTACTAGTGTTTATCACCTAGCATGGAGAAGCCCTGAAAGGCGCTAGTCATGAAAAGGACCACTAACACTTGCAGGGTTGATAGATAAGCCCTGAACGGCGCTAGTCATGAAAAGGGCCACTAACACTTGCAGGGTTGATAGATAAGCCCTGAAAAGGGCTAGTCATGAAAAGGACTTCAAACACTTGCAGGGTTGATTGCTACTGAGCCCTGAAAAGGACGTATAACATCATTCTGCTAGCATGATGAAGCCTTGCAAAAGGACTGCTAGCTACGCTGCCCGGTGATGAAATCACAAAATGTGATATTATTCGGTCAGTGGTTCTCAACGTGTGTCATATGTGGGCCATGCCATATTTCTAGGGGGAGCCTCATTAAGATAGTAAAGTACCTTCCAGCTAACAGCGACTATAAAAATGGGGGGGGCCCCCCACAGAGGTAAATGAGGCTCAGAAGGGGGCACTAGGCCAAAAAAAGGGTTGAGAACTCCCCCCCCCCTCCCCCCGTATTGTGTTAAATTGACGGACGACGACTACGCTCCCATAGTGTGAAGTAATGAGAATGCAAGCTTCGGTTCTTGTGCGTTTATTCACCGGTTAAATCAAATTGTGGATATTTATTACCCAAACCGATCACCGTACTCTTTCTTGACTGAAAAAGTGTCATTGTCCTCTCCCCCCCTCCCCCGTTGCTTAGAATTTTTTTTTAAAACACGCCTGCCGTTCGTAAGGTTGTAGTCACGTAGCACATTCTGCCGTAGGGGAGTGAAGTGTTATAGACTTCGAGGTACTGGGTCCCAGCTTTATGAGGTGGGGTGGCCTGTTCCCTTCCTCGCTGCCGTTGCCTTCTCTAACTCAAGATCAGAGGCAGGTACCCTTTTACAGCTGGTTAGACTGATGCGTGACACCTGTTCCCTTTCTCGCTGCCGTTGCCTTCTCTAACTCAAGATAAGAGGCAGGTACCCTTTTACAGCTGGTTAGACTGATGCGTGACACCTGTTCCCTTTCTCGCTGCCGTTGCCTTCTCTAACTCAGGATCAGAGTAAGGTACCCATTTACAGCTGTTATGGAGTGTTAGAGACTTCACCATACTAGGTCCAGCATCGAGAGATGGGATCTACCTAGCTATAAATGGGTACTTAACTTTGAGTTAGGGAAGGAAAAGACAGCGAGGAAGGAAACTGGTCTCCCCACCTCTCGATGCTGGACCTAGTATGGTGAAGTCTCTAACACTCCATAACCAGCTGTAAATGGGTACCTGACTCTGATCCTGAGTTAGAGAAGGCAACGGCAGCGAGGAAGGGAACATGTGTCACGCATCAGTCAAACCAGCTGTAAAAGGGTGCCTGACTCTGATCTTGAGTTAGAGAAGGCAACGGCAGCGATTTCCCTTGTTTCCTTTGTACCGTTAACTTGTAGAACTGATTCAATTCCGTTCTATTGGTTTATAAACTTTTTTTTTAAAATACGGGGGGGAGGGGGGGTTGAGGGCGGGTCTGTCGTAAGCGTGTCAACTATGAATGCAAGAGACACGCTTTTTTTTTTTAACTTGCCTCCCAAATCACAATGTGAAATCAGCATTTTTCAGTCAAGAAAAAGTACGGTTCTCAGTTTTGGTAATAAATTTCCAGAATTTGATTTAACCGGTGAATAAACGCACAAGAACCCAAGCTTCAACTGAGCGCTTATACACCCACTGTGTGATGTAATAAAGATACAACTTTCGATTGGCGGAGTCCTGGGAGAATATTGGTACTCCACACACTCTGTCTAGGCCTCACTGATCAACACGGGCTTTTTCTCAGATCACCAATGATGGCCAAACAGCGTTAGTCCCGTCAGCGAGTCAAAGTGCACTTTCTGTGTCGCGAGTGCGTCAATTTACCTCCGATAGGAGACCTGAAAGGTGTGTTTACTTAAGTGCTATGCTAAACTGAGCTAGAATTCTTAAATTCTTTTCCCCTTGTGCTAATAGTCTGAACGCCCCGTGTAACTGCCCGGGGTCGCTGAAGAGACAAACGAGCAAGATACTATAAACACATCAGGAGGGGGAACCCGAGGCCTGTAAAACAATAACGTCTCGATGTACTACCTCTCGATACTGGACCTATTATAATGCAGTCTCCAACACTTCCATCCCCTACGGCAATACCTTATAGACTCAATCAAAAACGACGACTGACACGAGCTTGCGCGTGGCTTGCCCACACTCATCACGTTATGCTATAAGAGAACATGAGCGCTTTGGTACAAGTTTCCAGTAAAGGCACCAGCTGTAGTAGTGGTCCCTTGCTCCGCAAGCAGCTTAAGAGGAAACAAGGATGAGTCCTAAACAAAACGCTGCTTCTTTTGTTCCGCTGTTATATCGAAAACAAGTTTTGCTTTTTTTATTCTCCCCTGTATGATGATTTGGTTTTAAGGACTATCTTCATTACACATGGACGACTCCATCAGTGATCGGATCTTCTCCCTAAGATCACACAAGGACGACCTCAGCACAGTGCACGAACTCCGTAGCACTGGAGAGAATCACAATGTGTGTTTACAGGAATCACATATTCTATAAATTTTTTTGTGTTGGGTAGATTTCTCATTTTTTAAATTTTGCCAGGGCAGCGGCCTAATGGCCTACTCTTTACGATTTCCAACTGCCGTAAGATTTTTAACGTGCGCATATTGCACACGGGACCTCCTATTTTTTCGTCCTTATCCGAGCAGGCTAGTCATCCGATCTCACTACCCAGGAGACCGGGGAGGAGGGGGGGGGTATGACATCATTAGGACCACTAGTCCTGGACTATGAGCTCTAGACTCTAGTTTAACTCTGTGACTCGTCATGCTGATGTTGTGATATCCATCATCAAAATTACACTTTAGCCCCTGAAGCAGCCTTCAATACATGCATGCCAAGCCTGACTGTCCTGTTCAAGGTGGTCATTCTATGTCCTCTATTCCTTTCATGTCCCTTCTCCGCGTGTTTTCTGCATCCCGTAGCCTTAACTGTCTTACCTCAGAACAGGACAACAACCGATTCCGCAGCCACATGTATACAAAATTTAAGATTGACAATTCAGCCATGTGTACATATGGACAGGCACCCCAGACTGCAGAGCACATACTGCAAGACTGCCACGAATATGATATATTGAGGCAAACTTACTGGCCCAGAGAAACAACACTGGAAGCAAAACTATACGGACCTCTGTATGAACTTCAAAAGACAGTTTATACAAGAAACAACATTGCAGATATAGACAATATATTTCAAGCGAACGAAAGAAGAAGACGAAAAACTGTCCTACCCCGGGGTATTCAAGAACATGGGTTGCTTGTGTAATGCTATCAACAGTTTTCCATAACTTGTGTCCTACCCGGGGTATTCAAGAACATGGGTTGCTTGTGTAATGCTATCAACAGTTTTCCATAACTTGTGTCCTACCCGGGGTATTCAAGAACATAGGTTGCTTGTGTAATGCTATCAACAGTTTTTCATAACTTGTGTCCTACCCGGGGTATTCAAGAACATAGGTTGCTTGTGTAATGCTATCAACAGTTTTCCATAACTTGTGTCCTACCCGGGGTATTCAAGAACATAGGTTGCTTGTGTAATGCTATCAACAGTTTTCCATAACTTGTGTCCTACCCGGGGTATTCAAGAACATGGGTTGCTTGTGTAATGCTATCAACAGTTTTCCATAACTTGTGTCCTACCCGGGGTATTCAAGAACATGGGTTGCTTGTGTAATGCTATCAACAGTTTTCCATAACTTGTGTCCTACCCGGGGTATTCAAGAACATGGGTTGCTTGTGTAATGCTATCAACAGTTTTCCATAACGTGTGTCCTACCCGGGGTATTCAAGAACATGGGTTGCTTGTGTAATGCTATCAACAGAAAACCATAACTTGTGTCCTATCCAACGCCGGCGTTTATAACTTTTAAAACAGTAGTCCTATGTCAGATACTGCAGTAGGGAGTGAAGCGTTAGATACTTCACTATACCGGTCCAGCATCCAGAAGTGTGGTGACCAATTTCCTTCCTCGCTGCCTTTTCCTTCCATAACTCAAGAGCAAAGTCAGACACCCATTTACAGCTGGGTAGACTCACGCGTTTCGATACCGTGATCGAATCAGGTACTTTTGCCGCAAGATATATACATTTAGAAAATCTCCACATGATTCTTCGCCCTTGTAAAGCTTTGATCAAAGGCATCCGGCTGTCGAGAAAGAAAGCGGCGCCGGGTGAGAGAGATCAAACAGCTAAAAGGTGGAATAATTTCCTGATGACACATTGAAACATCCGACAGTCGATATCTTTGCTTTGTCTCCTTCTGCCTGACATGATTTTGTTGCAAGTTTATATCCGGTTATTTCTTGGCAGTCTTCGATGAATGCCAATCAAAGAAAACTCGTCATTTATTTTATTAAAACAGTGATAAACGGAGCGTCCTATTAACAGAGTGGTTATAATGCTGTTCTCTCGCGGCAAAGGTAACGGGCTCGATTCACCGTATCGACAAGCTCCAGTCTTCCCAGTTGTTAATGGGGACCTGACTTTGTTTCTGAGTTAGGGAATGAAAAGGCAGCGAGGAAGGAACCTGGTCACCCCACCTCTCGATAATGGACCTCATATACTGAAGTCTCTAACACTTCACTCCCTTAAGGCAGTATATGTTATAGGACTGCATTTACCTTTTTTATATAATGCCAGGTACAACAGCAGGGCCAGAGGAACAGAAGGGTACATTTAGTGTTAATGGCGACTGGGTTCATTTGTGATGAAGCTAGCAGGCCTTTTTCACAGCTCCATCATTCTAGCTGATAGAAGCTAGTAAGTAGTCCTTTTCAGGGCTTAGTTTTTGTCAATACTATACTTCAGTCGAGAGAACTTATTTTTAAATGATGACTGTGTTCTGATATAACCAACAAACATCTGTCTAGGCTGAAAGAAACGTGCCTAGCCATAGTAAGGCAAAAACAAATGGCGACTAGGCATTAAAAGGGTGGCCCATAGCAGATTATGCCGTGTTGGGGAGTGAAGTGTTACAGACTTCCCTTTACTGGGTCCAGCTTTATGACGCGGGGGTGACCAAAGCAAGATTACAATTGGAAGATGAAAAACATCCCTGTACAAGATATGAGCTGAAACATGGTATACCTTGGCAGCAATACAAATGCAGTTGAAGGAGCAGATACTGATATTAAATTAAGAAGAAAGGCAACTTTCACTGCATTGGGAAATATATATTGATGATGGACTATCTTCTAGGATGAATGGGGCGTGCGACGCCAAATCGCAGCAACTCGTAACAAATAAATAAGTAAAATAAAAAGTCATCAAAATTTAGCAGTAATAAAAATAGCCCCCTTCAGTCATAACTGACTACGACAATGCGCCCCTGAGGTGACAGCCCTTCAGTCATAACTGACTACGACAATGCGCCCCTGAGGGGAGTCCTCCGTTGCCTTTTCTTTTCCTGATGTTCCTTTCGACGCTTTCTCCTCTTTTCTGCTTGCCGTGAGAGCTTCTTTTCGCCTAATCTGAGGTGGCGCCGTAGAAAGCATCGCCACTTGAATTAAGCTGTAGGTCATTTTTATTATGTTACATCAAGAAGTGCAGTTATCTTCCATTTGTTTTTACAAGTATTTTCTGCATTATTTGTTTTATTTGTAATCAGCTCCTGTGGAGGAACCACCTCTCTTCGCGCCATTATGGAGCCGAGTTTCCGAGAACATTTTTTTAGTACTTGCTGTTAACTAACTCTTTGTTTCCATTTAAGCTGTGACATTATTTGAAATCCTGATAAAAAAATATAAAACACAATAATTCATTTGGGAAAATTCGTGCAACATTACAAATCAGCGTGGAGTGATTTATGCATGGGAGTTATGTAATGCTGTTCTTGCTCTGATATTATTTTCAGTTTTTATTTAGGCCTTAGGAGATAGTAGATAGAAAGAATAATTTAATTAAATTAGACAGAACTGGCGGCCTATACAGGTAGATAAATGGGTCAATAAATTATCTTTGAATCTTGGAGCCGGCAGAAAAATTCTGGGAGCCAGATTAATGATAAATTAGCCATTAATGCCATAGTCTTCATCAGACAATCAAAGGTGTCCACAGTTTTCAACGGTCAATCAAAGGAGTCAATAGTCTTCATCTGACAATCAAAGGAGTCAATAGTCTTCATCTGACAATCAAAGGAGTCAATAGTCTTCATCTGACAATCAAAGGAGTCAATAGTCTTCATCTGACAATCAAAGGCGTCAATAGTCTTCATCTGACAATCAAAGGAGTCAATAGTCTTCATCTGACAATCAAAGGAGTCAATAGTCTTCATTGAACAATCAAATGGGTCCATAGTCTTCATTGGACAATCAAATGGGTCCATAGTCTTCATTGGACAATCAAATGGGTCCATAGTCTTCATTGGACAATCAAAGGGGTCCACAGTCTTCATCGGACAATCAAAATGGTCCATGGCACAAACAAGTTTAAGAAACCCTGACTTAAATCTAACATGGCTTCTAAAATTCTAGTTGACTTTGCTAACTTTGTAGGTGCCGTCGGAAGTCTGTAGCACTTTGTGAATGGATGGACAGACAGTGAAAGGATAAAGGTACAAGTTGTCCTATAGGTGAAACTGGCGTAGAACATTGAGGTATTAGACGCTTCACTATACTAGGTCCAACTTTCTACGATGTGAGATAACCAGTTCCCTCCCTCGTTGTCTTTGCCTTCCCTAAGTCACGAGCAGAACCAAGTTCCCACATACAGCTGGGTAGGCTGGAGTATGACGCTACCAGGGTTCGATCCCGGAACACGTTAACTGTCGCGACAGGAAAGCGCTCTTACCGCTTAGCCTATCATACGCTCTGAGAGAGTGGATGGGAGAGTGAATCAGTAAAGGCAGCGTAGGCAAACTGAAACGTCAGCATGTTGAATGATTGTATTCCCCTCTGTTGAACACGCTGGCAAATGGACAATACAAATTTTAAGAGCAATGAACTCAACGGTCTATACACGTCTACATCGATAATTGCCATTAGATGTGGCTAGGAACGGAAGACAGATGAGACCCAAAAAATCATTCTTAAAAGAAAATAAAAGATACAATACTCAGAGGTCGTTCACCGGCAGGATGGAAGGAATGCCAAGAACAAACAAAAGTGAACGGGAGAAGTGCAGAGAGGTCACTTGGGAGAGACGGATGTGTTGATGTTGACGGCACATAACACTTAGTTCTTGAAAATCGTGGAGGGAGGAGAAGAGGTTTGTTTCTCTGATTTCTTGTGCAGTAAGGTAAAGGTGGTCCCACAGCAAACACTGCCGTAGGGGTGAAGTGTTAAAGATGTATGTATACTAAGTCTACCTGTTTTATGACGCGGGGGGGACCAAAAGGAAACTTATTCCTCAGGGTAGAAGGATGTAATCCACTTTCTTTGAGCATGTTATGAGAAAAAGGAAGCTGGAGTATATCGTGACAACATGAAAGATAGAAGGAAAATAGACACAGGACAATGAGAGAAGATTCTGGACAGTTTGACATCATGGCATGGAAAGAAGTCAAAAATAGAACTGATCAATATTACTGTAGACCGAAAGTTGTGGAGAGACATGATCACCTACGCCACCAGACATGGTACTTTAAGAAGAAAGGGTGAGCAGTTCCCTTCCTCGCTGCCTTTTCCTTCCATAACTTAAGAGCACAGGTACCCATTTACAGGTGGATAAACTAGAGCGTGACATTACCATGTTTCAATCCCGGAACACTTTAACATTGTCGTGGAAAGGTCAGCGTACAAACTGCTTTGTTAGAACCAGGGTTGTGGAGTCGGTCACAATATGTTTAGACTCCGCCTCCAACTCCTGAAATGTTAGAAACCCGACTCCGACTATGTATTGTTTTATCAGTCATATGTCATACACTTATGCAATTATATAGAGTTATGCACATATGTATGATTTATGTGTGAATAAATTAATACGTGGCTTTCGTAGATTTCATATTTAACTATTCATTCATTCATAAAATATTACAAAAAGGAAAACTCAAATTACGAGTATTTTAAAATATGATAATTTTTATTTAATTAAATTGGTTCTTTAAAAGAGGGATCGATTCTAATAGGCCCGGCTTCACTGCTGCTCTCACATCTGATTTGGTTATTCTGAGGGCAGAAAACAAACGTTCCACAGTCATTCGATACCCGGAGCACCCAAGTGCATGCACACCATCATAGATGGCAGACGCTGGAGTTTGTTTTGCCACGTCCTCAGAAGAGGCCCCGATGCCATCACAAGAACAGCTATGCTATGGACCCCTGGAGGAAAGCGAAAGAGAGACCGACCAAAAACAACTTGGTGGAGAACTGTGGAGGCTGAGATGCAAAAAATTAACCACAGCTAGAGCACTGCACGAAGGATGGCCGCCGACCGAAAAAAAGTGGAAGCAGTTTGTTGCTGCCTTACTAGATGCCACCAGGCGTGATGGCCACTGACTGCTTTGACGGTCGGCGGCGAAGGATAATATAAGATGAAGACAGATACTTGGGTTCGTGGTAACGCTATGACAGTCAAAGCACCATCTTGAATCATCTCGGAATAGCAGGGTATTGCATTTTGAGCGCTCAGTTTAGAACAGTGTTTCTCAACCTTGATAGTAGCAACGCCCTCTTTTGACAACTAATATTTTTAAAAGCCTCCCCCCCCCCACCCTTTTAACACCCCCTTGCTCTTTATAGTGTATACACATATACATATATTCCACCATACTTTAAAAAAAAGCAATGCAGTAAATGAGTTACCTTTTCTTATAATATAAAGAAGAAGAGAAAGCACATTTATAAAAGTATAGTTATATTAAATATGTGTTTAAGTACGGAATTATATACACCACAAGTTTATTATCCTTGAATTACAAATTGGCGGAGCAAATGATATAAAATTAGTTCTTACAACTCTATAACTATCATAATCACATCATTTTAATAGCGCCTAAATGACTGCATATATATCTTCAAATCTGAATATTTAAGCCTCTCCTTATGTAAGGTTGCTTGGTTGTGTCGAGAGGCTAATGAATGTTTCGAGTGTTGAAGGGACATAAATCTCCGCCTACTGTCTCCTGACAATGGTAACGTCCCAGGTACTAAAATTTTGCGTTTGGAATCCTTGAAACACTCCATGGGACGCAGCGCAAATAAAAACTATCGTGTCGCAAGCTATGCGAAGGGGAATATCTTTGTAATTGTTTCATATTGATTCTTGTAAATATGTACACAACGCCCCCCTGAATGGAAGTAGTGACCCCCTATCGTTGCGACCCATTAGAACGCCCCCAGACATCTTGAAAACGCCCCCCAGGGGGCGGTACCGCCCCCGTTCAGAAACACTGGTTTAGAAGTACCGTCACATTTCTCTTCTTTCAGTGCTTGGTAATACACCCGTGTGTTGCCGGGGCCCGAAAGGGGAGCAAAGAATAGTAACACTGCACCCTACCATGCATGTCGTAAAAAGCGACTAAGGAGGGTTTGGGCATGGGGCTGTTTACCCCATCCCGTAAAAACTTCGCACAGTGGGCTGATCACCTGCTTGCCAACCAATCTGATTACGGAAACAGCGATAGATTGTTTGGTCTGTTTTTGTTCCACAAAGACGCCACTAGGCGTGGTGGAAACAGCGATAGATTGATCAATTTGTTGTTGCCCTAAGACGCCACTAGGCGTACTGGCCACATACTGCTTTGCCGGTTGGTGGCTAAGGATGGAAGAAGAAGAAGAAGAAGTGCTTGGTAAAAATCAATTTTGAATTCAGTGATGGAGTTTCTCTTTCTCCTAAACTTTCCTAATTCAAGCGCCAACGTTTTGACCCTCTTCTTCTGCGTTCAGTTTGTAGTCATGCTAAATCTGCAGGCCTGTCGCCAGGACGAAGTCCAGTCTTTTCCAGGTCAGCGCTGCAGCCTTATAGCTTCTACTTGAGATCAGCACCACCTGGCCAGGTCAGACGTCGTTGATCATCATGCGTTGGTCAGTTTTGGAGAATGTGTTCGGGGATCTGGAGTCCAAACGTTTTGACAAATCCTGCGTGTCAAGATATTTTTCAAAATCTTCATCTTCGGGGTTAGTGTTGGATGAAGATTATGAAGGTGTTTGAATGTTTTCATGTAGCGAGCCAGAAACCGCCCCATCTTTCTCTCATGTAATCCTTTCATACGAATGGCTAATTCGCATTAGGCACCTTTAGAGTTAATTTGCTGTTCTTCTGTCAGTAGCACTAGAACCATGGAGCCCACGTATATACCAGCCAAAAGGGTGTCATTGTCTAGCAGATGATTTTCTCGGTGCAGGACTGAATTCTTCATTTCATGTGCTATCGTACCGCTAATTTTACAGAAGTTGAATATAAGGTCCTTCCAGTCTTTTGTCGTGAAATATTCTAATCCACATATATAAATTATCAGGTAAATATAAAGCCTAACAAATAAATTCTAATAAAGAAAAGAGCAATGGTAAAATAACAGTGCTGTCACAAAGAATGTACTCGAAATCCCCCTTTGTTTTATGCTTCGTCTGCAAATTGTAACGTTTCCACGTTAAATATAAGCCACTGCATAAATACAAGCGTTTCCACAACACATTAAAACGGGTATTGCATTTCTAAGAAAAACATTGAGAGGCACACTGCGTAATGACCTAAATTAATCCTAACATTAATTATACTACGTTACCAAAACGAACGAACAGATGGACTCAAATAGAAAGAAGGGAGGGCTGAAAATCAGGAACGCATGCAACACTAAACACGTGTCTCGCTATTAATGCCACCCCAACACGCGTCGCGCGATACACAATTACTACTATCACGCGTGTAAGGCCACATGCACTAACTTTTTTTCAGACGGACAGTGATAAAAACACTAACCTTCCCAGAGTTAGGTTTTAAAAACCTGGAAAACGCTTATTAGAAAAGATGACATTAGATGGGTTTACGTTTGAAAACATTACAGTACCCAGACAGCACATCTTCGAAACAGGAGGTAGAAGAAATTGCATATTTTGAACGCAGTCACTTAGCTCTTTTAAATTTGTATATTTGGGTTCCTTAGGGCTTGCTGACAAAGAATATGTAAAACGTTACGCAAATAGTCTAGGAATTAATAAATTATAACCAAAATAAAATAGTGGGGATGCCTGACAGCATGAAATCATTTCTGCTCATAAAATTTTTTTATAACGTGTTTGAAAAAACCTTACGTTACGGAAATAGCCTACCATGTTAACTCCTAATTGATTGGAGCGCAACAAATATAAGACTAAACACGATTGGTCGGGCTATAAATACTATATTGCGTTGTTATGGGAAACGAATAGAAGGGGTACTTTTTTGAAAAGATGTGGAGACGTGGTTTCATTGGGTAGAGCTGCGAATATACTTGATTCAGAGCGTCTGTTCATTGCCACATCTTGTAATAAACCTACTAAGAAGCAGTACGTTGAGCACCAGTGTATATTTTATATAAAATAAAGCCTGGAACATCGGCAGATCGGAGTTGTGCTATATCCATTGCCAGTCAACGAAACTGTTTATTATTCTATGAATTGTGGTAAGCTTTTAATGAAAATTGAATGTAAATTGTTAATTTATGCCTGTATATATGTGTAGTTCAGTAGCAAACATGATGTAAAGCCTATAATGCTCCAGCCTGAACAGAAGGTGTCGGAGGAAAGTAAAACGGCATGGAATGGCCAAACAGTACACTGACACCTAGATTATTGATTAGACAGAAATAATGCTGGAATTGCAGAGGCGTAGTAACCATTAGGGAGGGAAATACTGGTATAAAGTATTTCAGATGAAGCTGACAGTTGGCCTAACGCTCTGAACTCAATGTTTGTGATGTATTGTGCTCATGTAGAACTAGAGTATCAATTAGTTATGAAGTAGAAGGTACATCCTTCTTGTTTTCAGGGACTGTGGTCTTAACGTTATTGAGCAGCACCTGGTCAGAGCTTTGCTGAATCCAGAGTCGGACAGCATACTCCTTGGTCCATTTAGCTATCAGTGAGGTGTCTCCAGAGCCCAGGGGAGAAATCGAGCAGAGGAGTCTTTTCCTGCCGCCATCACGCAAGATAAGCTGATGTGGCCAGCTGAGCTCAACATTATGTACCCCATCTTAAAATGACCTTGTAAAAATAACATTAAGAGGGGAATTTAATTGTTTTAATATCAGGAACTGAGAACATCTCCAATACTAGTTCCAATAAAGACAAACTATTGAAGTCATGATGACAAATACCAACAGAGCTTGAACAAAACAAAACCAGTTTTACCTCATATTACTACTACACAACTAACACACATAGGATACTATTAAAAATACATGTCACTACAAGATTCATATTGAGAAATTCTGTACATATAACTTGTAATTAAAATTGATTGTGATTCCTGGTTCCATTTGTATTTGAATCAGGACACATATTCATTCATGACAGCAATGAATACATATTGTTATTTGAAAAGTTATCAGTGACTCCTTTAAGATATCCTTGTAGAGTGTTTTATGTATGTGAGTGTCACAGTGTTGTCAAGTGTGGTGGAATAAATTAAATTGTTTATCTGTCTGTTGTTGTTATGACTTACACTTCATCATACACATACCCTAGACATATAACGTAGTCATCACACTATTCCAGAATAATTCTGACTGAGGTATACATATGTGGCAGCAAGTAAGGTTATATATAATACACTACTCTTATTAGATATATATATATACCTTCACAGCTGATCTCAGTCAGTACACTAAGTCCCCTATAAATATTTATAACATCCCACTTTACCACATCTTTATAAAACAGGCAAAGTAGTCAAGTCTACTGCCTGCAACGTTTTTTTGTAACAGAAGGATGGAGAAGCAAGTTTTCAAGTTCCTTAACTTCTTTCTATTGAACTTCCTTCATTGTTACATCCCGGCTGGTCACGTTACAAAGGGCAGGTTTCGGTCCAAGAAGTCGCTGAATCATCAAGTATGTATTTCCCCACCGAGCAGCTTGCGCGATGAATATCTAGAATCTACATCCCGTAATTCATCATTCATCATCTGATTTAGATGCGAACTTTACAGTTTTCTTTCTCTGTGTGTGTGTGGGTTGTTTTTTGTTTGTTTTTTTTTTTGGGTGGGGGGTGTTTTTTTAGGGCTGAGAACTTAAACGATTAAAAGGTTTTGTCGATTAATTGATAAAACACATTTTCAACGAGTATTCTATTTTAAGCAATGTTTATGGGCTGTTTTTTTGTGTGTGTGATATGGAATTTGTCAAGTATGGTCAATAATAATAAATTGTTTGGTTGTAACTTTTCAGTATTTTCATTATATTTCCAGGTGATGTTGCCTTATAACAAATAAAATCAATAAAGTCCTTAGTGATTTTTAAAAAAATATTTTTTAATGATTTTTTAAATAATTATTCAAATTGTTTGAAATTGATCGACTAATCTTCGATTAAAGAAATTCGATTAATCGATTCAGATTTTAAAAATCAACCCCAGGCCTAGTCTTTTTTAACTCTGTCTTTGTGTTTTTTTTTTTTTTTTTTGGCAGACTTTCCACCATCATACAATTCGGCTGAAAATCTGTGTACAGATTATAGAGGTTTAGGATTTTACTAAAGGTTATATTTGTTTGTTGTGAACTGCATTTCGTCTTATTTTTCATGTGCCAATCATACTGGCCTAGGCAGTGACGTCATCATCATCATTATCATTACCAGGGCTGTGTAGTCAAGTCGTGGAGTCTGTGTCGGTAAAAGAAATGTCCGAACTACGACTCCAAATTGTATGCCATATGACTAGTAAAAGAAATGTCCGAACTACGACTCCAAATTGTATGCCATATGACTAGTAAAAGAAATGTCCGAACTACGACTCCAAATTTTATGCCATATGACTAGTAAAAGAAATGTCCGAACTACGACTCCAAATTTTATGCCATATGACTAGTAACAGAAATGTCTGAACTACGTCTCCAAATTTTATGCCATATGACTAGTAAAAGAAATGTCCGAACTACGTCTCCAACTTGTATGCCATATGACTAGTAAAAGAAACTGTAGTCGGAGTCGAACTTCTAAAATGTCAAGAGCCAGAGTAGGACAATTTTTGTTCGACTCCACAACCCTGATCATGACCTTTCAGCTACATGTGAAACACAACTTCAAAGACATATAAAAAGACATTAGTCTGGAAAAATTAGTGATGGAAGGCATCTTCTTTCTTTGATCCTTAGCCGCCGACCGTCAAAGCAGTCAGTGGCCATCACGCCTAGTGGCGTCTTGTAGGGCAACAACAAATTTACAGTAGAACTCCATTTATCCGAACCCCATGGGACCGAGCATCGTTCGGATAATCAAATGTTCGGATAATTGGATTACATAATGTATCGAGTACATGTACACATATTTCTAAAAATAATTAACCATCACAAGGAAAATACACTATAAAACATATTTAATTGTGCTGTAATAATAATACCCACACTGTATTAGATCACTGTATCACCAAAATCTTTCATTACATTTTGCAGTGCATGTACTACTTGTATTAATTATTTTTTTTTAAGAAAGAGAAATGTTTTCAAAATAACATTACAAACGATTCAAAACCAGGCGCAACTTACGTATACATGTACTTGCACAGATGTAGCCCACTATTTAAAATAATGAGGAATCCTCTTTTGCACCCAACTGGATAGTCTCCTTTTGGGTGCTAAGTCCCGCATTCTCTTCAACAGCAGAAGCTGTGTAGGACAGCTGTCATCTTCTTGCTCGTACCAAGCCATCGCTGTTTCTAGTGCTATAAAGGCCTCTTCAGGACTTGGTCGAGGTTTTGGGTTTTCTTCATAATCTACAAGTACATCATGTACTTCTGAGGAGTCTTTATCATCGGTCACTACATGCATTTTTTTTTCTTCTTGCACAAAAACAACATTTCTTCGTCATTCAAAAACGGAAAACCAGAATCATTATCATCTTCTAGCCACATGTGTGCATCATCTTTGTCACAGTCCGAAAATCCGGGCATTGCTTGAGACAGTTCCACAACTTCATTTATACAATCATCATTTGTGTCCACTGCAGTAGTTTTATTTCCTCCTTTTTCCCAAGCAATCTATTCCAAGCCTTGTTGAGATTATCCTGTGACAGGGTGGTCCAAGCATCAGCTAACATATAGCAGCAGTCTTTGAGATTAAGCTTTTTGGAAAACGCCACCACACTTTCTTCATCTTCAGCCAACAATAAACGACGCAGGACTTCCTTCTTGTACATCTTTTTAAGCTTTGCTATAACACCCTGATCCATTGGTTGAATCAGTGCTGTTACATTGAGAGGCAGAAAAATTACTTTAAAATTTGCATCAACTGCATTCAATGTATCCGTCTCTGGATGAGATGGTGCATTGTCCAGTTGAAGAAATTCGTTTCCAGTTTTCTTTTCTTCTCTCAACCTCTTCACATTTGGGATGAACTGATTTGTATACCAATCAAGAAATATTTCACTATTCATCCAAGCACTCTTCTGTGCTTTGTGGCACAATGGGAGACATGTCACATTCTTTAAACAACGTGGCTTTTTGGCTTCGCCGATCATTAGCACCGCACCGGTGAACGATGACTTCCACTGGCATTCGCGGCTACCAAAATTGCACTTTTTAAACCCAGGGGCAGATGCTTCGTGCTGAGATGCAAGTGATTTTTGAGGCAATGATTTCCAGTATAAGCCAGTCTCATCGGCATTATACACATCATCGAGTGAATAACCTTCTTCTTCCAAAAAAGCCAAGAATGTTTCTTTAAAATTTTCAGCGGCAGTTGCATCGCTAGATAAAGATTCCCCTTGAATCTCCAATTCTCGTATGCCATGACGAGATTTAAAGTTTCTTAACCATCCCTGGCTAGCCTTAAAGTCAGGAGGACCGTCAAGTTGATTGTTGAACTGAAGTGCCTTTTCACACAATAGAGAGCCAGAGACAGGTTCCCCTTTGCTTCTTCTTTGCACAAACCATATATACACAAGCCTCTTCCAATTTCAAATCTGTCGCATTTCTCATGGTTTTACGTTTCTTCGACCCATTTTCACTATCCAATTTCGATGCAAAACTCATAATTTTATCCTTGTTACTTTTGATGTCAGAGACGGTAGCTTTCCCAACATTGAAAATCCTCGCAAGTGAAGAAACAGTTTCACCTTTTCCTAGTCTCTTGATAATTTCTGTTTTCGTTTCAATTGACAAAACATTGCGGTTCCTTTTATATGCTTTAGGCCTACTGGAAGATGCTATATCGCACAGAAAAATACTTGTACACCAAAATTATTCTGCTGTAGTAGCAGACACAATTATTTTAAGTTGAACTGTCTGTTTAGCCAGTGTTCTGCCTAGAACGCACACGTACACTGGATTGGTAAACCAGATATTAACTGACTTTATGATCTAACTGACTTCTTGTACGTAAGCGACCGACCATTAGCCCATCATATCCTCTACAAATTGTTCGCACACATTTGAAGCTTGCCGCATCAAAAGATTCAGAAATGTAGTCTAACATGACTGGTGGCTCCTGATTTTTTTTTTTTTTTTTTTTTGGGAAAAAGTGTTCGGATAATTGGATGTTCGGATAATTGGGGTTCGGATAAATGGAGTTCTACTGTATTCCACTTTGCTCGGTCGGCGCCCATCCTTCGTACAGTGCCCCAACTCTGGTTCATTCTTTGCATCTCAGCCTCCACAGTCCTCCGCCAGGTTGTTTTTGGTCGGCCTCTCTTTCGTTTTCCTTCAGTGGTCCAAAGCATAGCTGTTCTTGTGATGGTATCGGGGTCTCTTCTGAGGACATGGATGGAAGGCATGGTCCCTGGAAAAAGGGGAAGGGGACGACCTAGACGACGGTGGATCCAGGACATCACAGAGAGTCTGAACTTGTCTTTGGAGGATGCAGGTCGACTTGCCCAGAATCGTGACACGTTCAGAGCAGCTAGCTGTAATGGAGACAACGTTCTGGAGAGAATACGTCACATGATGAACATGTGAAGCACGGCCTTAAACAAGTACATTCTCTGCCTGTGCCATCCATTCACGGTCTTCTCATGTCTTATCACTTTCGTGTCTGTCTTCAGTGCTATTCTCTGTGTGTATGTGTGTATTTTTGGGTCTCCACCGTATCTCTTACCCTTGAGGTTCCAGAATAGGACTGCCATGTAATGTTATCTCGTGTAAAACAAACTGCCACAGATAACACCGTTACAAGAGTAGAAGGAAAAAGTAGTCCCATAGTAGACATTGCCATAGAGGAGTGAAGTGTGACAGACTTCACCATACTAGGTCCAGCATCGAGGTGTGGTGACCATTTCCCTTCCTCTTTGCCTTTTCCTTCCCTAACTCAAAGTCAGGCACCCATTTACAGCTGGTTGCAAGAGTAAGTGAATGTAAAGAAGACCAGCTGCTATGTGGTGGCTCCGTGCTTTGTAATGAGCGCAAAGGAAAAAAAAGATGATGATGATGTAATGATATCAATAGGTTTTCTCAGTGTGAGTCCTACCCATCGCCAACGTCTTCTCCTCGCATCTTATACTGTATCCGCACCAGTGCTGCGGAGTCGGAATACGACTCCCTATGTTATTCCATATGACTAGTTTAAAAAAAACTGTATTCAGAGCCGTACTTTTAAAATTCCAGGAGTCGGAGAATTGTATTGGCCGACTCTACAACCCTGATCCGCACTAATTCTGGTCTGTTGTTGATTAACTGTTTCTAATTGTTGATTAACTGTTTCTAATTGTTGATTAACTGTTTCGAATTGTTGATTAACTGTTTCTAATTGTTGATTATTTGTATTTGTTTCTACAGAATAACATGTGTCGTTCATTAGCGAAAAGAATGAGAAGGAGGCGGAGGTGCGGAACGATGCTGAGGATACTGACAAAGAGCTCTCCGGACCTGCCATTGGGAAGAATGGAAAACGTGACGCTGTTATAAGACATAAAAAACAGGTCTAAAGTATGTTATGTCTTTCCTCCTCCACCCCCCCCCACCCCCTTTTTTCCACCCACTCAAGCTCAAAAGACAAATGTGATTGACAGGTTCCAGCTGAACGTTCTTGAGAAGTCAAAGAACGAAGAGACCAATGACAATAGAATCCTCTATAAAAGGATTGGCACAATCAATACGGCAAGAATAGGATTGAATGTAAGTTAATGAATGATTTTTTTTTTTTTTTTTTTTTTGTTCTCTATGTACAATACACTGGTTTTGACAGAGTCTGCAGATCTGGAGAAAATTTTTTCACTGAGCTGGAAGTGCCTGGAAAAATCGGCGTATGAATAATTAAGGAAAATATTTCAGCAGTTGTCCTGTCAATTTCTGTGCCGTTTCTTGTCTTTGAAGTTGTGTTTTTTTTTATTTGTTACATCATTCAGGAAAAAATGTGCCATTGTTTGTTTGTTTTTTTTTCTTCTAATACCTTCTGGGTTGTTGTTGTTGTTGTTGTTGTTGTTGTTGTTTAACTAGGGCTGCTGAGCTTCTTGCTCTTTTGCAGCCAATACCAAGTTGAAGACTTCTTGGTATTATCTACACTGTAGATCTAGGCTTTTCCTGTGCCTTTCCTGCCATTCCGAAACGTGTTGAGTTGAATCCATGAACTCCAGTTTCTCCAGCTTGGATGGTATTTGAAGGATCATCACATCTAGGCCCAAGCCATAGAAAACACTGCTACAAGATCGTGTAAATGCTTGGTGAAGGCTTCCGAAGGACATGAAATGCTGGATCCACATGCTTCCTAGGAACAACTACAGTGGCTGGCTCAATGCTCCGTATGGGGCTTGTGGTAAAGTGGGATGTTATAAATATTTATAGGGGACTTAGTGTACTGACTGAGATCAGCTGTGAAGGTATCTGTATCTAATTGGTGTAGTGTTTTACAGATAACCTTACTTGCTACCACATTATGCCTCAGTCAGAATTATTCTGGAATATTGTGATGACTACGTTAAATGTCTAGGGTATGTATATGATGAAATGTAAGTCACAACACCAACAGACAGATAAACAATTTAATTTATTCCACCACACTTGACAACACTGTGACACTCACACACATGTAACATTCAATAAGACTATCTTAAATGAGTCACTGGTAAATTTTCAAATATCAATAGGTATTAAGTACTTCCATTAATATATATGTCCTGATTCAACTACAAAGTGAACCAGGAATCACAATCAATTTTAATTACAATTTATATGTACAGGATTTATCAATATGAAACTTGTAGTGACATATTTTATTAATATTATCCTATGTGTGTCAGTTGTGTAGTAGTAATATGAGGTAATACTGGTTTTGTTTTTTCAAGCTATGTTGTTATTTGTCATCATGACTTCAAGTGTTTGTTTATCTTGTAAGTAGTATGGGGAAAAGTTCACAGTCCCTATCAATTTAAACACTGTATTTTCCCTCTGGTTTATTATAAAGTCAGATTTTGAAGGGGGGCATAATGTTGAGCTCCACTGGCCACATAGGCTTATCTTTCGTGATGGCGGCAGGAAAAGACTCCTCTGCTCGATAGCCTCCCTGTGTTCTGGAGACACCTCACTGGTCACTATCTGGACCCAGGAGTATGCTGTCAGCCTCTAGGTTCAGCAAAGCTCAGACCAGGTGCTGCTCAATAACTTTTGGACCACGGTCCCACAATTCATGGAATAATACACAGTTACGTTGACTGGCAATGAATATAGCACAATTTCGATCCCAGGCTTTTATTTAGAAAAATATGCACTGGTGCTCAACGCACTGGTTCTGTAGTAAGTTTATTTGAACATGTGGTGGTGACCTGACGCCTCTGATTGACTATATTCGCGGGTCTAACCAATCGTGCCATGTTTACCCAATCGTTTGAAAAAAAGTACTCCTACTCCCGTTTCCCCTGACAACAAAAGATAGTATTTATAGCCCGACTAATCGTGTTTAGCCTTACATTTATTGCGCTCCAATCAAATCGGATTTAACATGGAGACCCATTTCCCGTACAATGGTGGTGTGAAGATCTGCCACTGAGCGATTCTGATTTTGATGTTGTCTGACATCCTTCACTATTTCTTTTGGCTATAATTTGGTAATTCCTAGACTATTTGCGTAACGTTTAACATATTCTTTGTCAGCAAGTCCTAAGGAACCCAAATATATATATTTAATGGGGCTAAGTGGCTGCGTTCAAAATATGCATTTTCTTCTACCTCCTGTTCACTTCGAATACGATGTGGTGTCTGGGTACTGTAATGTTTTCAAACGTAAACCAGTATAATGTCATGTTTCCTAATAAGCGTTTTGTAAGTTTTTAAAAACTAACTCTCGGATGGGTAGTGTTTTTTATCACTGTCGATTTGAAAAAAAGTTAGTGCTTGTGGCCTTACACGCGAGATGGTAGTAATTGTATAGCGAGACGCGTGTTTAGTGTTGCATGCGTTCCTGCTTTCAGCCCCTCCCTTTCTTTCTATCTTTAGTCCATCTGTCTCTCGTTTTTTGGTAACGTAGTGTATAAAATGACATGAATGGAATTTTAAATCTAGGTCAGCTGCGTATCTCAAGGTTTTTCTTAGAAATGGAGTACACATTTTATTGTGTTGGGGAAACGCGTGTATGCTGCAGAAGGCTTTTACTATCAACGTGAAACGTTACAATTTGCAGACGAAGGAGAAAACAAGGGGGATTTCGAGTACAGTCATTGTGACAGCACTGTTCTTTACCATTCTTCTTTCCTTTTATTGAAGTTATGTGTTAGGCTTTACATTTACCTGATAATTTATATATGTGGATTAGAATTTCTCACGACAAATCCTCCCCACTTAAAACAGACGTTATATATCAGTCTATAATTCTATATACACATAGAGAAATTTATTATTATTCCTGGGGTTTAGGGTGATTCTCATCACACGGATGGCGGCTTAAAAAATCCGCTCCCAGATTTGTTTTTCCACTTATATACTCTATGCTAAACTCAAATGGCTGCATCAATAATGACCAACGGAGTAATCTAGAGTTCTCATGTCTAGCCTGTGCTAGAAACGACAAAGGTTTGTGATCCGTTTGCAACTTAAATGCCTTCCCATACAGATAAATATTGAATTTCTTTATCGCCCATATTACTGCAAGACATTCTTTTTCGCTAGTTGAGTAATTGGTTTCAGCTTTATTCAACTTTCGGCTAGCATATGCCACTGGGCTTAATTCCCCATCCAATGCATCTGATTTCTGTAGCAAAGTTGCACCTAACCCAATATTACTGGCATCAGTCCTTACAATGAATTCTTGACTTAAGTCAGGTAATTTCAAAATAGGTTTACTTGTGAGCTTTTCCTTCAATTCTTGGTAAGCCATTTCACATTGTGGTGTCCATGTAATTCGATCTGGATGTCCTTTACGTGTCAAATCAGTTAACGGTGCACATATGGAATTAAAGTTTTTGATATACTTCTGGTAGAAACCACATAATGAGACAAAGGATCTCACGTCTTTCTTGGTTTGTGGTCTCGGGGCTTTCTTTAGTTTCTCTAAATTCTTTGGGTCAGGGGTCATGTTTCCCTGATAAACTGTGTCCCCCAAGAATTCTAATTCTTTACATCCAACGCAACATTTGGTTGGTCGGGCTGTTAAATTCGCTTCCCTAAGTCGATTAAACAGCATGTTCAGAGAGTCAATGTGCTCCTCAAATGTTTCTGTTGCTATAAGGATATCATCCATGAAATTTGTGATACATGGATTATTCAGAGGGTCCAATAATTTTCTCATCATTCTAGAGAAGACACTAGGCGCATTCTTCAATCCAAATGGCAATCTATTAAACTCATAGTGTCCTTCTGAGGTACTAAAAGCTAGGTATGGTCTAACCTCCGGCTTTACTGGAATCTGATAGTATCCTTTACTCAGGTCCACTTTTGAGAAATATTTAGCTTTATTTAGTCTGGCAAACAACTGATTTGTATCCGGCAATGGATCCACCTGTCCTTCTGTAATAGCATTCAGTCTCCTGTAATCTATACAGAGTCTATGTTCTCCAGAGGGCTTCCTTAAGAGTACAACACCGGAACTATATGAAGATTCACTGTGCGCAATAATTCCTTCCTTCAACAAATAGTCTATCTCTTCCTTCAAAGCTTTCTCCTTAGCAAAAGGGATCGAATAGGGTTTCATACAGACAGGTGTGGGGTCTATCAGCTTCATATCATATTCCAATAAGTTTGTATGCCCTGGTCGGTCTGTTAACACCTCTGCATGATTATCTAGAACCTGTTGTACTCTCTCTTTCTGAGTTTTCGTTAAATGTGTACCGATTTTCACCTGTGCCGCGGTCTCACAGGGGTGTAATGGATATTCAAATGATGAAAGTGGTTCCTTTTTCATCTCCATGGCAATGGACAAGGTCAACAAGTGTGTCTCTTCCTGATGTTCTCTTTCCAAATATTTCTTCAGGAGATTCACATGATAGATTTTTTTTTCCCCTTCTTATCTATCTTATAATTGGTTCTAGACACCTTCTCTAGAACTGTATATGGCCCTTGCCATCCAATTTGTAACTTATTCTGACTACCGGGGAGAAGAAGCAGTACCTTCTCTCCCACAGCCAAATCTCTGTCTTTAGCTTTCCTGTTATAATAGGCAGCATGTTTCTTCCTGGCTTATTTCAAATTTTCATTGGCAAGTTTCCAGCCAGTTTTTAACCGAGTGGTCAGCTCATTCACATATTGGTATGAGGATGTAATATTTTCCTCTGCTTTTTCATCATTCCACATTCTTAACAGAGCTACATATGGACCTTTAATTTTCTGGACCTATTTGTCCATGGACCGATATGGTCTCTTCCACTGGAAGCGCTATAGTGATGATTTTTCTTCCCAGAATTATCAGTAACAAAACGACCGCTACCAATTCTTTTCTTGGAGCTGTCTCCACACTTAGAATTCTTGATAAATACATATAATAAAGAAAGGAAGAAGAATGGTAAAGAACAGTGCTGTCACAATGACAGTACTCGAAATCCCCTTTGTTTTATGCTTCGTCTGCAAATTGTAACGTTTCCACGTTAAATAGGCCTTCTGCAACATACACGCGTTTCCCAAACACACAATAAAATGTGCTGCCTTTCTAAGAAAAACCTTGAAATATGCAAGTTGACCTACATTTTAAATTCCATTCATGTCTTTTTCTACACTGCGTTACCAAAACGAACGAACAGATGGACAAAAGGATAAAGAGAGAGGGGAGGGCTGAAAATCAGGAACGCATGCAACACGCGTCGCGCGATACACAAATGCTGCCATCACGCGTGTAAGTCTACATGCACTAATTGTTTTTCAGACGGACAGTGATAAAATACACTACCCTTTCCCAGAGTTAGGTTTATAAATCATAAAAAACTCTTATTAGGAAAGACAACATTAGATGGGTTTACGGTTGAAAACATAACAGTACCCAGACAGCACATCTTCGAAACAGGAGGTAGAAGAAATTGCATATTTTGAACGCAGCCACGTAGCTCCTTTAAATTTGTATTTTTGGGTTCCTTAGGGCTTGCTGACAAATAATATGTAAAACGTTACGCAAATAGTCCAGGAATTAATAAATTATACCCAGAATAAAATATTGGGGGTGCCTGACAGCCTAAAATCATTTCTGCTCATAAGATTTTTTTTATAACGTGTTTGAAAAAACCTTACGTTACATAAATAGCCTACCATGTAAACTCCAAATTGATTGGAGCGCAACAAATGAAAGCCTAACCACGATTGGTCGGACTATAAATACTATCTTTCGTTGTCAGGGGAGACGGGGAAGGGTAACATTTTTTCAAACACTTGTCGAAACGGGGCTCATTGGTCAGACTCGCTGATATACACACTTGGGAGCGTTAGTTCGAAACCACTTGTTTAAATAAGCTTGATAAAGCATCAGTGCGTTGAAGCCAGCTTATATTGTGCTAAATAAAAGCCTGGAAGATAAGCAGATGGGAATTTGTGCCAGTTTGTGCCAGAATTCATTGCTAATCAACGTATCTGTGTTTATTCGTATGAATTGTGGTAAGCTTGAACCATTCAATATCTTTTAATGAAAATTGAATGTGAATTGTTGATTTATGCCTGTATATATATGTGTAGTCAGTGGCAAACGTGAGGTAAAGCCTGTAATGCTCCAGCCTGAACAGAGGGTGTCGGAGAGAAGTAAAACGGCATGGAATGGCCAAACAGTACACTGACACCTGGATGATTGAATAGAAAGAAATAATGCTGGAATTGCAGAGGCGTAGTAACCATTAAGAAGGGTAATACTGGAATAAAGTATTTCAAATGAAGCTGACAGTTGGCCTAATGCTCTGAACTCAATGTTTGTGCTGTGTTGTGATCAGTGTAACAAGAGAGTTTAAGTTAGTTATGAAGTAGAAGGTACATCCTTCTTGATTTCAGGGACAGTGGTCTTGATGGTACTGAGCAGCACCTGGTCAGAGCTTTGCTGAATCCAGAGTCGGACAGCATACTCCTTGGTCTTTTTAGCTATCAGTGAGGTGTCTCCTGAGCCCAGAGGAGAATTCGAGCAGAGGAGTCCTTTCCTGCCGCCATCACGCCAGATAAGCTAACTTGGCCAGCTGAGCTCAACATTATGTCCCCTCATCTTGAAATGACTTTGTAAAAATAATATTAAGAGGGGAAATTAATTGTCTTAATATCAGGAACTGAGAACATCTCCAATACTAATTTCCTTAAGACAAACTATTGAAGTCATGATGACAACTACCAACAGAGCTTGAACAAAACAAAACCAGTATTACCTCATACTACTATTACACAACTGACACACATAGGATATTTTTAATAATATATGTCACTACCAGATTCATATTAATACATTCTGTACATAACTTGTAATTAACATTGATTGTGATTCCTGGTTCCTTTGTCTTTGAATCAGGACACACATATGCCTTTATGATAGAAATGAATACATATTGTTATTTGAAAAGTTACGAGTGTCTCCTGTAAGATATTCTCATAGAGTGTTATATGTATGTGAGTGTCACAGTGTTGTCAAGAGTAGTGGATTAAATTAAATTGTTTATCTGTCTGTTGTTGTGACTTACACTTCACCATACTCATACCCTAGACACATAACGTAGCATCACACTATTCCAGAATAATTCTGACTGAGATATAGAGATATGTGGTAGCAAGTAAGGTTATCTATAATACACTACTCTTAATAGATATAGATACCTTCACAGCTGATCTCAGTCAGTACACTAAGTCCCCTATAAATATTTATAACATCCCACTTCACCACATATATTGGGGTCTCGCTCTTGGGATTTTGAATCTTTCCCTATTAAAAATATTGGGGGTAATTCACTTCAGGGAATATAAGAATTAAAAGGTATCCTTGGGTGGAATTAAATAAGGTTGAGCTCACGGTGCCTGTGTTGTCCATTATATATATTTAGAATTTGAATTGTTGGTTAGACATTGTATAAATTTACATGATAGACAATGGCGGACCTGGCCAAATTTCGATCTGCTGCGGTTCAGACTGCAAAAGAGTTAGGATTAGATGGGCAAGTTATGGTTGCCTATGTCACGACGGAATGTGACAAATTTATTGAACGTGAAGAAAGAAGGTTTGAAGCCGAAAGAAAGTTAGAGGCTGACAAGGAAATTAAGAGGTTGCAGATTGAGGCTGACAAAGAGGCTAAAGCATTGGAAGCCGAGGAAAGAAGACAGGCTGCAGAAAGGGAAGCAGAAAAGGAGGAGAAAAGATTACAAAGGGAACATGAATTACGACTAAGGGAGTTTGAGTTTCAAGGCCATGCTCCTGAAAATGGTGCCAGTCCCTTTGCCTCTGATGCTACGGTTACTCAAGGAGCCTCAATCTCAGCTATGAATTTTCATTTAGATCATTTTGTTGAGAAAGACGATGATATTGAGAGCTACCTAAATAGGTATGAACTATTAGCTACCACGTATGGGTTAGAGAGAGAAAGGTGGAGCTTAAAGTTATCTCAGGGACTTCGTGGGGCAGCTTATGAAGTTTTTGCAAAAATGAGCAGAGGTGATCAGGAAAATTATGACATGCTAAAGCAGGCTCTTTTGTTAAGGTATGAAAAGAATGCAGAATTCTATAGAAAAAAAATTTAGGAATGCTAAACTACTGTCAGGTGAAACCTATCACCAGTTCTCTGCACGAATAGAGACATACTTGGAGAGAAATGGACTTCTCTGGGGAAAACCCAAGATCTTAAGGAAATGGTCCTTATAGAGCAATTAAGAGAGTCCATGGCTCCAGACCTGAGAAAGTTTCTCATGGAACAAGGTGCAGAGAGGCTGGATGAGTTGCTAAATGTTGCTGAAAGGTATCAAGCAGCTCAAGCAGAGGTAACAGGTAATAAAAAGAAACAGGTGGACAACTTTAGGGCACCCCAGAACTTTAATAAATTTGATCCTAAGGATCAAAATAAAGGTAAGCACCAATTTGATAGGCCACGGTATGAAAATAAAAATAAATTCCCACAATTCGATGAAAGGAAATATGATGAAAGAAAATCTTTCAACCAAGGAAAAAGGTGGTGTAAAAATTGTAAGATGAACAATCATGACACTGACCATTGTAGAAGGAAACCTCCTCATTTTGCTGCTATGACATCGGGGAAAAAGGAAAAGAAGGGCAAACCTGAAGAATTACAGGAACCATACCACCCCCCAGTGTGTGAAGATGTCATCTGTAATGGTGTCACTATAAGATGTTTATATGATACCGGTTTAGATTACGATTCCGTTGTGAGTTCTCACCTGGTGCAGGCCGATCAATACACCACAGAAACAGTGGAGATTCAAACTGCAACCAAGGATGTAGCTACCATGACACTTCCCGTCGCCCGAATAAAAGTGAAAACGCGATATGTGGAAGGAATCATAAAAGCAGCAGTGATAAATGAGCCAATCTACCCTCTAATATTGGGGTGTAGATATGTCTTCTTGGGGAATCCCAAGAGACCTGTGATATTGGCAACAGTGCAGACCAGATCACAAAAAAAGAAGGAGGAGGATAATCCCATAAATTACCACCCAGATGAGATGAGGAAGGCACAGGCTGAGGACAAAACACTCAAGCCATGTTTCAAGAAGTTGCCCAAATCTCATACACCTCCAGGCAAGGGAGATTTTTATATGAAGAACAAACTGATATATAGGAAGGCTGGATCTGAATCCAATGGTCACGGACAGCTGGTCCTTCCCACTTCATATAGGACTAAAGTGTTGGAACTAGGGCATGCGATTCCCTTCAGTGGTCATATGGGAATCAGCGCAACAGGACAGCGAATAGCTTGTCACTATTTCTGGCCAGGAATAACTGAAGATATCAAACGATATGAAAAATCCTGTCCAGAGTGCCAACGAGTAGCACCTAAACATTGGACTGCACCAGCAACTCTGGGGGAAATGCCCATAGTGGGAACACCCTTTGAGAGAGTTGCCGTGGATCTTGTGGGACCTCTCACCCGAACCAAGAGAAGGAACAGCTACATTCTGACTCTGGTGGACACTTGTTCTATGTGGGGAGAGGCAGTAGCCCTGTCATCGATTGATTCTAAACATGTGGCAGAGGCATTGCTCACAATTTTCACAAGGTTAGGCTTTCCCAATCAAATCTTGACTGATAATGGCTCTCAGTTCAAGGGGAAACTAACTGAAGAAGTTTTCAGGATCTTCCAGGCCAAACACTTCCATTGTAGTGTGTATCATCCCCAAGGGAACGGCCAAGTGGAAAGATTTAACGGCACATTGATGTCGATCCTGAGAAAGTTGGCACACGAAAAACCAGATACATGGGACCAGTACCTGCACGCCGCCCTCTTTGCTTATCGGGAGGTACCCCATAGTTCAACCGGTATGGCCCCGGCAACATTATTGTTTGGAAGGCCACTTGAAGCTTTGTTAAGAACGTGGACTGATGAAAAGGCAGAGGAAAACATTACATCTTCATACCAATATGTGAATGAGCTGACCACTCGGTTGAAAACTGGCTGGAAACTTGCCAATGAAAATTTGAAACAAGCCAGGAAGAAACATGCTGCCTATTATAACAGGAAGGCGAAAGACAGAAATTTGGCTGTGGGAGAGAAAGTACTGCTTCTTTTGCCTGGGAGTCAGAATAAGTTACAAATTGGATGGCAGGGTCCATATACAGTTCTAGAGAAGGTGTCTAGAACAAATTATAAGATAGATAAGAAGGGGAAAGAAAAAATCTATCATGTGAATCTCCTGAAGAAATATTTGGAAAGAGAACATCAGGAAGAGACACACTTGTTGACCTTGTCCATCGCCATGGAGATGAAAAAGGAACCACTTTCATCATTTGAATATCCATTACACCCCTGTGAGACAGCAGCACAGGTGAAAATCAGTACACATTTAACGAAAACTCAGAAAGAGAGAGTGCAACAGGTTCTAAATAATCATGCAGAGGTGTTAACAGACCGACCAGGGCATACAAACCTATTGGAATATGATATGAAACTAATAGACTCCACACCTGTCTGTATGAAACCATATTCGATTCCGTTTGCTAAGGAGAAAGCTTTGAAGGAAGAGATAGACTATCTGTTGAAGGAAGGAATTATTTCGCACAGTGAGTCTTCGTATAGTTCCGGTGTGGTACTCTTAAGGAAGCCCTCTGGAGAACATAGACTCTGTATAGATTACAGGAGACTGAATGCTATTACAGAAGGACAGGTGGATCCATTGCCGGATACAAATCAGCTGTTTGCCAGACTAAATAAAGCTAAATATTTCTCAAAAGTGGATCTGAGTAAAGGATACTATCAGATTCCAGTAAAGCCTGAGGTTAGACCATACCTAGCTTTTAGTACCTCAGAAGGACACTATGAGTTTAATAGATTGCCATTTGGATTGAAGAATGCGCCTAGTGTCTTCTCTAGAATGATGAGAAAATTATTGGATCCTCTGAATAATCCCTGTATAACAAATTTTATGGATGATATCCTTATAGCAACAGAAACATTTGAGGAACACATTGACTCTCTGAACATGCTGTTTGATCGACTTAGGGAGGCAAATTTAACAGCCCGACCAACCAAATGTTGCGTTGGATGTAAAGAATTGGAATTTTTGGGACACACAGTTTATCAGGGAAACATGACCCCTGACCCAAAGAATTTAGAGAAAACTACAGAAAGCCCCGAGACCACAAACCAAGAAGGACGTGAGATCCTTTGTCTCATTATGTGGTTTCTACCAGAAGTATATCAAAAACTTTAATTCCATATGTGCACCTTTAACGGAATTGACACGTAAAGGACATCCAGATCGCATTACATGGACACCACAATGTGAAATGACTTACCAAGAATTGAAGGAAAAGCTCACAAGTAAACCCATTTTGAAATTACCTGACTTAAGTCAAGAATTCATAGTAAGGACGGATGCAAGTAATATTGGGTTAGGTGCAACTTTACTACAGAAATCAGATGCATTGGATGGGGAATTAAGCCCAGTGGCATATGCTAGCAGAAAGTTGAATAAAGCTGAAATCAACTACTCAACTAGCGAAAAAGAATGTCTTGCAGTAATATGGGCAATAAAGAAATTCAATATTTATCTATATGGGAAGGCATTTAAGTTGCAAACAGATCACAAACCTTTATCGTTTCTAGCACAGGCTAAGCATGAGAACTCTAGGTTACTCCGATGGTCTTTGCTTCTGGCTCCATATAATTTTAGCATCGAGTATATATCTGGAAAAACCAATTTGGGAGCTGATTTTTTAAGCCGCCATCCGTGTGATGAGAATCACCGTAAACCCCAGAAATAATAATAAATTTCTCTATGTGTATATAGAATAAAGGACTGACATATAATGTCTGTTTTAAGAGGGGAGGTGTCGTGGAATATTCTAATCCACATATATAAATTATCAAGTAAATATAAAGCCTAATAAATACATATAATAAAGAAAGGAAGAAGAATGGTAAAGAACAGTGCTGTCACAATGACAGTACTCGAAATCCCCTTTGTTTTATGCTTCGTCTGCAAATTGTAACGTTTCCACGTTAAATAGGCCTTCTGCAACATACACGCGTTTCCCAAACACACAATAAAATGTGCTGCCTTTCTAAGAAAAACCTTGAAATATGCAAGTTGACCTAAATTTTAAATTCCATTCATGTCTTTTTCTACACTGCGTTACCAAAACGAACGAACAGATGGACAAAAGGATAAAGAGAGAGGGGAGGGCTGAAAATCAGGAACGCATGCAACACGCGTCGCGCGATACACAAATGCTGCCATCACGCGTGTAAGTCTACATGCACTAATTGTTTTTCAGACGGACAGTGATAAAATACACTACCCTTTCCCAGAGTTAGGTTTATAAATCATAAAAAAACTCTTATTAGGAAAGACAACATTAGATGGGTTTACGGTTGAAAACATAACAGTACCCAGACAGCACATCTTCGAAACAGGAGGTAGAAGAAATTGCATATTTTGAACGCAGCCACGTAGCTCCTTTAAATTTGTATTTTTGGGTTCCTTAGGGCTTGCTGACAAATAATATGTAAAACGTTACGCAAATAGTCCAGGAATTAATAAATTATACCCAGAATAAAATATTGGGGGTGCCTGACAGCCTAAAATCATTTCTGCTCATAAGATTTTTTTTTTATAACGTGTTTGAAAAAAATTTACGTTACAGAAATAGCCTACCATGTAAACTCCAAATTGATTGGAGCGCAACAAATGAAAGCCTAACCACGATTGGTCGGACTATAAATACTATCTTTCGTTGTCAGGGGAGACGGGGAAGGGTAACATTTTTTCAAACACTTGTCGAAACGGGGCTCATTGGTCAGACTCGCTGATATACACACTTGGGAGCGTTAGTTCGAAACCACTTGTTTAAATAAGCTTGATAAAGCATCAGTGCGTTGAAGCCAGCTTATATTGTGCTAAATAAAAGCCTGGAAGATAAGCAGATGGGAATTTGTGCCAGTTTGTGCCAGAATTCATTGCTAATCAACGTATCTGTGTTTATTCGTATGAATTGTGGTAAGCTTGAACCATTCAATATCTTTTAATGAAAATTGAATGTGAATTGTTGATTTATGCCTGTATATATATGTGTAGTCAGTGGCAAACGTGAGGTAAAGCCTGTAATGCTCCAGCCTGAACAGAGGGTGTCGGAGAGAAGTAAAACGGCATGGAATGGCCAAACAGTACACTGACACCTGGATGATTGAATAGAAAGAAATAATGCTGGAATTGCAGAGGCGTAGTAACCATTAAGAAGGGTAATACTGGAATAAAGTATTTCAAATGAAGCTGACAGTTGGCCTAATGCTCTGAACTCAATGTTTGTGCTGTGTTGTGATCAGTGTAACAAGAGAGTTTAAGTTAGTTATGAAGTAGAAGGTACATCCTTCTTGATTTCAGGGACAGTGGTCTTGATGGTACTGAGCAGCACCTGGTCAGAGCTTTGCTGAATCCAGAGTCGGACAGCATACTCCTTGGTCTTTTTAGCTATCAGTGAGGTGTCTCCTGAGCCCAGAGGAGAATTCGAGCAGAGGAGTCCTTTCCTGCCGCCATCACGCCAGATAAGCTAACTTGGCCAGCTGAGCTCAACATTATGTCCCCTCATCTTGAAATGACTTTGTAAAAATAATATTGAGAGGGGAAATTAATTGTCTTCATATCAGGAACTGAGAACATCTCCAATACTAATTTCCTTAAGACAAACTATTGAAGTCATGATGACAACTACCAACAGAGCTTGAACAAAACAAAACCAGTATTACCTCATACTACTATTACACAACTGACACACATAGGATATTTTTAATAATATATGTCACTACCAGATTCATATTAATACATTCTGTACATAACTTGTAATTAACATTGATTGTGATTCCTGGTTCCTTTGTCTTTGAATCAGGACACACATATGCCTTTATGATAGAAATGAATACATATTGTTATTTGAAAAGTTACGAGTGTCTCCTGTAAGATATTCTCATAGAGTGAGAATAATTCTGACTGAGATATAGAGATATGTGGTAGCAAGTAAGGTTATCTATAATACACTACTCTTAATAGATATAGATACCTTCACAGCTGATCTCAGTCAGTACACTAAGTCCCCTATAAATATTTATAACATCCCACTTCACCACATTCCCATTCCCTTTGGTCCACTTTATCAAATTTATTTTTCCTTCTATTGTCAGGCCTACGGTTGCCCCATGGCGTGTCCAGGTCCTGATCAATGTTCCCACTTGTGGGTGTTCTCTCATGTGCTATGCTACACCTTTCTACAAAATTCTCAATGTCCCATCTTGCTTTGGGCCAATAATAATTGTGAGCCACCTTCTGGATGATGGTACCTATTTGTTCATGGTCCCCATCTGGTTTCACATGTAGGCTCCTTATTAATTCTGCCCTATATCTTTTAGGAAATACCAGCTGTCCCTGACCTTTGGATCTAGCTCCAGTCTTCCTATACATCAACTTGTTTTTCATGTAAAAATCTCCCTTGCCTGGAGTTGTATGACAAGTTGACAATTTCCTGAAACAAGGCTTGAGGGTCTTATCCCCAGCCTGTGCCTTCCTCATCTCTTCTGGAGTGGTATCTATCAGAATATCCTCCTCCTTTCTTGAGGTCGACCTGACCTGAAGGGTGGCCATAACTATAGGGTTCCTTCTGCAACGGTCAGTGTCATGATTGTTCATCTTACAATTTTTACACCACCTTTTCCCTTGGTTGAAAGATTTTCTTTCATCATATTTCCTTTCATCGAATTGTGGGGTTTTATTTTTATTGTCATACCGTGGCCTATCAAATTGGTGCTTACCTTTGTTTTGATCTCTAGGATCAAATTTATTAAAGTTCTGTGGTGCCCTAAAATTTTCCAGCTGTTTCTTTTTATTACCTGATACCTCTGCCTGAGCTGCTTGATACCTTTCTGCAACATTTAGCAACTCACCCAGCCTCTCTGCACCTTGTTCCATGAGAAACTTTCTCAGGTCTGGAGCCATGGACTCTCTTAGTTGTTCTATAAGGACCATTTCCTTAAGATCTTGGGTTTTCCCCAGAGAAGTCCATTTCTCTAAGTATGTCTCTAACCGTGCAGAGAACTGGTGATAGGTTTCACCTGACAGTAGTTTAGCATTCCTAAATCTTTTCCTATAAAATTCTGCGTTCTTTTCATATCTTAACAAAAGAGCCTGCTTTAGTATGTCATAATTTTCCTGATCACCTCTGCTCATTTTGGCAAAAACTTCATAAGCTGCCCCACGAAGCCCTTGAGATAACTTTAAGCTCCACCTTTCTCTCTCTAACCCATATGTGGTAGCTAATAGTTCGTATCTATTTAGATAGCTCTCAATATCATCGTCTTTCTCAACAAAATGATCTAAATGAAAATTCATAGCTGAGGTTGAGGCTCCCTGGCTAGCAGTGGCATCAGAGGTAAAGGGACTGGCACCATTTTCAGGAGCATGGCCTTGAAACTCAAACTCCCTTAGTCGTAACTCATGTTCCCTTTGTAATCTTTTATCTTCTGCTTCCCTTTCTGCAGCTAATCGCTTGTCTTCCCTTTCTGCAGCCAATCTTTTGTCTTCTCTTTCTGCCTCCAATTTCTTAGCCTCAGCCTCAATCTGCAACCTCTTAGTCTCAGCCTCTAATTTTCTTTCGGCCTCTTTTTCTAATCTTCTTTCTTCCCGTTCAATATATTTGTCACATTCAGCAGTGACATAAGCAATCATAATTTGCCCGTCCATTCCTAACTCTTTCGCAGTCTGTACAGCAGCAGATCGAAATTTTGCCAAGTCGGCCATTATCTAACATGCAAATGTAACAATTCAATCTATCAATATTTATCTAATGACAACCTCAGGCACTGAGAGCTCAACGTTATTTATTTTCACCCAAGGATACCTTTTAATTCTTATTATTCCCAATATCTATAACAGGAGAAAGTTCAATATCCCTGGAGCGAGACCCCAATATATGTGGTAAAGTGGGATGTTATAAATATTTATAGGGGACTTAGTGTACTGACTGAGATCAGCTGTGAAGGTATCTGTATCTAATTGGTGTAGTGTTTTACAGATAACCTTACTTGCTACCACATTATGCCTCAGTCAGAATTATTCTGGAATATTGTGATGACTACGTTAAATGTCTAGGGTATGTATATGATGAAATGTAAGTCACAACAACAACAGACAGATAAACAATTTAATTTATTCCACCACACTTGACAACACTGTGACACTCACACACATGTAACATTCTATAAGACTATCTTAAATGAGTCACTGGTAAATTTTCAAATATCAATATGTATTAAGTACTTCCATTAATATATATGTCCTGATTCAACTACAAAGTGAACCAGGAATCACAATCAATTTTAATTACAATTTATATGTACAGGATTTATCAATATGAAACTTGTAGTGACATATTTTATTAATATTATCCTATGTGTGTCAGTTGTGTAGTAGTAATATGAGGTAATACTGGTTTTGTTTTTTCAAGCTATGTTGTTATTTGTCATCATGACTTCAAGTGTTTGTTTATCTTGTAAGTAGTATGGGGAAAAGTTCACAGTCCCTATCAATTTAAACACTGTATTTCCCTCTGGTTTATTATAGTCAGATTTTGAGGGGGGGCATAATGTTGAGCTCCACTGGCCACATAGGCTTATCTTTCGTGATGGCGGCAGGAAAAGACTCCTCTGCTCGATAGCCTCCCTGTGTTCTGGAGACACCTCACTGGTCACTATCTGGACCCAGGAGTATGCTGTCAGCCTCTAGGTTCAGCAAAGCTCAGACCAGGTGCTGCTCAATAACTTTTGGACCACGGTCCCACAATTCATGGAATAATACACAGTTACGTTGACTGGCAATGAATATAGCACAATTTCGATCTGCCGATGTCCCAGGCTTTTATTTAGAAAAATATGCACTGGTGCTCAACGCACTGGTTCTGTAGTAAGTTTATTTGAACATGTGGTGGTGACCTGACGCCTCTGATTGACTATATTCGCGGGTCTAACCAATCGTGCCATGTTTACCCAATCGTTTGAAAAAAAAGTACTCCTACTCCCGTTTCCCCTGACAACAAAAGATAGTATTTATAGCCCGACTAATCGTGTTTAGCCTTACATTTATTGCGCTCCAATCAAATCGGATTTAACATGGAGACCCATTTCCCGTACAATGGTGGTGTGAAGATCTGCCACTGAGCGATTCTGATTTGGGTGTTGTCTGACATCCCTCACTATTTCTTTTGGCTATAATTTGGTAATTCCTAGACTATTTGCGTAACGTTTAACATATTCTTTGTCAGCAAGTCCTAAAAAAAAGGTAAAGGAACCCGTTACACGCCCATTGAGGCATATTGGGAATATGGTGTTAGGCCCATATTATCTTGACCGTCGGCACACTAGGGGTGATGTGGTCGGCATCACGCCGGCCGCCTTAACCTTCCCAGAGTTGCTCTGGTACCCATTTGGGGCTGGGTCGACCCAGGAGCCGTTTTGTGGCCTAAAAATTTTCCCGCCTCATCTGGGGATCGAACCATAGACCACTGCGCTACGAAGCCAGTGCACTAACCACTATGCTACCGCGGCTCCCTAAGTCCTAAGGAACCCAAATATATATATTTAATGGGGCTAAGTGGCTGCGTTCAAAATATGCATTTTCTTCTACCTCCTGTTCACTTCGAATACGATGTGGTGTCTGGGTACTGTAATGTTTTCAAACGTAAACCAGTATAATGTCATGTTTCCTAATAAGCGTTTTGTAAGTTTTTAAAAACTAACTCTCGGATGGGTAGTGTTTTTTATCACTGTCGATTTGAAAAAAAGTTAGTGCTTGTGGCCTTACACGCGAGATGGTAGTAATTGTATAGCGAGACGCGTGTTTAGTGTTGCATGCGTTCCTGCTTTCAGCCCCTCCCTTTCTTTCTATCTTTAGTCCATCTGTCTCTCGTTTTTTGGTAACGTAGTGTATAAAATGACATGAATGGAATTTTAAATCTAGGTCAGCTGCGTGTCTCAAGGTTTTTCTTAGAAATGGAGTACACATTTTATTGTGTTGGGGAAACGCGTGTATGCTGCAGAAGGCTTTTACTATCAACGTGAAACGTTACAATTTGCAGACGAAGGAGAAAACAAGGGGGATTTCGAGTACAGTCATTGTGACAGCACTGTTCTTTACCATTCTTCTTTCCTTTTATTGAAGTTATGTGTTAGGCTTTACATTTACCTGATAATTTATATATGTGGATTAGAATTTCTCACGACAGGGCTACATGGAGACAGAAGAAGAGTGTGGAACTGATGGAAAGAACCAGGTAAACATCCGGGGGGAAAAGGGCAAAAGACGCTGGCGTTGGATAGGACAAACATTAAATAAACCAGCTGATAGCATTACAAGACAGTCAGTGGCGTTCTATGGGTGACAGCCAGAAGGGGAATGCCATCGCACACTATTTTGACAGTACTCTACTGTTAAAAATAAACCTGCCTTGAAGTTAAATATATTCTTCTGTATGTTTTATGGAGAAAAGCCAGCTCCATTCTTCAGAAATGAGATATCCGAGGAGTGGTTGAAGTAACAAGAAGAGGCATGGTCCGCAACCAGACGATACGTCATGGCCTCAAAACCCAGCCCCTGCAGAGCCGAGTGGAACATCCCAAATACAATTATTTGGCCATGTCTGCAGAATGGGAGAACATCGACTACGACGACAAATATGGAAAACTAAGTGCCAGGGATCCAGACCTCCAGGTCGACCCACATTTCGCTGAGTGGACAACATTAGACAATCTCGGAAGGACTGAGGACTAGATAGCCAGGTTAGGAAGAAGACAGCTGATAGAATGGTATGGCGCACTCTCTGGCAAACCTCTACACCCCCGGGTGGAAAAAGAACAACTAAGTAAGTGTTTTATCTGATCCGCCCAGGTTGCTAAATAATTTTAGCACGCCCCTGAAGACAGTCCCTCTTCTGTAATTCCCAAAGTAAAAGAAATAGATGGAAAACCTTAAAAAAAAAAGAGAGAAGAGAACTGGAGTCATATATGAAAGAGATAACAGAAAACATGGAAAGATCTAGATCGGATGGTACGGAACAGTAAGGCTTGGCGTGTTTTTGTTGAGGACCAGTACTCCATGGTGACGTGAAAGGTATTAATTGATTGATTAATTGATTGACACTGTCTAAATGTGTCACTGTTTAGAGGCTTACTTTTCCCATGCCCGCGTGCTAGATAATCCGTATTCCATTAGTGACGTAATCTTCGGGAAGCGTACACTGAATTTGTGGAACACGTTGAAAGATGTGCGTCTCGTAATAAGATTGGGGAACATTGCTTCATGCAACTTGCCACAACTGGCATGTAGATAATGCACGTGAGTGGTTGCTTTATCCAGGCTTGTATAACAGCATGAAAGATGTCTGACCTAGTTTCTCGCTCTTTCTATTTTTCTCCTTAGACGATTTTTTAAAAACGTTTTTCTGTCGCGATCCTTACAGCCAGTATTTCCTACAACCTCGTATTCTGTGGGAAGAAAGCTGGGGTCGGCTACATAAACAACAAAAGAATCCGCGCCCTTTGAACAACATCACGCATTAATTATGTGTGTTTATTTTTCAAGCATGTTGAGTCGCTTCGGAGTTGTCAATGTGCATATGTCATTTTTCTTTCTATGTTTCTTTATTTTTCCACCCAATTTTTATGTATGCCTGCAATGCCTAGAATATTACCCATGTTTTCTTGTCTTCGTTTCATCCTATTTTGCTAAAGTTGAGATCATCATCAGATGCTATCTCCACATCGAAGGTCGGCTGCAATGAATCTCCAATGTCTTCTGTCACTTGTCTTGATAGTGCACCCTGATTAAGGTGACCAGACGTCCCGGTTTTTCCGGGACAGTCCCGGTTTTCGACCATTTTTGATAATTTGTCCCGACTTTTTTTCGATGCAATCCGGGACGCCAATTTGTCCCGGTTTTGGACGAATTTGCCAATTTGGCATAAATCTCAGAGATTAAAAAAAAAAAATTATTATTCCGTGGCTGACTTGAGGGAATTTTTAATTATTAGTGAACTGGCGCCGAAACAGCACAAGAGGTTGTCAGGACCGCGAATTAGTTTTGTAGTTCCAATGTGATATTCGCAGTTATTACAAATTTTAGGTAGTGGTAAAGTACTAAGATTTTGCGTACGGTATACTTTTATTTAATTTAAACGGTGAACTATTTGTGCATATTTTGTTATTGTTGTAAGAAAATGGTACCAAAGCGTAAATGCAGTTTCAATGAAGATTTACAAAAGGAATATCCGTTTATTAAAAAGAGTACATCAAACTTCAATGTACGATGCAATATATGTGCCTCCGGGTTTTCGATAAGCCATAGTGGACGTGGTGATATTAAGGACCACATAAGCAGTGAGAAACATAAGAGAGCCGTCGTTACAGCTGCATCAAGCTCGTCGCTAACCACTTTCTTCAGAGCTGATAAAATTGGTGACCAAGAAGAGCAATTAGCTGCTATAGAAGGCGCCTTTGCATACCATACAGTGCTACACAATCATACTTTCAGGTCTATGGATTGCATATCAAAATTACTTCAGGTTACTTTAGAGCCAAAATTTGCATGTGCACGTACCAAAACAGAAGCCATTATTCGAAATGTCTTGGCACCCCATATTCTAAATGAGTTAAGGTGTGACCTAGAAAAGTCTACATTTATTTCTGTACTGACAGATGCATCCAACCACAAAGAATTCAAGATTTTTCCTTTGCTTGTCAGATACTTTGATCACAGTAATGGAGTGAAAATTAAAATATTAGAGTTAAAGTCATTGCCAGGTGAAACATCTGATATTGTAAGTAGTTTTCTTAATGACTGCATAACTGAAAATGGTTTAGACAGGAAAGTAGTTGGATTATGCGCAGACAACACAAATTCCAATTTTGGAGGTGCTGAAAGGAAAGGACAGAACAATGTTTTCAAAAAACTGCAAGAAAACCTTGGACATGGTCTTATAGGAGTTGGGTGTGCAGGTCATATTTTCCACAACACTGTTCGAACAGCTGCAGATGTACTGCCTGTTGATGTCGAGCTGATTATTGCTAAAATTTATCTACTCTTCAAATCATACACAGTACGAGTTGAAAGACTCAAGGAGTTTTGCCAGTTTGTGGAAACAGACTTCCAGATGATCTTAGGTTATGCTCAGACTAGGTGGCTTTCTCTGCTGCCTGCTGTGGAAAGGGTTCTTCAGATGTTGCTGCCTCTAAAATCATATTTTCAATCTCAAGACAGATGCCCAGTTTTTATACAGATATTCTTTGAAAATCCTCTATCTGAGGCATGGCTTGTTTTTGTTCACAGTCAGGCCTCTCCATTCCACGAAGCAGTGCAAAAAATAGAGGGACATACGGTCACTGTGTTTGAAGTCATTGACAGCATCAACAGGTTGAAAACTATTTTGAAGTCCATACTGGAAGACTGTTTCTTGCCATCAAGAGTTAAGCTAATCCTTGAAAAGCTGGAAATGGAAGGACTTCCAAAGGAGGATGTGAAAAAGTTTCATGCTAGCGTTTCTTCGTTCTATGAAACAGCTTTCAATTGTTTGAATAAATGGGCTGAAAAAAATTTTCAAGACCTAGAATCCTACAGCTGGGTAACGCTGAACAGAATACCAATTTGGGCAGATATTGAGATATCATCATCACTAGTGATTCAAACATTACCTTCAGCCCACTTTACAGAAACTGAAATTTATGACGAATATGTCTATATGAAGCAGTTTGTTACTTCTCAGAAAATTAGTGAATGGAGTACCAAAAAAAAACATTGCCACCACAACGTTGGATTGAAATGGTTTCCCACTTCAAAAACAATAATGTGACATTTTCAAATATTTTGAAGTTGGCAGAGTTTTTTTTTCTGTCTACCTGGAACAAATGCTGCCACAGAAAGAGTGTTTTCTTTGATGAACAGCTTATGGGCAAGTGATAAAACACAGCTAGGTGTTGAAACTTTGAAAGCTATGTTGACAACCAAAGTGAACTGTGAGGAAACATGTGTCGAGTTTTTTAAGATGCTGCTTGCAAAGAAGGACCTATTGATAAAAATCCACTCATCTGAAAAGTACAGTAACTCAGCTTCACCTTAAGTAATGATTATTGATGTTTTTCTCTCTTATTAGTTTAAGTAGTTAAACTTATACAGTAAAATGTATGTTATTCAATGTTATTCAAATGTATATATAAAATGTATATTATTTTTAATTGACATCAACTTGATTTTTCCGGGACATGTCCCGACTTTTGACCTTTTCTTTACCCTTTTGTCCCGATTTTTTGCATTGAAATAAGTCAAATCTACTATTTTGTCCCGGATCAGGGTTTTGAAAATATGGTCACCTTAACCCTGATAGACTTTTTCCTGTCCATCTCTTGATGTTATCTTCCCACTTATAGCGCTGTCTTTTCTCTTGCATGATTTCCTTCAACTCTGCTGTCTATTATGGTCTTCAGTAACGTGTTACATCTTTATACATGGCCAAAATATTTTAGCTGTCTAATTTTCATCTCCTTCATTAATTCTCTTTTAATTCCTAGCTTTTATAGAACCTCTTTAATTGTTTTCTCTTTCCATGAGTCGTGCCCCATTAAAGATGAGACTATCACATAAAAAAAAAAACTATATCATACTTTCTGAACTTTAGATCTTAAGTAGCTTCGGAGTTTGTCGCTTAGCATGTGTCATTTCTCTTTCAATTTTTTTTCCATGTTTTTTTTTTCTATCTCTGCTCAGTATATTTCTCTTGTTATTCTAGTCTTCGTATCATTCCATTTTCTCACGTTAAGATTCCAGATTTTAAAAACTGTATCATGCTTTCTGATCTTTAGAATTTTAATTCCAGCAAATTAAATCTTTCAAACGACCTGGCTACGTTCCCATCGTGCTTGCACCTGTCTTCCATGTTGGCAGCGACAGAAGATCAGATGCATTTTAGCAGAAGACCAAGTTAGAGGGCAGCAAAGTCGGTGAAAAAAACAGCTTTTTTAAAATAAAAAAAAATCCCTGGATATGAGATGAAGAGGTGTCGTTAAAAAAACACGAAGAAAGGAACTGGAGAAAGATAAAAAAAAACACGAAGAAAGGAACTGGAGAAAGATAAAAAAAACATGGAAAGACTATGGACGGATGGCACAGTACAAAAAAGGCTTGGCATGAATGTGTCTGTCAGTATAGTCGTCGTGTCAACCAGGGTTGTAGAGTCGGTCACACAATTTTCCGACTCTGACTCATGAAATTTTAGAAGCCCGACTCCGACCAGTTTTTGACTAGTCATATGGCATAACATTCGGAGTCTGAGTCTGGACATTTCTTACCTACTCCGACCACAGTTTTTGACTAGTCATATGGCATAACATTCGGTGTCTGAGTCTGGACATTTCTTACCTACTCCGACCACAGTTTTTGACTAGTCATATGGCATAACATTCGGTGTCTGAGTCTGGACATTTCTTACCTACTCCGACCACAGTTTTTGACTAGTCATATGGCATAACATTCGGAGTCTGGACATTTTTTACTCATAGTCCACTAAAAAACGACCGACTTCACGACTCCGACTCCCGACTCAACATCCGTGGTCTTCTCATCGACACACAACGTATTTCAAGACCATAAGTGTACGTTTACTCATTATCCTTAGTTGTCCGAAGAGCACATGTCCTGAAAAAATTCATGGCAAGCTTCAGGTACTGTTGCCATCCATTCAATGTAGTTCCATGTCTTATTTACGTCTGCCTCACTTTCTCTCGTCCATGCGTTTTTTTTTTCCTTCTACCATTCTTACCCTGGGACTCCCAGAACATGGACTGCCTTGTATGGCTATCAGTCAGTTTCCACAGTGTGTGTCCAATCCAACCCCAGCATCATCTTCTGGACCTCTTGCTCACTGGGACTTGTCTGGTTCTTGTCATCAGTTCCACGTTGGCGATGTTCACATGCCATTTCAATCCTTATAAGACAATATATGACAGTAATATAGCTTCTTGGTTGTCGTTTTGTCGCTCTCTGTATTTGATCTATGACAGGTTGGGCAACCCAGGAGCTTGGCATCTACTATAGTAACGCTGAGCTATCTAAAGATCTCACATGTGTGTGTGATTTTAAGCAAAGGGGTGATGGGTGGGGGGGGGGGGGGGGGGGGGTTTTGAACCTTTCAATGAAAAGATCGCATTCTTTTCTCATGCAGTTAACGAATATATTTCAGTAGCAAGCTCGAAAGTTTTCATTGGGAATGCGGGGGAAAATACCTTTGATCCCGGGGACACCGCGATTTTAAATGCTGGCGGGAGAGGTCCTGTCCGAAATTTTCCTAGTTTAAAACGTGTTTATTTCCTCTCCCTTCCCCCCCCCCCTCCCCCCACAATCGCCTAAAGATCTACCAAATCATCCACTGAGATCGATGGGTAGACGGGATCGATCGTTGCCGACCCCTGATCTATGATATTCCCAAGAAGTTCTGAAACTTCCAAGCATGTATTTTGCGCCCCCTGATTTTACTTCCCTAATTTAAGTATTTCAACAAATAACATATTCACATTTCTAATTATTACTTGGAAGCACATTTTCGTGCATTACAACATTTCTTTTGGTCAGACTCATAAAGAAGTGGGTTATTGAAAGGTTTCCACCATTCGTTAAGTGCTAAGCGGTGAAGGGAAAACAATGTGTGGAATTTGTGCCAGGTTGCGTGAAACTCATACAGTATGTACGCTACAGGTCGCATTCAGGAGGCGGCGCATAACTTTTATATAGCAAAATACTCCGGATCGATTCCGCAGGAGGAGTGTCAGGAAGTGGCGCATGACTTTTTATATAGCGATATATTTTAGTCGGGGGGACTTCCTCTGACGGTAGTGTGTAGGTTGTTGTGTTATGTGTATTACAATATGTAGACGATATTTATATTACAATATTTAGACATATAGACGATATTTAGACATATATTTACATATATTTAGTTATACTATATAGACATATATTACAATAGTTAGACGATATTTAGTTATACATATAGACATATATGACAACAGTTAGACGATATTTAGACAGACATAGGTAACAAAGAATTTAGATAATATATTTTATTTTTCAAAAAGCAATATCATATATTGACATTGTATATATATATATATATATATATATATATATATATATATATATATATATATATATATATATATATATATATATATATATATATATATATATATATATATATATATATATATTTATTTATTTATTTATTTATTTATTTATTTATATTGGTAAGAGTCGTATACAGTATTTCTCAAATAACATATATGAAATTATCTAAATTTTGCGCATTTGCTATAAAGAGCACAAAACAAATGTCTATGTTAGAGAGAAGATAAACACCTATGCAGGCCATCAAGAACCACTTTTGTCAATAGTGAAACGTCGAAAGCTTGCCTGGTTTGGGCATGTAACTCGTCATGACTCCCTTTCGAAAACGATCCTCCAGGGAACAGTCGAAAGTAAACGGAGAAGAGGAAGGCAAAGAAAATCCTGGGCTGATAACATCAAAGAATGGGCAGGACACGGTTTCTCCACACTTGTACGCATTGCTGAGAATAGAGAGCAGTGGAGGACCCTGTCTGCTGATGCTTCCACCATGGCACCCCTACGACCCATAACGGGTTATGGGTTGAGATGATGATGATATATGAACATACATTGGAAGACGGGCGGTACGTATATGATAACACATAGGAATATATATAAATATATTGGCAAGAGTTGTGTACAGTATTTATAGGGTAACAAAGGGGTACATATTGGAAGACATAAAAGGTAATATCACAGTAGCAAAGGTTCGTTAATAAATATAGCACCGGGGTACAGCTGCAGACCAGACCTTGAGGGAGGGGGGTCATCACATTGTCGTCATTGTCGTCGTAAAAAAGGCCAGAGAGGTGCGATGTTGGGTTTGCCTTGTATTGTGTGGTATGGTGTTTGGTACATAGTGGAAGAGAGATAGTTTATTGGATAGGGAGTTTATGTGTTGTATGGTTTTTGCTTGGTGTTGCGTTGTATTGTGTGGTATGACTTTGCGTTGTATTGTGCGTATGTGTGCATATACCTGAAGGTATCTGTCTGGTATGTTTTTGGGGATGTATATACCTAGGTATCAGTGTGCATGTACATAGTGGAAGAGTTTTAGATGTTGAGGGGGATGTGGTGACGTTGTCAGGATGCACCTGTCTTTTGATGTAAAAGTAAGACAGGGAGTTATTGTGTTGTTCGTATGTGTATATGGCGGAGTTGTGTGTTCGGAACCCGATATTTTTCCCGCCCTGTGCTTGTTGTGTGTTGAGGACTTCTAAAAAGGTGTTTTGTAATGGTTCGGGCGTGACCTCGGAGAATTTAAGTTCTATGGAGACAGGGCCTGACTTGGCCATCTCAAACTGGTCACCGTCCAGTAGACTGGGGGTGAGGTCAAAGGCGTATAAGGCGTACCCATTCTTAAAATGTCTATATTCAAGGTCGTTGCCGGCGTCTTTACCAACCAGTCCCATAGCTAGAGTCGTCCCGAAGAAGGCTCTCGCGTACTGGTTGTGCTCATAATCCACGGACAAAGGCTTGCCACTGACTGTTCTACCGTCCGCGCTGACATTTAAATATATCAGACCAAAAGTAGCGAAATTGAACGGATTAACCGTATACGATCCGTTAAAGGCGGTCGAAGTGACTAGGCCAATCACGATCCGTGTAGGTGTTTGACTGAGAAATAGATTATCCTGCATGTGCGATAGCATACCTCTAGGAATAGAGAAAGTGTTTAACACAACTCGTTTCAAAGGGTACAGATTCTCGCACCGTCTACCAGTTCCATGGTTGCCTCTTCCGCGGCCATCCTGACTGCCCACTAACAACCGGTCGTGATATTAACCCAGTCAATAAAAAACCTTTGACTGAGTTGTACGCACAGACGCGGGAAATTGGTGCTTATTTGAAGAGCGAATGTGACGTCACCTTGGTCGAAATGTGGGAATGCGAGTGGCAAAACTTGAAGGAAAACGATCCATCAATCGGTCGCTTTCTGAGCGCCACTTTCTCGACCCTGAAACCATCTTATACCAAATGTCGGTACCCGTTAACGGAACCACAGATTCTCGCCTCTGTGCTAGACGAGACCTTGTTTGGCCTAGTCGAGTGTGACATTCATGTCCCCGACTCCCTAAAGGAACATTTCTCGGAAATGACGCCCATCTTTAAAAACGTCGATGTCACGAGAGATGATATTGGACCTTTCATGCGGGAATACGCCGAAAAACAAACTCCTGACTACCCCCAGAAGGACGTTGATCGGGAGTTATGTGGGTAAAAAGAATCGTTTGGCGACACCTCTGCTTCGCTGGTACCTGACCAAAGGCTTAGAAGTCACCTGTATTTACCAGGTGATTGAATATACGCCCGCGACGTGTTTTAAACAGTTTGGAGACACTGTTTCGGACGCTCGTCGCCAGGGAGATACAGACCCTGCCTACGCGATTACCACCGAAACCATGAAATTGTTGGGTAACACCGCCTATGGTAAAACGTTGACCAATAAGGCGAAGCATGTAGAGGTCTCGTACACGACGGGAGAGGGTACATCTAAATTAATAAACTGCCCCGGTTTAGAAAAATGACTAGTGACGGATGACATTTTTGAACTAGAGATGGCTAAAAAGAAAATTAGTTGGGACCTGCCCGCGCAGATAGGATTTTTTGTTTATCAATACGCCAAACTGCGCATGTTAGAATTTTATTATGACTGTCTAGATAAATTTGTAGATAGGTCAGATTTTCAGTTGTGCGAGACAGACACCGACAGTCTTTACTTGGCCCTTAGCGCGAGTAACTTAGCGGACGTTGTTAAGCCCACTATGCGACGTGAATTTTATAGCTCCTACGACCAGTGGTTCCCCGCCGAAGTGTGTCCCGACCATAAATCCGTTTTCGTAGCTAGTGAGGGTAAGACGCGCGGGGTTTGTCAAAAATGTTGCGAGCAAAAATTATACGACAAACGGACACCGGGCCTTTTTAAATTACAATACGAAGGCAGTGGGATGATTTCCCTCTGTAGCAAAACGTATCACTGTTTTGGCTACTACGACAAAACAACGACAAAAGGATTGAGCCAACACCATCGACAAAAACACCTTTTTAGAAGTCCTCAACACACAACAAGCACAGGGCGGGAAAAATATTGGGTTCCGAACACACAACTCCGCCATATACACATACGAACAACACTGTAACTCCCTGTCTTACTTTTACATCAAAAGACAGGTGCATCCCGACAACGTCACCACATCCCCCTCAACATCTAAAACTCTTCCACTATGTACACGCACACTGATACCTAGGTATATACACCCCCAAAAACATACCACACAGATACCTACAGGTATATGCACACGTACGCACAATACAACGCAAAGCCATACCACATAATACAACGCAACACCAAGCAAAAACCATACAACACATAAACTCCCTATCCAATAAACTATCTCTCTTCCACTATGTACCAAACACCATACCACACAATACAAGGCAAACCCAACATCGCACCTCTCTGGCCTTTTTTACGACGACAATGTGACGACTCCCCTCCCTCAAGGTCTGGTCTGCAGCTGTACCCCGGTGCTATATTTATTAACGAACCTTTGCTACTGTGATATTACCTTTTATGTCTTCCAATATGTACCCCTTTGTTACCCTATAAATACTGTACACAACTCTTGCCAATATAAATATATATATATATATATTATTATGTGTTATCATATACATACCGCCCGTCTTCCAATGTATGTTCATATATGTTATTTGAGAAATACTGTATACGACTCTTACCAATATAAATATAAATATATATAAATATATATAAATATAAATATATAAATATATAAATATATATATATATATATATATATATATATATATATATATATATATATATATATATATATATATATATATATATATATATATATATATATATATATATATATATATATATATATATATATATTGTACAATGTCAATATATGATATTGCTATTTGAAAAATAAAATATATTATCTAAATTCTTTGTTACCTATGTCTGTCTAAATATCGTCTAACTGTTGTCATATATGTCTATATGTATAACTAAATATGGTCTAACTGTTGTAATATATGTCTATATAGTATAACTAAATATATGTAAATATATGTCTAAATATCGTCTATATGTCTAAATATTGTAATATAAATATCGTCTACATATTGTAATACACATAACACAACAACCTACACACTACCAGGACGCAAGCTGATCGTCAGAGGAAGTCACCCCGACTAAAATATATCGCTATATAAAAAGTCATGCGCCACTTCCTGACACTCCTCCTGCGGAATCGATCCGGAGTATTTTGCTATATAAAAGTTATGCGCCGCCTCCTGAATGTGACCTGTAGCGTACATACTATACTACTATTAGCCTGTACCCTTTTCCATTAAAAGCTTAAAATAACAGAATCTATTAGATGTAAATGAAAGCTCATTTATCAAATTCAGCAAAATATTAAGTATTCAACGAACCGGTTGCTTTCTCTTTTATTTCTTGCAAGCGCCCCCCGCCCCCCCCCCTTTTTTTTAAAATATAAATTCTACTGTTTAGTCTTCGTACGAACTAGAAACGTTGAAACGATAAACCCCTTTCAGTGACGTTTCCACTTAGTTATTCTCATATATATATATATATTGGGAGCCGCGGTAGCATAGTGGTTAGTGCACTGGCTTCCTAGCGCAGTGGTCTATGGTTCGATCCACAGATGAGGTGGGATTATTTAGGCCACAAACGGCTCCTGGGTCGATCCAGCCCCAAATGGGTACCAGAGCAACTCTGGGAAGGTTAAGGCGGCCGGCGTGATGCTGTCCACATCACCCCTAGTGTGCCGACGGTCGAGAAAATATGGCCCTAACACCATATTCCCAATATGCCTCAATGGGCGTGTAACGGGATCCTTTAACTTTATATATATATATATATATATATATATATATATATAGAGAGAGAGAGAGAGAGAGAGAGAGAGAGAGAGAGAGAGAGAGAGATACACATACCCACATACAGTATACATAAATACCCTACCAGGCATTCAGTAGAAAGCAATTAAAAAGGTCTGGCATGGGACCGTCTACCTACACTCATCCTGAAGAAACGTAAAGCCATAAAAACATCAAAGGGAGCCGCGCTGGTGTAATGGTTACCACACTGCGCTGGCGATCGGGTGATCCAGGTTCGAGCCCTGGCGTGTACATTTGAAAGAGTGTCGTCTACTGGGACTTGTACTGGAC
>JAMPIV010003907.1:352500-442500 GCA_024509875.1 Oreohelix idahoensis
TAGTCACGGCTGTGAAAGTATCTGGACTGAAAATATTCAGAGAACAGTCAGACCTTACTGCGCCACCTCCGCTATGTGACCACCTGTGATATAATAAAAATTCAACCAAACTCAGTATCAACTATATTGAATGAATAAAGCTGGTGAATACAATTTATATCCTCTTTATTTACATCTATCTAATTGTGGTGATTGTGTGTGACTGGTGATACAAAAGTTATATTTATACAAAACCAAATTGGCGAATTCAATTACAGTTTTTGCAAGTTAAACTAAAATGTCATTTCTTTAGACTCTTCCAATTAGTTGGGTAATAGACTTCTTCACTGTCTTATTCACTTTATAACTTTCACTAGTTTATCACGCAAATTGTCATCACAAAACTCTGCTTGACAATTATCACTTCTGGGTGCACAATTGTCACAAATATCACTCATCTGTTTAGTTAATCAGTGTTCATATGAGATGTACAGCTTCAGTAGGTCTTGCTTCTACCAATCCAGACACTGCCGGGGCGATTCGCATTGATCATCGAGCAATTCTTGATCATTGACCTCTGACTTTTGGTTGACAAGTATGAACCTGCAGATAATTGTAGGATATGTGGCTATTTGTGGATAACAATTACCACATTCCTATTGTAGGTGAGATGAATTTGTTTTCAGATGTATGCGTGAAAATGCATGATTATGGATCAGTGACAAGACAGGTGTCTACTGTGGAACATTTTATAAAATCAAATAATACAAAATAATATGTACACACATATATGGTATGAGGTTATAGTATCCCCCTGCCTGACACGTTAGCTCTGTAAAGTGCAGTAACTTGATGACAGAATGAATAAGCCCTGATAATGATTGTGCTAGCCCTGATACGGACTCAGTCATGGTGGTTATATTTCGGGTTCCAATCTTCAACAATCATATCAAGTAATAAAATTAATATACATGATACTTTCATAACATATAGATTAAACAAATCCTGAAATAAAGTTGTAATTACTGTATTATTTTACATAGTAACTTTACATACCCTCGCAGGATCTAATTAAGATCAGTAAAGACTGGCTTTAGTGGAGTAACAGAACTGCCTGGCTGCAAATAACAAGATATTGGCCGTGACACGTTTCTCTCTCTCCAGCCGTTGTCCTTCTGTCTTGCCTCGCTGTACAAGTGAATTTGAAATCATTTACGTCCGCCCTTATATATGCAGCTACCGGACGTACAGGAAACAAGGCTCGCAACTCCAGCAAACTTCCCAAAAAAGTTGTAACTTCGGGGGGGTTTGTGCTAGAGGTGTTTCAAACCTTGGTCTCGTGCATTTCACCTTTCCCAGTTCAAGCCTTTGGAGTTATATATTTCCGTTCTCCATGAGTTGACCTTTATATCCATATGTTGTTTTCCCATATCTGTCGTGTTAACGATTTTATATTGAATTATAAATAGGAAAAACACAGGATTTCTCAATGCACGGACACTATTCTTGCGAAATTCTTCACAACTACTTACTCCCTTCTGATTTCCTTGTACCTATACATAAATGAAGATATTCCCGTCAAAAGGAGACCATTCTCATCCTTGTCTGTCATTCCGTTCTCCTTCCCGATGTCTAATTCTAACCATGATTTCGGACGATTTATTCTTCCTTATACACTCGCCGAAGTCATTCTATCTGACCGTGGGAAACCCCTTCTCTGATTGGCTGCCCTAGATACACACAGGAAAATACCCCTGCATTCCTTTGTTCAGGTCAGCACACTGGTGTCCCACTTTTCGGTCTTCAAACATTTAACTAGGCAATGCGTAACATGCGACAGAGCCTCCCTCTCTTTTAAGCTGTAGATTTCTACAGCTAACAACTGTAAGCTTTGCCGTAGTTAATGTTCTTCTTACTCTCGTTCTATCTCAGTTGGGTGTCGACTAAGAAAATCTGCTCCTACATTTTGTTTTCATGGATATAGATTTATCCTTCGCTATCTCTCTTTTCCCAGTTCGGCTTTTCATCCAGGCCCTTACCGCTGGTGAAATGGGGTCGGTAGGTTTCCCTTGAAGTTTACCGCCCTCTTTTCGTTGATAGTTGGTTGCGGTTTTCCCTCGCAAATTCGTAGGTGTTTGATTTTGGCTACGTGATTTGTTCTTTTCTTCCAGTGCATGGGTTTCAGACTGAAATTCAACCTGTGTGGGATGTTTCTTTTCCCCTCCAGTGCAAATCTCGGGAGTACCCATGATGGCTGGTTTGCTTGTAGACTTTTGAAGACTCTTCCGCCGACTTTCTGAATCTACATGAGTGCACTCTGGACAGGAATTTACATACCAATTGATGTCTTCCGTAATACCTGGCCAGTAGTACTGGGTGGCTATTCTTTGTTTTGTGGCACCATTACCCAGGTGTTCACTCAAAGTTATGTGCCCCCCAGCCTATAACCTTATTTCTATAGGTGGATGGTACAACAATTTGACCATGACTTTTCGTCCCTCTGCCAGCTTTCCTGTGCAAGAGTCCATGTTCCATATAGAAATTTCCTTTCCTTGGAGTGTTATGTGGTTTTGACAGTTTGCCAAAACAAGGCTTCAATGTGCTGTCAGCTACTTGAGCCCGTTTCATTTCAGTAGAATGAAATTTTAATTTGGTGTCCCTCTCTATGTTCCTGGAGTCAGACCTGGTCTGGATTTCTGCCATAACCATAGGTTTCACCGGGTTTCCCAAGAAAACATATCTACGCCCCAACATCAGGGGGTAAAAGGGATCATCTAACACTGCTGCATTTATCTCCCCTTCCACATAGCGACAACTGACATGAATCTTTGCTATGGGTAAAGTGAGGGGTAATGCTCCTTTTAGTGGCCCTTGAATATCTACTGTTTCTGTGGTGATTTGTTCAGGGCGCACCAGAGATGCACACACGACTGCGTCATAGGACAAACCTGTGTCATACATTCCTGTGACTTGTTTGCCATTCACAGTCACTATCTCCTGTGTAGGTGGGTGATGGAGGCTATTCTGACTCACTGTCAGTTCCTTCCTATCCGAAGTCCTCACCTGTAGACATGCAGAATGATGAAGAGGTTTTTTCCTTCCACAATTATCAGTGTTGTGGTTGTTCATTTTGCAGAACTTACACCATTTTTCTTCCCTTCGTGAGGGTTTATTGTTATATCCTGGAGGGTTCTTGTCTTTGTAGTTATATCTTTGGTTGTTCTTGGTTGTATTGTCCTTTTGTTCAAACTCGTTTTGGTTTTGTGGTGACTTGAAACTATCTCCCTGCTTCCTCTTATTTCCTTGAGTCAGGGGGTGAGCCAGTTTGTGACTTTCTGCATAGATGATTATTTCATCTAATCTCTCTCTTTTATGTTCTACCAGGAATGTCTTCGTCTCAGGAGACATGGACTCCAGGAGTTGTTCTATCAACATCATCTCCTTGATCCCTTCAAAATCCTGATTGAAGTTTCCTAACTGACACCACCTCAGCAAGTAACTTTCCAACCTTGCTGAGAACTGCTGATATGTTTCTCCTGTCTGGAGCATAGCAGTTCTAAATCGCCTTCTATAAGCTTCTGCGTTTTGTTCGTAACGCAACAACAATGCTTGTTTCAAGGCTTCATAGTTTTCCTGATCTTCTTTTTGCATCTTCAAGTAGACATTATAAGATACTCCTCTCAATCCCTGTGACAACTTCAAATTCCACTTTTCTTTTTCTAGACCATAAGTAGTGGCCAATCGTTCATATCTGTCAAGGTAATCCTCTATTCCCTCTTCTTTCTCCACAAATGGGTCCAAGTGGAAGTTCATAGCTCCATTGGAGGTGCTTTGGCTGGCGCTGGTATCCGAATGAGATGACCTACTACCATTAGTAGTAGCCACTGCCTGTATTTCAAGCTCTTTTAATCTCAGTTCATGGTCTCTATCAGCTTGTAGCTTCCTTTCCTCAGCTGTTAATCTTCTTTCTTCAGCCTCCAATTTCTTGGCTTGAGCCTCAACTTCCAACAGCAGCCTCTTTTCTTCAGCTTCCATTCTTTTGGCTTCTCTCTCAGCTTCTAGTCTTTTGGCTTCTCTCTCAGCTTCTGCTTGCAGCTTCCTTTCCTCTCTATCCATATGTTTGTCCACTTCAGTTGTGACATACTGGACGAGAGCATCACCTGTCAAGTCCAGCTCTTTTCCCATTTGCATGATCGCAGTTCTGAACTTCACTAAGTCAGCCATTATATTAAGTTAAGTAGGGTATGAAAACTTACCTAAACTTACTTAAAATAATTATCAAATGGACAACACAATTAATCGTGCAACCTTGTGATAGTCAATATTTACTAAGTACTCTAAGGTACTGTTACTGAGAAAAAAATCTTGTTCTAGAATTTCCCAAAAAAAAATTTTTTTTTTTTTTTTTTTTTTCTATTGGTGGCCCAAGATAGACTAAAGATAGATGTATTAGATAGAGGATGGCTCAGGATATACGAGAATATCCCGCGGACGAGCCCCCACTGTAGCGGAAGGTTTTATATGTGTGAGATGATAGTGCTAGAGTAGAAATAGTATTCTCTCCAGAATGTGTGAGGTCCCAGTGACAGAGAAGTACACTGGTATCACTCGATAGTCACGGCTGTGAAAGTATCTGGACTGAAAATATTCAGAGAACAGTCAGACCTTACTGCGCCACCTCCGCTATGTGACCACCTGTGATATAATAAAAAAATTCAACCAAACTCAGTATCAACTATATTGAATGAATAAAGCTGGTGAATACAATTTATATCCTCTTTATTTACATCTATCTAATTGTGGTGATTGTGTGTGACTGGTGATACAAAAGTTATATTTATACAAAACCAAATTGGCGAATTCAATTACAGTTTTTGCAAGTTAAACTAAAATGTCATTTCTTTAGACTCTTCCAATTAGTTGGGTAATAGACTTCTTCACTGTCTTATTCACTTTATAACTTTCACTAGTTTATCACGCAAATTGTCATCACAAAACTCTGCTTGACAATTATCACTTCTTGGGTGCACAATTGTCACAAATATCACTCATCTGTTTAGTTAATCAGTGTTCATATGAGATGTACAGCTTCAGTAGGTCTTGCTTCTACCAATCCAGACACTGCCGGGGCGATTCGCATTGATCATCGAGCAATTCTTGATCATTGACCTCTGACTTTTGGTTGACAAGTATGAACCTGCAGATAATTGTAGGATATGTGGCTATTTGTGGATAACAATTACCACATTCCTATTGTAGGTGAGATGAATTTGTTTTCAGATGTATGCGTGAAAATGCATGATTATGGATCAGTGACAAGACAGGTGTCTACTGTGGAACATTTTATAAAATCAAATAATACAAAATAATATGTACACACATATATGGTATGAGGTTATAGTATCCCCCTGCCTGACACGTTAGCTCTGTAAAGTGCAGTAACTTGATGACAGAATGAATAAGCCCTGATAATGATTGTGCTAGCCCTGATACGGACTCAGTCATGGTGGTTATATTTCGGGTTCCAATCTTCAACAATCATATCAAGTAATAAATTAATATACATGATACTTTCATAACATATAGATTAAACAAATCCTGAAATAAAGTTGTAATTACTGTATTATTTTACATAGTAACTTTACATACCCTCGCAGGATCTAATTAAGATCAGTAAAGACTGGCTTTAGTGGAGTAACAGAACTGCCTGGCTGCAAATAACAAGATATTGGCCGTGACACGTTTCTCTCTCTCCAGCCGTTGTCCTTCTGTCTTGCCTCGCTGTACAAGTGAATTTGAAATCATTTACGTCCGCCCTTATATATGCAGCTACCGGACGTACAGGAAACAAGGCTCGCAACTCCAGCAAACTTCCCAAAAAAGTTGTAACTTCGGGGGGTTTGTGCTAGAGGTGTTTCAAACCTTGGTCTCGTGCATTTCACCTTTCCCAGTTCAAGCCTTTGGAGTTATATATTTCCGTTCTCCATGAGTTGACCTTTACATCCATATGTTGTTTTCCCATATCTGTCGTGTTAACGATTTTATATTGAATTATAAATAGGAAAAACACAGGATTTCTCAATGCACGGACACTATTCTTGCGAAATTCTTCACAACTACTTACTCCCTTCTGATTTCCTTGTACCTATACATAAATGAAGATATTCCCGTCAAAAGGAGACCATTCTCATCCTTGTCTGTCATTCCGTTCTCCTTCCCGATGTCTAATTCTAACCATGATTTCGGACGATTTATTCTTCCTTATACACTCGCCGAAGTCATTCTATCTGACCGTGGGAAACCCCTTCTCTGATTGGCTGCCCTAGATACACACAGGAAAATACCCCTGCATTCCTTTGTTCAGGTCAGCACACTGGTGTCCCACTTTTCGGTCTTCAAACATTTAACTAGGCAATGCGTAACATGCGACAGTTCGAAACCACTTGTTTAAAATAGCTTGATAAAGCATCAGTGCGTTGAAGCCAGCATATATTTTGCTCAATAAAAGCCTGGAACATAGGCAGATGGAAATTTGTGCCAGTTTGTGCCAGAATTCATTGCTAATCAACGTATCTGTGTTATTCGTATGAATTGTGGTAAGCTTGAACCATTCAATATCTTTTAATGAAAATTGAATGTGAATTGTTGATTTATGCCTGTATATATATGTGTAGTTCAGTGGCCAACGTGAGGTAAAGCCTGTAATGCTCCAGCCTGAACAGAGGGTGTCGGAGAGAAGTAAAACGGCATGGAATGGCCAAATAGTACACTGACACCTGGATGATTGATTAGACAGAAATAATGCTGGAAGTGCAGAGGCGTAGTGACCATTAAGGATGGTAATGCTGGTATAAAGTATTTCAGATGAAGCTGACTGTTGGCCTAACGCTCTGAACGCAATGTTTGTGATGTATTGTGATCAGTGTAAAAAGAAAATATAAATTAGTTATGAAGTAGAAGGTACATCCTTCTTGATTTCAGGGACAGTGGTCTTGATGGTACTGAGCAGCACCTGGTCAGAGCTTTGCTGAATCCAGAGTCGGACAGCATACTCCTTGGTCTTTTTAGCTATCAGTGAGGTGTCTCCTGAACCCAGAGGAGAATTCGAGCAGAGGAGTCCTTTCCTGCCGCCATCACGCCAGATAAGCGAATTGGCCAGCTGAGCTCAACGTTATGTCCCCTCATCTTGAACTGACTTTTTAAAATTAACATTAAGAGGGGAATTTACTTGTCTTAAAATCAGGAACTGTGAACATCTCCAATACTGGTCCCTAAAGACAAACTATTGAAGTCATGATGACAAATACCAACAGAGCTTGAACAAAACAAAACCAGTATTACCTCATTTTACTACTACACAACTGACACACATAGAACATTTGTAATAATATATGTCACTACAATATTCATATTAAATACATTCTGTACATAACTTGTAATTTAAATTGATTGTGCTTCCTGGTTCCCTTGTAGTTGAATCAGGACACATATTCATTCATGCCAGTAATGAATACATATTGTTATTTGAAAGTTTATCAGTGACTCTTTTAAGATATCTTTGTAGAGTGTTATATGTATGTGAGTGTCACAGTGTTGTCAAGAGTAGTGGATTAAATTAAATTGTTTATCTGTCTGTTGTTGTGACTTACACTTCACCATACTCATACCCTAGACACATAACGTAGCATCACACTATTCCAGAATAATTCTGACTGAGATATATAGATATGTGGTAGCAAGTAAGGTTATCTATAATACACTACTCTTAATAGATATAGATACCTTCACAGCTGATCTCAGCCAGTACACTAAGTTCCCTATAAGTATTTATAACATCCCACTTCACCACATATATTGGGGTCTCGCTCTTGGGATTTTGAATCTTTAACTATTAAAAATATTGGGGGTAATTCACTTCAGGGAATATAAGAATTAAAAGGTAGCCTTGGGTGGAATTAAATAAGGTTGAGCTCACGGTGCCTGTGTTGTCCATTAGATATATAGTTAGAAATTGAATTGTTGGGTAGACATTATAAAAATTTACCTGATAGACAATGGCGGACCTGGCCAAATTTCGATCTGCTGCGGTTCAGACTGCAAAAGAGTTAGGATTAGATGGGCAAGTTATGGTTGCCTATGTCACAACGGAATGTGACAAATTTATTGAACGCGAAGAAAGAAGATTAGAAAAAGAAGCCGAAAGAAGGTTAGAGGCTGAAAGGGAAATTAAGAAGTTACAATTTGAAGCTGAGGCTGAGACTAAGAGGTTGCAGATTGAGGCTGACAAAGAGGCTAAAGCATTGGAAGCCGAGGAAAGAAGACAAGCTGCAGAAAGGGAAGAGAAGAAATTAGCTGCAGAAAGGGAAGAGAAGAAATTAGCTGCAGAAAGAGAAGAGAAGAAATTAGCTGCAGAAAGAGAAGAGAAGAAATTAGCTGCAGAAAGAGAAGAGAAGAAATTAGCTGCAGAAAGAGAAGAGAAGAGATTAGCTGCAGAGAGGGAAGCAGAAAAGGAGGAGAAGAGATTACAAAGGGAACATGAGTTACGACTAAGGGAGTTTGAGTTTCAAGGCCATGCTCCTGAAAATGGTGCCAGTCCCTTTGCCTCTGATGCTACGGTTACTCAGGGAGCCTCAACCTCAGCTATGAACTTTCATTTAGATCATTTTGTTGAGAAAGACGATGATATTGAGAGCTATATAAATAGGTATGAACTATTAGCCACCACGTATGGGTTAGAGAGAGAAAGGTGGAGCTTAAAGTTATCTCAGGGACTTCGTGGGGCAGCTTATGAAGTTTTTGCAAAAATGAGCAGAGGTGATCAGGAAAATTATGACATGCTAAAGCAGGCTCTTTTGTTAAGGTATGAAAAGAATGCAGAATTCTATAGAAAAAAATTTAGGAATGCTAAACTACTGTCAGGTGAAACCTATCACCAGTTCTCTGCACGAATCGAGACATACTTGGAGAAATGGACTTCTCTGGGGGAAAACCCAAGATCTTAAGGAAATGGTCCTTATAGAGCAACTAAGAGAGTCCATGGCTCCAGACCTGAGAAAGTTTCTCATGGAACAAGGTGCAGAGAGGCTGGGTGAGTTGCTAAATGTTGCTGAAAGGTATCAAGCAGCTCAAGCAGAGGTAACAGGTAAAAGAAACAAGTGGATAACTTTAGGGCACCACAGAACTTTAATAAATTTGATCCTAGGGATCAAAATAAAGGTAAGCACCAATTTGATAGGCCACGGTATGACAATAAAAAATAAATTCCCACAATTCGATGAAAGGAAATATGATGAAAGAAAATCTTTCAACCAAGGAAAAAGGTGGTGTAAGAATTGTCAGATGGACAATCATGACACTGACCGTTGCAGAAGGAAACCTGTGTATATGGCAACCCTTCAGGTCAGGTCGACCTCAAGACAGGAGGAGGATATTATGTTAGATACCACTCCAGAAGAGATGAGGAAGGCACAGGCTGGGGATAAAACACTCAAGCCTTGTTTCAGAAAATTGTCAACTTGTCATACAACTCCAGGCAAGGGAGATTTTTACATGAAAAACAAGTTGATGTATAGGAAGACTGGAGCTAGATCCAATGGTCACGGACAGCTGGTTCTTCCAAAAAGATATAGGGCAGACTTAATAAGGAGCCTACATGTGAAACCAGATGGGGACCATGAGAAAATAGGTACCATCATTCAAAAGGTGGCTCACAATTATTATTGGCCCAAAGCAAGATGGGACATTGAAAATTTTGTAGAAAGGTGTAGCATAGCACATGAGGGAACACCCACAAGTGGGAACATGGATCAGGACCTGGACACGCCCCGGAGCAAAATCAGGCCTAACAATAAAAGGAAAAATAAATTTGATAAAGTGGACCAAATGGAATGGGAAGCCCCTTTTCACGGACAAGCTTCACTTAACTGTTTTACAATGGCCACTATGCGGAGAGTGCAAAAAGATGTCTTACCCCAGGATAAGCCGACAATCCCTCAATCGGACTTAAACAAACTGGAGGAAGAAGATGTAGAGAGGAAATCTCTCATCAAGAATTTTAAGAGGGGAGAAAGCCCCAAAAGAAAAATTGGTAGCGGTCGTTTTGTGAATGATAATTCTGGGAGGAAAAATCATCACTATAAAGCTTCGAGTGGAAGAGACCATACCGGTGCATGGACAAATAGGTCCACACAATTAAAGGTCCATATGTAGCTTTGTTAAGAACGTGGACTGATGAAAAGGCAGAGGAAAACATTACATCTTCATACCAATATGTGAATGAGCTGACCACTCGGTTGAAAACTGGCTGGAAACTTGCCAATGAAAATTTGAAACAAGCCAGGAAGAAACATGCTGCCTATTATAACAGGAAGGCGAAAGACAGAAATTTGGCTGTGGGAGAGAAGGTACTGCTTCTTTTGCCCGGGAGTCAGAATAAGTTACAAATTGGATGGCAGGGTCCATATACAGTTCTAGAGAAGGTGTCTAGAACAAATTATAAGATAGATAAGAAGGGGAAAGAAAAAATCTATCATGTGAATCTCCTGAAGAAATATTTGGAAAGAGAACATCAGGAAGAGACACACTTGTTGACCTTGTCCATCGCCATGGAGATGAAAAAGGAACCACTTTCATCATTTGAATATCCATTACACCCCTGTGAGATAGCAGCACAGGTGAAAATCAGTACACATTTAACGAAAACTCAGAAAGAGAGAGTGCAACAGGTTCTAAAGAATCATGCAGAGGTGTTAACAGACCGACCAGGGCATACAAACCTATTGGAATATGATATGAAACTGATAGACCCCACACCTGTCTGTATGAAACCATATTCGATTCCATTTGCTAAGGAAAAAGCTTTGAAGGAAGAGATAGACTATCTGTTGAAGGAAGGAATTATTTCGCACAGTGAGTCTTCGTATAGTTCCGGTGTTGTACTTTTAAGGAAGCCCTCTGGAGAACATAGACTCTGTATAGATTACAGGAGACTGAATGCTATTACAGAAGGACAGGTGGATCCATTGCCGGATACAAATCAGCTGTTTGCCAGGCTAAATAAAGCTAAATATTTCTCAAAAGTGGATCTGAGTAAAGGATACTATCAGATTCCAGTAAAGCCTGAGGTTAGACCATACCTAGCTTTTAGTACCTCAGAAGGACACTATGAGTTTAATAGATTGCCATTTGGATTGAAGAATGCGCCTAGTGTCTTCTCTAGAATGATGAGAAAATTATTGGATCCTCTGAATAATCCCTGTATAACAAATTTTATGGATGATATCCTTATAGCAACAGAAACATTTGAGGAACACATTGACTCTCTGAACATGCTGTTTGATCGACTTAGGGAGGCAAAGTTAACAGCCCGACCAACCAAATGTTGCGTTGGATGTAAAGAATTGGAATTTTTGGGACACACAGTTTATCAGGGAAACATGACCCCTGACCCAAAGAACTTAGAGAAACTACAGAAAGCCCCGAGACCACAAACCAAGAAGGACGTGAGATCCTTTGTCTCATTATGTGGTTTCTACCAGAAGTATATCAAGAACTTTAATTCCATATGTGCACCGTTAACTGAATTGACACGTAAAGGACTTCCAGATCGCATTACATGGACACCACAATGTGAAATGACTTACCAAGAATTGAAGGAAAAGCTCACAAGTAAACCCATTTTGAAATTACCTGACTTAAGTCAAGAATTCATAGTAAGGACGGATGCAAGTAGTATTGGGTTAGGTGCAACTCTACTACAGAAATCAGATGCATTGGATGGGGAATTAAGCCCAGTGGCATATGCTAGCAGAAAGTTGAATAAAGCTGAAATCAACTACTCAACTAGCGAAAAAGAATGTCTTGCAGTAATATGGGCAATAAAGAAATTCAATATTTATCTATATGGGAAGGCATTTAAGTTGCAAACTGACCACAAACCTTTATCGTTTTTAGCACAGGCTAAGCATGAGAACTCTAGGTTACTCCGATGGTCTTTGCTTCTGGCTCCATACAATTTTAGCATTGAATATATATCTGGAAAAACCAATCTGGGAGCGGATTTTTTAAGCCGCCATCCGTGTGATGAGAATCACCGTAAACCCCAGAAATAATAATAAATTTCTATATGTGTATATAGAATAAAGGACTGACATATAATGTCTGTTTTAAGAGGGGAGGTGTCATGAAATATTCTAATCCACATATATAAATTATTAGGTAAATATGAAGCCTAACAAATAAAATTAATAAAGAGAAGAGCAATGGTAAAATGACAGTGCTGTCACAAGGAATGTACTCGAAATCCCCCTTGTTTTCTGCTTCGTCTGCAAATTGTAACGCTTTCACGTTGATAGTAAAAGCTTACTGTATTATACCCGCTTTCTTCAATGAAACGTGTGCTGTATTTCTTGGAAAAACATTAAGAGGCAGACTGCGTAATGACCTAAATTTTAAATTCCATTCATGTCTTTTTTCTACATTACGTTACCAAAACGAACGAACAGATGGACAAAAGGATAGCGAGAAGGGAGAGGCAGAAAGCCGAACATTAAACACGCGTCGCGCGATACACAATTACTACTATCACGCGTGTAAGTCTACAAGCACTAACTTTTTCAGACGGACAGTGATAAAATACACTACCCTTTCCCAGAGTTAGGTTTATAAATCATAACAAACTCTTATTAGAAAAGATAACATTAGATGGGTTTACGTTTGAACACATAACAGTACCCAGACAGCACATCTTCGAAACAGGAGGTAAAAGAAATTGCATATTTTGAACGCAGCCACGTAGCTCCTTTAAATTTGTATTTTTGGGTTCCTTAGGGCTTGCTGACAAATAATATGTAAAACGTTACGCAAATAGTCCAGGAATTAATAAATTATACCCAAAATAAAATATTGGGGGTGCCTGACAGCATAAAATCATTTCTGCTCATAAGATTTTTTTTTAACGTGTTTGAAAAAAATTTACGTTACAGAAATAGCCTACCATGTAAACTCCAAATTGATTGGAGCGCAACAAATGAAAGCCTAACCACGATTGGTCGGGCTATAAATACTATCTTGGTTGTTAGGGGAAACGGGGAAAGGTAACATTTTTTCAAACACTTGTCGAAACGGGGCTCATTGGTCAGACTCGCTGATATACACACTTGGGAGCGTTAGTTCGAAACCACTTGTTTAAAATAGCTTGATAAAGCATCAGTGCGTTGAAGCCAGCATATATTTTGCTCAATAAAAGCCTGGAACATAGGCAGATGGAAATTTGTGCCAGTTTGTGCCAGAATTCATTGCTAATCAACGTATCTGTGTTATTCGTATGAATTGTGGTAAGCTTGAACCATTCAATATCTTTTAATGAAAATTGAATGTGAATTGTTGATTTATGCCTGTATATATATGTGTAGTTCAGTGGCCAACGTGAGGTAAAGCCTGTAATGCTCCAGCCTGAACAGAGGGTGTCGGAGAGAAGTAAAACGGCATGGAATGGCCAAATAGTACACTGACACCTGGATGATTGATTAGACAGAAATAATGCTGGAAGTGCAGAGGCGTAGTGACCATTAAGGATGGTAATGCTGGTATAAAGTATTTCAGATGAAGCTGACTGTTGGCCTAACGCTCTGAACGCAATGTTTGTGATGTATTGTGATCAGTGTAAAAAGAAAAATATAAATTAGTTATGAAGTAGAAGGTACATCCTTCTTGATTTCAGGGACAGTGGTCTTGATGGTACTGAGCAGCACCTGGTCAGAGCTTTGCTGAATCCAGAGTCGGACAGCATACTCCTTGGTCTTTTTAGCTATCAGTGAGGTGTCTCCTGAACCCAGAGGAGAATTCGAGCAGAGGAGTCCTTTCCTGCCGCCATCACGCCAGATAAGCGAATTGGCCAGCTGAGCTCAACGTTATGTCCCCTCATCTTGAACTGACTTTTTAAAATTAACATTAAGAGGGGAATTTACTTGTCTTAAAATCAGGAACTGTGAACATCTCCAATACTGGTCCCTAAAGACAAACTATTGAAGTCATGATGACAAATACCAACAGAGCTTGAACAAAACAAAACCAGTATTACCTCATTTTACTACTACACAACTGACACACATAGAACATTTGTAATAATATATGTCACTACAATATTCATATTAAATACATTCTGTACATAACTTGTAATTTAAATTGATTGTGCTTCCTGGTTCCCTTGTAGTTGAATCAGGACACATATTCATTCATGCCAGTAATGAATACATATTGTTATTTGAAAGTTTATCAGTGACTCTTTTAAGATATCTTTGTAGAGTGTTATATGTATGTGAGTGTCACAGTGTTGTCAAGAGTAGTGGATTAAATTAAATTGTTTATCTGTCTGTTGTTGTGACTTACACTTCACCATACTCATACCCTAGACACATAACGTAGCATCACACTATTCCAGAATAATTCTGACTGAGATATATAGATATGTGGTAGCAAGTAAGGTTATCTATAATACACTACTCTTAATAGATATAGATACCTTCACAGCTGATCTCAGTCAGTACACTAAGTTCCCTATAAGTATTTATAACATCCCACTTCACCACAGAGTGTATAAAACGTTGTCCAATCTTATTCCTCTTGACTGCCCTCTGTTGTCTGGTGCATCACCCAGTCTATGACTGCCAAAAATAAAGTGATTGATAAGGGGCATCCCTGTCGTATTCCTGTCTTCACCTCAAAAGGTAGGTTGCTCTGCCCAACACTACATGTAAAGTTAGCATACAGGCTTTTTATGATGGAAACAATGCAGCTGGGAATTCCATAAGCCCTCAGTATTTTCCATAGGCTGTCCCTGTGTATGCTGTCAAAAGCCTTTTCAAAATCAATAAAGTTAATGTATATAAAATGATCTGCACATCTTCTGTTTTTTCTGAATCCTGCTTGTTCTTTCCTCAGTCTATGGTCAACTGCTTTTGAAATTCTCTGGATGATTATCCTGCCTAGTATTTTACTGGGAACTGAGAGGAGAGTAATTCCTCTCCAGTTGTTGCAGTCTGCAAGGTCGCCCTTCTTGGGCAGTTTGACAATTTTGCTTTATTCCACTCAAATGGTGTTGTCTCTGTTTTCCAGACTTGTGCAAATAGTGGTTCTAATAGTTCTGCTGCTAGTTCAGGGTCTGTCTTAAATAACTCAGCATTTAAATTGTCGTACCCATGAGCATTTCCATTCTTTAACCCTTTGATAGCTGTGATGATTTCTTCCTTTCGTGGAATGTCTGAATTTACGTCTAGATCATTTTCTGCCTCAGGAACATTTTAGGTGCGTCTCTGGTGGTTACTTATTCAGTGTTTCACTGAAATGCTCTGCCCATCTTGTTTCCTTCCCCTGTGCTGTGGTGATGAGATTTCCTTGCTTGTCTCTTACTGGCGTAATATTGTTTGCACCCCACTTTCTGCTAATGGTTTTAATTATTTTATATACTGTGCTTTGTTCATTTCTCAGTGCTGTCTCTTCTGCCTGTCTTGCAAGATCCTCTAAGAATTTCCTTTTGTCGGCTCGGGTTTGACGTTTTACTTTCTTGTCCAGCGGACTGTACTGTTCGCTATATATTTCCTTTAACCTGGGGGACTTTGTTTCTATTTTCTTTCTCTTCATTTCTTTTCTCATCGCTATGGTGTTTAATGTTTCTGGTGTTATCCAGCAGGGGTACAAGTACCACAATGTGCGAAACACTGATATATAGTACAAATAAAAACCACATGCTTTACATAAAAGCCGTTTCGAAGGCGAACATGCGTCACATGTAAAACGTATTGTGTGTGAGTGCGTGTGTGTTTGAGAGAGAGAGAGAGAGAGAGTGAGAGAGAGAGAGAGAGCCGTAGTTATGAGGAGGCAGAAGAAGAAAGAATGGAACTATTGCTCCCTCAGGCATGTCATAACAGGCTAATAACATGAGGATGTGCATGAGACAGGCAACCTCTTCATGTAATATCAATTGCTGAAAATAAATTGCCAACACATAAGCATATGAAGGCTTTGGTGCCAACTTCGTAGAAGGGGATCAGATGTAGTCCTGGAACTAAGCTCCAAAATGAGCGAAATGATCATGATAGTGATGGTGGTGGTGGTGGTGGTGATGATGGTGGTGGTGGTGTTGATGATGTTAAAGATGATGACGATTTGTTCGTGCGTGTGACGCATTCATAAACACTCTTAACATACAATCACAAGTCAGGTCGATTACCATGGAGGACTCTGAGATGGGATTCTTATCAATCAATAACAGCTAGTGTCGACAAAGTACAAACAGAAATCAATTCAATTTGTCAAAAAAGAAATTTAAGAGATGTGAATACAAAATAAAATCACAAACAAGAGCGATAAGAATTATGATATTCTTAAACGACAGGAGCTTAGTAATGCACTGAATATATACGGGGGGGGGGGGGGGGAGAAATAGGTTGTGTCTTTCGTGCCAACAAATTTCAAACACGGAATATAGCCACGTTCAAGGAACAGATAGAATGATGGAGGAACTGAAAAGTGTAGGAAAAGATCTATTCCACAATCTATAAAAGGTGCTTAACTAACGTAAATGGTATCTACCAATGGTGACAACTGTGTATGACATAAGGAAAAAAAACACTACTGTAAGTAATCAGATGTGCCTATACAGCGTTAAACGAAATCTTCACAATGAGGCAACGGTGTATGACAGAAACAAGAGACTGACAAATCGCAATTAACTACATGTTTCTAACTAATGTCAATGAAATCTTCCCATAAAGACTGCGACGTTTGAAAGAAAAAATTAGAGGGCATGCTGCACGTAAAATGTAATTTTTAAAAAAAATACAATTTTGCCTCGTTTTGGCGAGGCGTGACCCGTTCAACCTAGTCGGTTATATTAGGGCACATGTCCAAATATAAAAGACCTTTAAGTCTAATAATATACAAGGATGTGCTTTTCAAGTAACGTAAATGAAATCTTCCCACTGAGGCAACGATGCTCGACATAAATTAGAGAAAGACATACCGTAATTAACCACGTTCCTAACTAACGTACATCAAATCTTCCCCTACAGGCAAAAGACAGCCATTCAGGTAACCGCATGTTCCTAACTAATGTAAATGAAATCTTCCCACAGGTGTTTGACAGAAACTAGAGAAAGACGTACGGTAATTAACCGCGTTCCTAACATACGGACATAAAATCTTCCCACACAGGCAAAAGACAACCCCAAAGTACCGTAAATGAAATCTTCCCAACAGAGACTGTTATGCTTACAAGAAAATATGAGAAAAATTAGAAAGACGTAAGAAGGATGTGCCTTTCAACTAACGTAAATAAAATCTTCCCACTGAGGCAAAGGTGTCTGAAAGAAAAAAGAAGAAGAAATTCTGCAAGTAACCAGATGTGTCTATATAAAGTAATGAAATCTTCCACAGAGGTTTTGTGTGTATGAAAAAAAAAAACTCTCTCTGCAAGTAACCAGATGTGTCTATATAAAGTAATGAAATCTTCCACAGAGGTTTTGTGTGTATGAAAGAAAAACTCTCTCTGCAAGTAGCCAGATATGTCTATATAAAGTAATGAAATCTTCCACAGAGGTTTTGTGTGTATGAAAGAAAAACTCTCTCTGCAAGTAGCCAGATATGTGTAAATAAAATTATTAAAATATTCCACACAGGCAACGGTATACGACAGAAGAAAGAAAAATATAATTCTGCAATTAACCAGATGTGCTTAACTTTGAAATCTTCCACAAAGGCAATGGTGTATTAAATAAGAAGAAGAAAGACTAATGGTGCACGTAACACACATACTCTCTCTCTCTCTCTCTCTCTCTCTCTCTCTCTCTCTCTCTCTCTCTCTCTCTCTCTCTAGTTCTAATGGAATGGCTGTAATCAATTTGGCATGCTGAATAGTGGCAATGCATTCAATTAAAAATCGTTTTCTAGGAGACGTCGTCACTAATGTTTGTTAAGCAGTATTGACCAAGACGGACAAGAAAATGCACTGCAGAACTGTGTGCTGGGCCCGAGGGAGGGGGCATACACATGGAGGAAGAGTGCTGTTGGTAGTGGGGCACAAAAATAGAGAAAGCGTGGACATATGAAGAAAATGAAGGACATACTGGTACAGATAAATACGAAGATTAATATGGCACTGTAATCTTTGACACTCATTGCGCAATCGCGATGAAGCTCAAAAACAAAAGCTGAATCAAATACAGAAGGGGAACAAATGTTATACTAGAAGTGACGTTTGCAGCAGGTAAACATGACAGGATGAACAATGAAGACAGTGCAGCATAAGAGGGGCAGTGAGAAACAGAGGGAAGAGTGGACTTCAGATGAGAGGAGAGATGGGCGGAAAAGAGAAAAACAAAAAGGTGGGGTGGGGTGGGGGGTTCTAGTGTGGCTCGCATAAACATTGTAGAATGTGAAGATTAACATTATCATAATCATCGTAATAATCTTTAGTAACACACTCAACATCACCCGAGCCAGCCTTACTAGTAATGCATTTTTGACGTAAAAATGTTCAGCCACAGTAGGCCACGAGACAGAATATTACGATATGTGAATGTACATACGTATATATATATATATGTCTTCTTCATTTTCTTCGTCATTCGCTCTCTAATAATCACATCTACCCCTCTTATTAAACTGGAAGTCCGTCTCAGGTTTCCCTCGTCACTGTACAGTTTCTCTCTCAACTGGGTCGGAGAAGGCCATGCTGCAACCCTGTTCCTCTCATGGAGCCGACATTTTTGAAGTACATGTGTCTACTGCCTGTCCTTACCACGTGGACACATGTATCTGTCCGATTTTCAGTCGGTTGAACAGATGTGTAAGAGGACAGATGTGTAATTATTTTTAGCTATCGCATGTGTTCAAACTGATAGCCGTTCTGGGCAAAACCGGCAACAATTGAAACATTGAAAGAGAATGCGCCTAAATCCCAAATGAACTGCTTAATGTTGTTTCCAACTCTATTGAACAGCGTTGTCATCAGTGTCTGGTCTAGAACGGCTATCAGTTTGAACACATGCGATAGCTCAAAATAATTACACATCTGTCCTCTGTAATTTGAATTATAAATCTTGAATGTATCTTAATTGACATTGTATTAATAGATATTCAAAGTGTGTATACATTTTTTTGCGACACCTTATATATATATATTTGAACATTCGTTCAAAGCGGCAACGTGTAGTGTTCTGGCCGCGTGTCAAGGTGGGTGCAAGAGGGCTCGTGGCTGCGTCAGTGTATGATTTATTGAAACTGTTGGGGCTGAGGGAACAGTCGAGAACAAGGGAATTGAAGAGGCTTAGTGAGACGGCAGAAAAGCCATCATGCTGGCTGTGGAACAACCGCAATGGGCTATGGAAGTCGGGACAGTAAAATCTAGCCCCTGATATGGACATTTTTCTAAGTCCGCAATACACCGAGTTTTTCGTTGTATCGGTGAAAGGACGGCGGCTCTACCGGAACCCGCGGTGCACACTATACGAGGTGTCGGGTGAAATTTCAGTTGCCAGCTCGTAATGGCTTCACGCTTTGTCGGCTTCACATGCGTGCCAGTGGTGTGCTGCGGAACAACCGCAATAATTTGTCTTCACTTTGTTACTTTTACAGTTGCCTCCGGCTGGCGGAATTGTGGATTTAAAGCTGCAACCAAGGTAGAATGGGGTTCATTTTCTGCACAAACAACAGGAGGCTGGGACACTTGGGAGTCATGACCCAGGTGGGCTCGCCCCTCTTTGAGTGTAAAGGAGAACAAAGGGACGATACACTTGAACGACGGGGGGACCACTTCTGATGATCAGATTGCCTCCTGTTGTATCGCTCTGCATAGAGTTTCCTATCATTTATATATATATATATATATATATATATATATATATATATATATATATATATATATATATATATATATATATATATATATATATATATATATATATATATATATATATATATATATATATACACACACACGCGCGTGCGTGCATGCGTGCGTGTGTGTGTGTGATGCGAGTCTTCTGTTGTTATTACGATTTTTCTTGCGTTGCGTGTTCTCTGCACACTTTGGCATTTTCACCTTCTAAACGAGAAGAGGGAGTGACTGAATTTCGTAACCAGACTCCGAACAACAGCGCAGCCATGACAACGAAAAACAGTTGCTCGGGAACTGAACAGCCCAGCTGTCACCTGGCATTTAGAGACAGGACACGTCTCATGCTCATTGTTTAAAAAAGTGACTCGCCGCACGCGGTTAACGTCGATTTACTCACACTTGCGTCAACCTGTTGCGTCATCAGCTCCGTGATGCTCTTCTGGTCAAAACAGTGAACCTTCTGGCCTTCTGTTTTCCCTTTTCTGTACTGTACTACTAACAAAGGCTATAATTTAGATACGAGTACCCTTCGTTTTCTGTTCTTTTCGTGTTGCTGTCATACTGCCACTAAAGTATTCAAAATGTAGAAGCCAATGGAAGGAGAACCAGAAAAGAAGGTGACACATGGAGATGACGTCCAGATGCTGCGGCAAGTATGAATTATCTAGACAAAACTGGTGTGCTACAGTCACTGACTCTTGCTATAGAACAACTGTCGTACCTCTCCTAGTTCACATAAATTTTTTTTTTTTTAAATTCTTTAGTTTCATCCGAAGCTGGTTCCTTCGTCTCCTTCTTCGTACACTTGCAGACGTCAACTTAAATATGTTTACAGTAAGCAATAATCAGCTTGAGGCGTTCGAGACGCAAAGACAACGAGGAAAGTAACTGTTTACCCCACCTCATCTTGATGAACCTAAAAAAGTCCCTGAGTCATTCAGTTGCACACCGTTTGAAAATTTCACGAGTTCTTATAACATACTTCTGAATATGTCTCAAATCACTAATTTACTGTACGAAGAATTCGATTTTTATGTCTTGTTGTTGTTTTTTTTTAATGTTTATTTTTAGTTACTTTATTTTTAAATTCATTATTATTATTATTATTTATTTTATATTATTTTATTTTTAAATTTTATTTTAAAAACGTACTTTAATTATGATGATTATTGCAAATGTAATATTACTTTTATAATGATAAATGCCTTAATTATATATGCTTAAAGTAAATGTGAGGATGAAAGGATATAGTATACATGACGAGAGAGAGAGGAAGGGCAGAATGTCAGACGGGCCTGCGTGCCCAATTCTTAACCCTTTGAAAATAAAGTTCGTTCGTTCGTTCGTTCCCCCCCCTTCCCCCCCCCCCCCCACCCTCAGAGAGCTTACCCAGAAATGGTACTGATGATGGTCATATGTGCTCTCTATGTTATCATATGTTGGGCACATTTTGCAGCAGATGTTCAGTTGGTTTGAACAGTCCCTAATATGTCTGTCCGCTGATGGAAACGTAAGACATATGTGACTATGCTGCCTGCTGTTGAGTTATTATTTTATTATCAATCCTATAATTTACTGTACTAATTTTATTGCTAGCATCTTCCGGGTTTGGTCACAATTAATCATTTTCTAACAACTTACAAAACGGTGAAGAGAAAACTTACGTTGATCATCAATATATTTTAACAATTAGACACTGACAGCCATTGTTCCGTGTTAAAATAAGAACTACTTTTTTATGTATGCATCGATGCTTAATGGAGACATTTTTCTGAAGAGATGACAATAGTCAGAACTGATGGTAAGGGAGGCAGACAAAAGGCTGGTTAAGTCACAGCTGGGTATACACAGGCATACATACAAGAGGCCACACAAGCGCGTAACGCTCTCTTTTGACGCTACAATTGCTCCCTTCAGAATTCAATGGGAATTATTCGCTTTATTGACAATGCTTGATTCAATACTCACAAACTACTCGACCTCACACCCCTTCTCTCACTCCGTGTGCGTGTGTTTTCGTACCATCTGGTATGTGAAATAAACCGCATCACCTCTACGGGAAAATACGGGAACTGCGCATATTGGAAGGTGAAAGATAAAATAAACATCCATAAAAACGGAACACGATAGCGTTACAATCTTTTCATAACGCAGTGTTCAGCGTGTTAGAAATATTCACAGAAGCTTTTCGGGAAAATTTCGGGATTTTCTTCCATTCATCCTGTACAGACTTTTCTTCAGCTCTTTCCGTTGTCCTCTCTTATTACTGAACTAACTGATCGGTACTTTCCGTTGTCCTCTCTTATTACTGAACTAACTGATCGGTACTTTCCGTTGTCCTCTCTTATTACTTAACTAACTGATCGGTACTTTCCGTTGTCCTCTCTTATTACTTAACTAACTGATCGGTACTTTCCGTTGTCCTCTCTTATTACTTAACTAACTGATCGGTACTTTCCGTTGTCCTCTCTTATTACTTAACTAACTGATCGGTACTTTCCGTTGTCCTCTCTTATTACTTAACTAACTGATCGGTACTTTCCGTTGTCCTCTCTTATTACTTAACTAACTGATCGCTACTTCATCTTCTCCTAATAAACACATCATCATCATCATTTTCCTTTGCGCTTTTAACGGAGCTTGGAGCCACCACCGCAGATAGTTCCTTTGCAGGAAGCCTGCTCCAAGCAATCACACGCCCCAGAAGCGGGTGGTTTATGTGGCAATTTGTTTAACATGATGAGGTTGCCAACCCCATGCCCAACCTCATATTTGTATAACATGGCGAGTGTGCAGTTGTGTTATTCTATCTTCCTCACTTTCTGGTGTACGCACAAATCTTGTTTGCTCACGTTCTCACACGTTCCCTAATAAGCATATAAACGTTAACAATATACCCACACTAAAGTTGATTGTACCGTTGAGTAGTAATGTGTGGTGTAATATAATATAAGGTTAGGAGGTAGTCCCACAGCAGATACTGTCGTAGGGGAGTTATGTGTTAGAGGCTTCACTACACTATACAACATGCAAGAGATAATCTTCTTAAGTTTCTTCCAGTTTCGAGAGTCGGGGTGGCCAGTGCCTTTCCACGATGACTTTTCCTTTCTTATTCGAACCCGACACGTTTGCCGCGAGAGACCAGCGCTCTAACCACTCTGTCAATTGGACGCCAGCGCTCTAACCACTCTGTCAATCGGACGCCAGCGCTCTAACCACTCTGTCAATCGGACGCCAGCGCTCTAACCACTCTGTCAGTCGGACGCTCAATGTAATATACTGTACAGGGTGTCCATAAAAGATAGTACTTTTTCCAAAAAATTTATTCTCGGCTTTATAATGTGGTACGAAGATGCTTTCTATCACAAAAGTAAGATAATCTCTGCAAATTTTTAAGCATACCATAAAAGAATGTACCTATTTCTTTTCTTTTTTTTTTTCACCTACTTGACCAGTGTGTGTGGAGAGACATGAAACAATTACCGGTTGCAACTCAACTGCGAAAGCTTCACTTGAAATACCCGCCGAGCGTATGCGAAGGGTGCACATTTTGAGTGAGTCTTTGTAAGGTATGCTTAAAAACTTGCAGAGATTATCTCAGCGAGGTGTTATGAATTGAGGTGACACGCCCAATGTATACTGTTGTGAAGTGTAGCGGTGAGTCGTGAGATGTAATGTAGCGCAGTGCTAATGTGGTGTAATGTGGTGCTGTAGATGAAAAGTTAACCCAACCACGAAATAAAAACCAATAACAGAGCTGCTGTGTGACAGAATAATAACAATATATATTCTCTTGTGTCTAAACATATTTATGTCTAATACACGCAAGTAACCCGCCAAACAATGGCGGGGGAGAAATAATTGTGATGCGCTCTTTCTCTTGCATGTCCTGATTACGGCACTAATTCTCTTGTGGTCAACTCATTCATTTCCAGTCCAGTTCAACTTCATTGGATCTTTGTTATTAATCTTATCATGACTTATGGTCAATAGTCAGTGAACCACGACAAATTTGAAAGGCAAGCATGCTCTTTTAATGAGTGTCCAATTTAGCTTTCATTGTGCAATGCGCGTCTTTTCCGCATTTTACCTAAAAACTGACGGAGTTTTGCAATTGTCATTACAGGACGTTTAACTAAGAAAAATATAGTAATATAATATCAGTAATATAGATATGGTTGCCGCTTGAATTCCTCAAATCATATTCATTTTAATCAAGCCTAAAATTAGATGCCAATACATGACAACGTTTATAGTGATACAATCCATTCGGCGGTCAAGCCTCAGGTGGTCACTTGTCACACTTTGAACCGTGACATGGTGAACAATTTACCTTTCTAAATCAGAGGTTCTTATCCTTTTCTCGGTCTCCGTATTAAGCTGGATTATAGTAAACTGTCTCGCACCCCTTATTCATTTTAAAACAAAAAAAAAAAGCTTCTAGAGTTTACCACGCAAATGCACATATGAGAATAAACAGATTAGTTAATTTTTCGGAAAGAAAGGTGTATTTGGTACATAACATTTTTAGTATGACAAAGTTGTAAAATGTTTATCACAATACAGTCAAACAAATAAGTAAGACTTTTGATTCTGTTTCTTGTCAACCAACTGTTTTAGTTTTGGAACAGTTCTTGTAAGCGATACCAGCATATCAGGTTCAGCATCCACTTTATTTCATGCTTTGGATTTTATCAAGACCAGTGCTCAACGGTCTCTCTCCAATCAACAACTTTTTTCACTAACACTACTACTTTTGAAATATTTAAGTAAATATAGTTATTTCCAAATAATTCCCGTACCCCTTGACAAGCTTCTCGCACCCCAGGTTGGAAATCCCTAGCTGTTCTTGACAATAACGTTTGAGAAGGACTGGTTATATCGCTTACTTCTCGAGGTAAAGTGATTGTGTTCGAAAAGAGGTCACATCAAGATCTGGTCTAGCATCAAGATCTGGTCTAGCGTCAAGATCTGGTCTAGCAAGATCTGGTCTAGCGTCAAGATCTGGTCTACCTATCTGGGCTAGCTGTTAAATGGGGTACCCGGCTGCACTGAGTTAGTGAAGATTTTTTAAATTTTGCCTCGTTTTGGCGAGACGCGTTCCGTTCACCCTAGACACAGAATACGTCGGTTATATTAAGGCGCATGTCCAAATCTAAGAGACCTTGTGGTTTGGATTGTGCACGGATGATAATTTTTAGTTAGTGAAGACAAGAGCGCCAAGGAATGAGTATTAAAGCGGATGGAAATGGGTCAGCCATTTACACTATACAACTTTTGAAATATAACAAAACACCAGCCAATCAGCAGCGTGGACGAACCAACAACAGAAAAACAATAAATATACTTAGTCATACAGAAAAAAGAACATTTTGAACCCAAATTTTGAGACCGAAGACGCAGCAAAAGTGATGAATGCAGTCAGCGACCCATAGCTAGACTGCTTGCGTCAGGGTCAGAGAACCAGAGCTGACCAAGACCCTACTCTACCTCCAAGTGGTGGTCCTGGAAACAGGCTGCATCACTTCAGTCTGGCTGAGAGAGTAGGGATCGAAGAGGGAAGGCAAACCCGGTCCAAAAAAATGCCGTGCTGAAGTCGGATGTGTCGGCCGAAAGGCGCAAATATCGCAGCTCCGCTGTAAACGGACACAACGCACCCAACGTCCTTTTCAGGGCGAACGAGAAAGGAAGAAGAAGAAGAACCCAAATTTTTACCCAGATATGTTTGAACAGGATGTCATGAAATATTCTAATCCACATATATAAATTATTAGGTAAATATGAAGCCTAACAAATAAAATTAATAAAGAAAAGAGCAATGGAAAAATAACAGTGCTGTCACAAAGAATGTACTCGAAATCCCCCTTGTTTTCTGCTACGTCTGCAAATTGTAATGCTTTCACGTTGATATAAAAGCTTACTGTATTATTACCCGCTTTCTTCAATGAAACGTGTGCTGTATTTCTTGGAAAAGCATTGAGAGGCCCTGCGTAATGACCTAAATTAATCCTAACATTAATTATATTACGTTACCAAAACGAACGAACAGATGGACAAAAGGATAAAGAGAGAGGGGAGGGCTGAAAATCAGGAACGCATGCAACACGCGTCGCGCGATACACAAATGCTGCCATCACGCGTGTAAGTCTACATGCACTAATTTTTTTTCAGACGGAAAGTGATAAAATACACTACCCTTTCCCAGAGTTAGGTTTTAAAATAAAAAAAAACGCTTATTAGGAAAGATAACAATAGATGGGTTTACGTTTGAAAACATAACAGTACCCAGACAGCACATCTTCGAAACAGGAGGTAGAAGAAATTGCATATTTTGAATGCAGCCACGTAGCTCCTTTAAATTTGTATTTTTGGGTTCCTTAGGGCTTGCTGACAAATAATATGTAAAACGTTACGCAAATAGTCCAGGAATTAATAAATTATACCCAAAATAAAATATTGGGGGTGCCTGACAGCATAAAATCATTTCTGCTCATAAGATTTTTTTATAACGTGTTTGAAAAAAATTTACGTTACAGAAATAGCCTACCATGTAAACTCCAAATTGATTGGAGCGCAACAAATGAAAGCCTAACCACGATTGGTCGGGCTATAAATACTATCTTGGTTGTTAGGGGAAACGGGGAAAGGTAACATTTTTTCAAACACTTGTCGAAACGGGGCTCATTGGTCAGACTCGCTGATATACACACTTGGGAGCGTTAGTTCGAAACCACTTGTTTAAATAAGCTTGATAAAGCATCAGTGCGTTGAAGCCAGCTTATATTTGGCTAAATAAAAGCCTGGAAGATAAGCAGATGGGAATTTGTGCCAGTTTGTGCCAGAATTCATTGCTAATCAACGTATCTGTGTTTATTCGTATGAATTGTGGTAAGCTTGAACCATTCAATATCTTTTAATGAAAATTGAATGTGAATTGTTGATTTATGCCTGTATATATATGTGTAGTTCAGTGGCCAACGTGAGGTAAAGCCTGTAATGCTCCAGCCTGAACAGAGGGTGTCGGAGAGAAGTAAAACGGCATGGAATGGCCAAATAGTACACTGACACCTAGATGATTGACTAGAAAGAAATAATGCTGGAATTGCAGAGGCGTAGTAACCATTAAGGAGGGTAATACTGGAATAAAGTATTTCAAATGAAGCTGACAGTTGGCCTAATGCTCTGAACTCAATGTTTGTGCTGTGTTGTGATCAGTGTAACAAGAGAGTTTAAGTTAGTTATGAAGTAGAAGGTACATCCTTCTTGATTTCAGGGACAGTGGTCTTGATGGTACTGAGCAGCACCTGGTCAGAGCTTTGCTGAATCCAGTGTCGGACAGCATACTCCTTGGTCCTTTTAGCTATCAGTGAGGTGTCTCCAGAGCCCAGAGGAGAATTCGAGCAGAGGAGTCCTTTCCTGCCGCCATCACGCCAGATAAGCTAACTTGGCCAGCTGAGCTCAACATTATGTCCCCTCATCTTGAACTGACTTTGTAAAATTAACATTAAGAGGGGAATTTACTTGTCTTAAAATCAGGAACTGTGAACATCTCCAATACTAGTCCCTAAAGACAAACTATTGAAGTCATGATGACAAATACCAACAGAGCTTGAACAAAACAAAACCAGTATTACCTCATTTTACTACTACACAACTGACACACATAGAACATTTGTAATAATATATGTCACTACAATATTCATATTAAATACATTCTGTACATAACTTGTAATTTAAATTGATTGTGATTCCTGGTTCCCTTGTAGTTGAATCAGGACACATATTCATTCATGCCAGTAATGAATACATATTGTTATTTGAAAAGTTACGAGTGACTTCTTTAAGATATTCTCATAGAGTGTTATATGTATGTGAGTGTCACAGTGTTGTTAAGAGTAGTGGATTAAATTAAATTGTTTATCTGTCTGTTGTTGTGACTTACACTTCATCATACACATACCCTAGACACATAACGTAGTCATCACACTATTCCAGAATAATTCTGACTGAGATATATAGATATGTGGTAGCAAGTAAGGTGATATATAATACACTACTCTTATTAGATATATATATACCTTCACAGCTGATCTCAGTCAGTACACTAAGTCCCCTATAAATATTTATAACATCCCACTTCACCACATATATTGGGGTCTCGCTCTTGGGATTTTGAATCTTTCCCTATTAAAAATATTGGGGGTAATTCACTTCAGGGAATATAAGAATTAAAAGGTATCCTTGGGTGGAATTAAATAAGGTTGAGCTCACGGTGCCTGTGTTGTCCATTAGAGATTGAATTGTTGGTTAGACATTGTATAAATTTACATAATAGACAATGGCGGACCTGGCCAAATTTCGATCTGCTGCGGTTCAGACTGCAAAAGAGTTAGGATTAGATGGGCAAGTTATGGTTGCCTATGTCACGACGGAATGTGACAAATTTATTGAACGTGAAGAAAGAAGGTTTGAAGCCGAAAGAAAGTTAGAGGCTGACAAGGAAATTAAGAAGTTACAGTTTGAAGCTGAGGCTGAGACTAAGAGGTTGCAGATTGAGGCTGAGGCTAAGAAATTGGAGGCAGAAAGAGAAGACAAAAGATTAGCTGCAGAAAGGGAAGAGAGGAGATTAGCTGCAGAAGAGAAGAAATTAGCTGCAGAAAGGGAAGAGAGGAGATTAGCTGCAGAGAGGGAAGCAGAAAAGGAGGAGAAAAGATTACAAAGGGAACATGAATTACGACTAAGGGAGTTTGAGTTTCAAGGCCATGCTCCTGAAAATGGTGCCAGTCCCTTTGCCTCTGATGCTACGGTTACTCAAGGAGCCTCAACCTCAGCTATGAATTTTCATTTAGATCATTTTGTTGAGAAAGACGATGATATTGAGAGCTACCTAAATAGGTATGAACTATTAGCTACCACGTATGGGTTAGAGAGAGAAAGGTGGAGCTTAAAGTTATCTCAGGGACTTCGTGGGGCAGCTTATGAAGTTTTTGCAAAAATGAGCAGAGGTGATCAGGAAAATTATGACATGCTAAAGCAGGCTCTTTTGTTAAGGTATGAAAAGAATGCAGAATTTTATAGGAAAAAAATTTAGGAATGCTAAACTACTGTCAGGTGAAACCTATCACCAGTTCTCTGCACGAATAGAGACATACTTGGAGAAATGGACTTCTCTGGGGAAAACCCAAGATCTTAAGGAAATGGTCCTTATAGAGCAACTAAGAGAGTCCATGGCTCCAGACCTGAGAAAGTTTCTCATGGAACAAGGTGCAGAGAGGCTGGATGAGTTGCTAAATGTTGCTGAAAGGTATCAAGCAGCTCAAGCAGAGGTAACAGGTAATAAAAAGAAACAGGTGGACAACTTTAGGGCACCACAGAACTTTAATAAATTTGATCCTAAGGATCAAAATAAAGGTAAGCACCAATTTGATAGGCCACGGTATGAAAATAAAAATAAATTCCCACAATTCGATGAAAGGAAATATAATGAAAGAAAATCTTTCAACCAAGGAAAAAGGTGGTGTAAGAATTGTCAGATGGACAATCATGACACTGACCGTTGCAGAAGGAAACCTGTGTATATGGCAACCCTTCAGGTCAGGTCGACCTCAAGACAGGAGGAGGATATTATGCTAGATACCACTCCAGAAGAGATGAGGAAGGCACAGGCTGGGGATAAAACACTCAAGCCTTGTTTCAGAAAATTGTCAACTTGTCATACAACTCCAGGCAAGGGAGATTTTTACATGAAAAACAAGTTGATGTATAGGAAGACTGGAGCTAGATCCAATGGTCACGGACAGCTGGTTCTTCCAAAGAGATATAGGACAGAATTAATAAGGAGCCTACATGTGAAACCAGATGGGGACCATGAGAAGATAGGTACCATCATTCAAAAGGTGGCTCACAATTATTATTGGCCCAAAGCAAGATGGGACATTGAAAATTTTGTAGAAAGGTGTAGTATAGCACATGAGGGAACACCCACAAGTGGGAACATGGATCAGGACCTGGACACGCCATGGGGCAAAATCAGGCCTGACAATAAAAGGAAAAATAGATTTGATAAAGTGGACCAAATGGAATGGGAAGCCCCTTTCCACGGACAAGCTTCACTTAACTGTTTTACAATGGCCACTATGCGGAGAGTGCAAAAAGATGTCTTACCCCAGGATAAGCCGAAAATCCCTCAATCGGACTTAAACAAACTGGAGGAAGAGGATGTAGAGAGGAAATCTCTCATCAAGAATTTTAAGTGGGGAGACAGCCCCAAGAGAAAAATTGGTAGCGGTCGTTTTGTGCATGAAAATTCTGGGAGGAAGAATCATCACTATAAAGCTTCGAGTGGAAGAGACCATACCGGTGCATGGACAAATAGGTCCACACAATTAAAGGTCCATATGTAGCTTTGTTAAGAACGTGGACTGATGAAAAGGCAGAGGAAAACATTACATCTTCATACCAATATGTGAATGAGCTGACCACTCGGTTGAAAACTGGCTGGAAACTTGCCAATGAAAATTTGAAACAAGCCAGGAAGAAACATGCTGCCTATTATAACAGGAAGGCGAAAGACAGAAATTTGGCTGTGGGAGAGAAAGTACTGCTTCTTTTGCCCGGGAGTCAGAATAAGTTACAAATTGGATGGCAGGGTCCATATACAGTTTTAGAGAAGGTGTCTAGAACAAATTATAAGATAGATAAGAAGGGGAAAGAAAAAATCTATCATGTGAATCTCCTGAAGAAATATTTGGAAAGAGAACATCAGGAAGAGACACACTTGTTGACCTTGTCCATCGCCATGGAGATGAAAAAGGAACCACTTTCATCATTTGAATATCCATTACACCCCTGTGAGACAGCAGCACAGGTGAAAATCAGTACACATTTAACGAAAACTCAGAAAGAGAGAGTGCAACAGGTTCTAAATAATCATGCAGAGGTGTTAACAGACCGACCAGGGCATACAAACCTATTGGAATATGATATGAAACTGATAGACCCCACACCTGTCTGTATGAAACCATATTCGATTCCGTTTGCTAAGGAGAAAGCTTTGAAGGAAGAGATAGACTATCTGTTGAAGGAAGGAATTATTTCGCACAGTGAGTCTTCGTATAGTTCCGGTGTTGTACTTTTAAGGAAGCCCTCTGGAGAACATAGACTCTGTATAGATTACAGGAGACTGAATGCTATTACAGAAGGACAGGTGGATCCATTGCCGGATACAAATCAGCTGTTTGCCAGACTAAATAAAGCTAAATATTTCTCAAAAGTGGATCTGAGTAAAGGATACTATCAGATTCCAGTAAAGCCTGAGGTTAGACCATACCTAGCTTTTAGTACCTCAGAAGGACACTATGAGTTTAATAGATTGCCATTTGGATTGAAGAATGCGCCTAGTGTCTTCTCTAGAATGATGAGAAAATTATTGGATCCTCTGAATAATCCCTGTATAACAAATTTTATGGATGATATCCTTATAGCAACAGAAACATTTGAGGAACACATTGACTCTCTGAACATGCTGTTTAATCGACTTAGGGAGGCAAATTTAACAGCCCGACCAACCAAATGTTGCGTTGGATGTAAAGAATTGGAATTTTTGGGACACACAGTTTATCAGGGAAACATGACCCCTGACCCAAAAAATTTAGAAAAACTACAGAAAGCCCCGAGACCACAAACCAAGAAGGACGTGAGATCCTTTGTCTCATTATGTGGTTTCTACCAGAAGTATATAAAAAACTTTAATTCCATATGTGCACCTTTAACGGAATTGACACGTAAAGGACATCCAGATCGCATTACATGGACACCACAATGTGAAATGACTTACCAAGAATTGAAGGAAAAGCTCACAAGTAAACCCATTTTGAAATTACCTGACTTAAGTCAAGAATTCATTGTAAGGACGGATGCAAGTAATATTGGGTTAGGTGCAACTCTACTACAGAAATCAGATGCCTTGGATGGGGAATTAAGCCCAGTGGCATATGCTAGCAGAAAGTTGAATAAAGCTGAAATCAACTACTCAACTAGCGAAAAAGAATGTCTTGCAGTAATATGGGCGATAAAGAAATTCAATATTTATCTATATGGGAAGGCATTTAAGTTGCAAACAGATCACAAACCTTTATCGTTTTTAGCACAGGCTAAGCATGAGAACTCTAGGTTACTCCGATGGTCTTTGCTTCTGGCTCCATATAATTTTAGCATTGAGTATATATCTGGAAAAACCAATTTGGGAGCGGATTTTTTAAGCCGCCATCCGTGTGATGAGAATCACCGTAAACACCAGCAATAATAATAAATTTCTCTATGTGTATATAGAATAAAGGACTGACATATAATGTCTGTTTTAAGAGGGGAGGTGTCATGAAATATTCTAATCCACATATATAAATTATTAGGTAAATATGAAGCCTAACAAATAAAATTAATAAAGAAAAGAGCAATGGAAAAATAACAGTGCTGTCACAAAGAATGTACTCGAAATCCCCCTTGTTTTCTGCTACGTCTGCAAATTGTAATGCTTTCACGTTGATATAAAAGCTTACTGTATTATTACCCGCTTTCTTCAATGAAACGTGTGCTGTATTTCTTGGAAAAGCATTGAGAGGCCCTGCGTAATGACCTAAATTAATCCTAACATTAATTATATTACGTTACCAAAACGAACGAACAGATGGACAAAAGGATAAAGAGAGAGGGGAGGGCTGAAAATCAGGAACGCATGCAACACGCGTCGCGCGATACACAAATGCTGCCATCACGCGTGTAAGTCTACATGCACTAATTTTTTTTCAGACGGAAAGTGATAAAATACACTACCCTTTCCCAGAGTTAGGTTTTAAAATCATAAAAAACGCTTATTAGGAAAGATAACAATAGATGGGTTTACGTTTGAAAACATAACAGTACCCAGACAGCACATCTTCGAAACAGGAGGTAGAAGAAATTGCATATTTTGAATGCAGCCGCGTAGCTCCTTTAAATTTGTATTTTTGGGTTCCTTAGGGCTTGCTGACAAATAATATGTAAAACGTTACGCAAATAGTCCAGGAATTAATAAATTATACCCAAAATAAAATATTGGGGGTGCCTGACAGCATAAAATCATTTCTGCTCATAAGATTTTTTTATAACGTGTTTGAAAAAAATTTACGTTACAGAAATAGCCTACCATGTAAACTCCAAATTGATTGGAGCGCAACAAATGAAAGCCTAACCACGATTGGTCGGGCTATAAATACTATCTTGGTTGTTAGGGGAAACGGGGAAAGGTAACATTTTTTCAAACACTTGTCGAAACGGGGCTCATTGGTCAGACTCGCTGATATACACACTTGGGAGCGTTAGTTCGAAACCACTTGTTTAAATAAGCTTGATAAAGCATCAGTGCGTTGAAGCCAGCTTATATTTGGCTAAATAAAAGCCTGGAAGATAAGCAGATGGGAATTTGTGCCAGTTTGTGCCAGAATTCATTGCTAATCAACGTATCTGTGTTTATTCGTATGAATTGTGGTAAGCTTGAACCATTCAATATCTTTTAATGAAAATTGAATGTGAATTGTTGATTTATGCCTGTATATATATGTGTAGTTCAGTGCTGTAATGCTCCAGCCTGAACAGAGGGTGTCGGAGAGAAGTAAAACGGCATGGAATGGCCAAATAGTACACTGACACCTAGATGATTGACTAGAAAGAAATAATGCTGGAATTGCAGAGGCGTAGTAACCATTAAGGAGGGTAATACTGGAATAAAGTATTTCAAATGAAGCTGACAGTTGGCCTAATGCTCTGAACTCAATGTTTGTGCTGTGTTGTGATCAGTGTAACAAGAGAGTTTAAGTTAGTTATGAAGTAGAAGGTACATCCTTCTTGATTTCAGGGACAGTGGTCTTGATGGTACTGAGCAGCACCTGGTCAGAGCTTTGCTGAATCCAGTGTCGGACAGCATACTCCTTGGTCCTTTTAGCTATCAGTGAGGTGTCTCCAGAGCCCAGAGGAGAATTCGAGCAGAGGAGTCCTTTCCTGCCGCCATCACGCCAGATAAGCTAACTTGGCCAGCTGAGCTCAACATTATGTCCCCTCATCTTGAACTGACTTTGTAAAATTAACATTAAGAGGGGAATTTACTTGTCTTAAAATCAGGAACTGTGAACATCTCCAATACTAGTCCCTAAAGACAAACTATTGAAGTCATGATGACAAATACCAACAGAGCTTGAACAAAACAAAACCAGTATTACCTCATTTTACTACTACACAACTGACACACATAGAACATTTGTAATAATATATGTCACTACAATATTCATATTAAATACATTCTGTACATAACTTGTAATTTAAATTGATTGTGATTCCTGGTTCCCTTGTAGTTGAATCAGGACACATATTCATTCATGCCAGTAATGAATACATATTGTTATTTGAAAAGTTACGAGTGACTTCTTTAAGATATTCTCATAGAGTGTTATATGTATGTGAGTGTCACAGTGTTGTTAAGAGTAGTGGATTAAATTAAATTGTTTATCTGTCTGTTGTTGTGACTTACACTTCATCATACACATACCCTAGACACATAACGTAGTCATCACACTATTCCAGAATAATTCTGACTGAGATATATAGATATGTGGTAGCAAGTAAGGTGATATATAATACACTACTCTTATTAGATATATATATACCTTCACAGCTGATCTCAGTCAGTACACTAAGTCCCCTATAAATATTTATAACATCCCACTTCACCACACAGGATAAACAACATATTTCTTGTGCTAGGTGGAAGAGGTGGGAGAGGCTGGAACCACGGTAACAAAAACAAGCCACCAACAAAGATGGGTCAAGACGGATGACTCAGGAAACAGATGAGATCAAATGCGTCAGCTAATGAAAATGTATACGCCAGACATTCTAAAAAAATCAATGAACAACATCATCAAAGACTCAAAAATGGCCCCTAGAAATTAATGCAATTAAAACAACAACAAAAAACATAACAAATACACGCTGGAAAAAGAACCTCTGGCATGACAATAAAAAGTATCTGAAAAAAACTTCAGAACTGATGCGGCGGTAGGAAAGTGTTACAGAGCTGCCGCCCTCGATAGTTTATTTCTCTGGGGAGCTAAGAACCAATGAAAGTGAGTTAGAAAACTCCTGTTTTTTGTACTTCTCCTATCTTGTCTCTTTATTTTTCAAAGCTGTAAGTTCACCAAAGTATGATTTATACGTCTGCCGCTTCAGCAACGTTCCATTATCGTTGAGTTCTGGCCTTTCCCGATGGCAAAAAACACAAGAGACAAAATTAAAAGGTATCTTCTGTTTTTAACTTAGCTTCAAGCGCCCTGCCTCACAGATCCCACGTTTGTGTGTTTTAGGTCTGCCATTTACCTTTATGCTTTTCTGAAAGCCTAATCCATTTTCATAAAATAGTCCGTAACCTCATATCATACGTAGTATGTGTCTTGTGTAGCTCCAGGGGTACTCAGTGGCGTCACTAAGGAGGTGCAGGGGGTGCGGACCGCATCGGGTGACACCATCAGAGGGGGTGACACCAAAATGGATGTTTATAAAATTGTTGTGCAGTGTTTCAGCAGAAATAATATTACTTTTTATAAAAATATCCCTGTACTTAGTTATAACCACAAAAACATTTTTCGTAAGTCCAGCTTACATGTACTGTATCAATATACCTACGTTTTTACTTCGAATTCTATTGTTTTCTTACCGAATTTTCACTTTAACCACATGAAACTATGTAAATACATTTAGGCTGTGCGTATGATATTGTAATTTAAAGGTGTAATTTTAATTTTGCTAGTTGTTTATGTCACTACTATTGCCATTACATTCAGTGATATTCGGGAATTACGATTTACAAGTAACATTAGGACAAAAAACATTACTAAGGATTCTGTATGGTCGGGTACGGGAGGAGGTCCATGGGGGTGACACCATGAGTTACCGCACTGGGTGACACCAACCCTAGTGACGCCACTGGGGGGGGGGGGGGGGGAAGAGACTCACAGACACCGAAAGAACACACCTATTACTCTCTCATATCTATCGTAACAAGTGGTTAATATAACGGTGTACATGGGGGCTGCAACTTCATCATGTAACAAACTGTTTCAGAAACCACAACTACAGCAGCAACAGAAGTGCTCTGTCATAAGTTTCTTGCAAGAGGGCGAGCTGTACTGCCGTCTCCATGCTCTGTAATGAGCGGAAGGGAAATGAATGAATGAATGCGTAGTGTGTCCCAAAACTGTTACATCACATTTCCTCATCTTGGATCGGGGGTAGCAGTTGCTAAGAGGTTAGGTGTCTCCTCGAATTCTAGTGAGATCGGATCCCTAGCCTTCTCGGGTAAGGTCGAACAAAATAGTAAATAACAATAAATGAGGAGGCTGCTGTAAAACTGGTAAGGAAACAAATATATAAAGTAAAAAAATTAAAATGGTATGATATGTTTTACAAGTAACGGTACCGTTAACTTGTAAAACTGATTTCATACCATTTTATTTTTTACTTTATATATTTGCGAAAAAAATATGAGGTCCCGTGTGCAAGTTGCGCACGTTAAAAATCTTACGGCAGTTAGAAATCGTAAAAAGTAGGCCATAAGGCCGCTGCCCTGGCAACATTTAAAAATTAGAAACCTACCTGTCGTAAATTTATTTTGAGAGAAAAGAGTCGTAGAAATAGTGGTCCGGTTTAGAGTGGAAAATGATGATGGAAAGCTCAGTGATAGAAAATGTAGATATTAAATAGTTGCTTCACAGCGTGCTGGAGGAGAGTAAAGACAGACTTATTTACGACAAATCGCTTCTCTCAATCTTCTCTTCCGCTCTCCTGGTCAAACAATTATTTGCCAGTTTTCCAGACACGCATCTGCGCGCACACCGATTTGGTGTTTTTCACACACACAGACGATGTAGATACAAACTATATTAAACGAATAGGGGAAATGTTGGGCTGTGGGTATGTCCAACACCGTACTAAATGAGTTTCTGTGATTTTATTCACTTTAAACATCAATCACTAACAAATATCAGGTATTACATAAATTATCATAAATACACAAATGCAAATAACAAATTTGGGAGGGGTGAAGAAGACTGGTATCGACTAAGCCCTTCCCGCTTATTAGACAAAGATAAACCCAGTCCAGAGATAGATAATATCAGGAACACGGGTACGTTAACCTAACAGTGAAGTTAATTACTCTGAAAGAGGGGTTACAACGTTAGGTATAGGTGATAGAAAAAAACCTGTTCTTCCCAGCTGTTCTTCCCTTTACTAAGCAAATGGAAAGGAGGGGGTTTTTAAACAGAGTTAATCAATTAGCAACTCCCCCTTAAAGGAACAATGCAGGGAATACAGAAAAATTATATTACTAGGCAAGAAAGTTAACAACAGGTTTACAAAAGAAAAACGATTAAATTTCCTGTCATTCATACACACGCGTGAGGATCCACACTCATATACTCACACACTTACCGAATGCAGCCTCAGACGATCCATAAAAAGTATATATAAACAGCAAGTAATCTTTTGACATATGAACTGTCTAGTCCTTCGATGTCCCGCCCCAGATGTTTGCGACGGTTTGTTGGTAACAAATATTCTCACTTATCGCAAGACTTGAAGACTAAGAGTTCTCGTGTTTTTATTATATATATATATATATATATATATATATAAGGAGTCTATGGGATGACACTAACACAGTTCGGCACAGGGGTGAAAATGAAGTGGTCTCTTTTAATCCTCCGCTATGGTAAAATTCCTTCAATGCGTGATGGTAGTTTTATTAAATCCAATTGAGGAAAAAACTAGGCTCAGTCACAGTCAGGAAAATATGTACTCTCTCACAGTAAACAGTAAATATGATATCGCTGCTGGCGATGATTACTTTCCAGTTTATCTTACAGGTTTGTAAGGGTAATTTGATGATTATTCTTTAAAATGTTCTTGGGTGGGCTTTATTTCATTTAATTCTGACAGCTAGGTCGCAAAAAGACCGCCACAAGATTATATTTTAAAAGAAATGTTTCTTCAATATGACTGGAAGTTTATAGGATGATTTCTTTATTTCTTTCTTTATTTAGCTGGGACCGCAGGTTACGATCACTCGCTTTGCACAGAATAGAAATCACTGCAAATATATATATAAAATCCAGGGGAAAATCTATAACAAGATTTCAATAAAGCTAGTGTTTCTGTAAAGGTCTGGCCAGCGAGTGATAACGTGTATAGTCTTCATGGTCTATTTAGCTAAAATGGAATGTAAGTTGAGTGGGACATGATAAACTTGACAGCTTATTTGATCTCACGAACTTTTGGGGATCTGACCGCCAAATCAAGGGAAGAAACCGCACCCTGGTCTTCGTATCCGCTCGCTGCTGCCCGTTTCGCTTTCCCCGTTCGCTCGGTTCTGCGATTGACACCGAGACGCGAAAATAGCGGCAAGCAACTGCGTCTCGTAGCAGGGACCACTACTGTCTTTGATAACGCCGATAGTCTCCCCTAAAATCCCTCAGTTCGTCTCTTTGATCGTGGTCGCTGTGCCTGTTTGATTCTGGCGACGCCCCCACTGGCCAAGTTAATTAAAATAACTGCCTATGATTGTTCACGAGATGTTAGTGGGCATGATTTAATCTCTCCTTAAATCAATGCGATGACCAGAATCAACGATAGGTAAACTTTCCGCATATCAATCAGCAAACGTGTTTGCCCTCTGTGGAACCGTTTCATAGCTAATGAATCCACGTGAAAGAAGTCCCGTTTTACAAGAATTACAACAAAGTTCAGGGTCAGCCGAGTTCGTCCATCACAATCGTCCCCTCTTTTGAGACGTGAAAACGTGTTTTCATGTTTGATTTATGACGATGAAGCTGCCCTGATCGGTAACTTTTGGATGATTGGTATCTTCACCTTCCTCCTCTTCCTCTGTAGTCCAGTTTCTACTCAGGAAATCAGCCCCGACATTCTGTCTTCCCGGAATATATTCCACTTTGAAAGAATAAACGCTTAAAAGAAGCGCCCAACGCATGATCCTTGCGTTAAATTCTTTATTGGCACCAAGAAATGCTAACGGAGCGTGGTCTGTTTGCACCGTGAAAGATGTACCATAAAGAAACTCATGATGGCGTCTGATACCGTCAATCAGAGCAAGACATTCCCTTTCAACTACGCTGTAGTTCCGTTCCGCTTTATTTAATTTCCGACTGCCATAGGCAACTGGAAATAGCATGTTCAGGTCACTGTCATCGGCTTGAAGCAGTGTTGACCCGATGCCCTGACCTGACGCGTCGACTCTCAGTACAAAAGGTTTCTTGAGGTCAGGCAACCTCAAAATGGGGTATGCAGACAACTGTCCTTTCAAAGTGCTATACGCGTGTTCGCACTTTTGATCCCATATGACCTTATCAGGACAACCTTTCTTTGTGAGGTCAGTCAGAGGTGCCGTCAGTCCGTTGAAGTTCTGGATGTACTTCTGATAGTATGCACATAGCGATATGAAGGAACGTACGTCTTTCTTCGTTCGGGGTCTTTTTGCTGCCATTATTTTTCTCCACGTTCTTCTTAATAGGCCAACTGCATCCGTGAGAAATAGTGTGCCCCAGGAAGTCTAACTGTTCAAACCCGATGAGACATTTGCTAGGTCTGGCTGTGAGACCCGTTTCCTGTAGTCTCCTGAGGAGCATAGCAACCGTAGCAATATGTTCTTCATAGGTTTCCGATGCAATTAAGATGTCATCCATGAAATTATGGATATGGGGACTTTGCAAAGGTTGTAGAAGCTTCCTCATCATCCTGGTGAACACTCCTGGTGCATTATGCAAACCGAACGGCATCACGTTAAATGTGTAATGTCCTTCACTAGTGCTGAAAGCTAACAAAGGTTTAATTTCCTCCTTGACTGGTATTTGATAATAACCTTTGCTGAGGTCAATCTTGGAGAAGATCTTTGCTTTGCTGAGCTTGGTGAACAACTCAGAAACAGTTTGGAGAGGTTCGGGCTGGAATTCCGTTACCGCGTTTAGCAACCTGTAATCAATGCACAGCCGAACTTCCTTATTGGGCTTCTGCAACAGCACTACACTCGAGCTGTAAGGAGATGTAGACTCACTGATAATTCCTGCCTGACGCAGCTTGTCTATTTCTCCGTGAAGTGCATCAGCTTTAGCGTACGGGATGGGGTAAACTCTGGTTTGAACAGGGGTCTCGTTTGTTAATTTCATATCAAATTCAATGAGATTTGTTCGACCAGGTACATCCGTTAAGACTGCACTGTACTGTTTTAGTAGAGCCCTGGTTTCTGTTTGTTGTTCTGGTGAGAGATTGTCGCCGAACTTGACATCTTTAAAGGATTCTGTGGGTTGCAATGGATACTCCATGCAACCATCATCATCTTCCTCGTCTTCCGTTGCTATGGCGACAGCCAGGAGATGCTCGGAGGATGGCACCGGTCTTTCCAAATATTTCTTTAGCAGATTTATGTGGAAGACCTTCTCCTTTCCTTTGATGGAGATCTTGTAGTTGGTACGTGAGATCTTTTTAAGGACGGTAAACGGTCCTTGCCATCCGATGCGAAGTTTATTGCTTCCGGTTGGAAGTAGCAATAGGACTTTCTCCCCTGGTTGTAGTTCTCTCTCTTTTGCAGCTTTGTTGTATCTTTTAGTAATTTTAGCGCGGGCTTTCTTAAGGTTGGTAGTAGCTAGATCCCATCCTAGCTTTAGCCTTTCCTTAAGCTCAGATACATACTTGCTTGCAGAGACGACTGTCTCGTCAGCCTTCTGGTCTGTCAGGGACCGAAGTAAGGCTTCTAGTGGCCCCTTAATAGGTCTGCCAAAAGTGTAGCTGGCGCAAAACCCGTAGACGCTTGGGGTACCTCTCGGTAGGCGAATAAGGCAGCCGATATATATTGGTCCCAGTCTTCCGGTTTCTCCTGACCCAGCTTACGTAACATCATGGTGAGGGTACCGTTAAAACGTTCCACGAGCCCATTTCCGGCCGGATGGTAGGGACTTGTGTGGATATGTTTGGCCCTCAAGATCTTAAAGATCTCCTCCATTAACAGGCTACGGAATTGGGATCCATTGTCCGTCAAAACTTGTTGAGGGAATCCCAACCGTGTAAAAATTTGCACAAGGGCTTCTGCGACATGCTTGGAATTAGTGCATGGTAGCGGTACGGCTTCGGCCCACATAGTGCAAGTGTCAACTAAGGTCATGATGAACCTGTTCCTTCTTTTGGTCTTTTCCAGAGGACCAATAATGTCGACAGCAACCCGTTCAAATGGAGTCCCTACTATTGGCATTTGCCCCATAGGTACTGGGGGTGTCAAGTGCTTGGGTGCTACCCGTTGGCACTGGGCGCAGGATTTCACATACCTGACAATGTCAGAGTTCATTCCTGGCCACCAATAGTGGTTTTTTTATTCGCTGAATAGTGGCGTTTTGTCCCATATGTCCGCTAAAGGGAAGAGAGTGCCCCATTTCTAAGATCTGGTTTCTGTACTGCGTCGGTACTAGGAGCTGGTTATTCCCCGTGTCCGGGTTGCCCGTTCTACGATACAATACACCATCCTTAGAAAAGATGTCTCCGTTGTGTCTGGGGTCCTTAGCCATGGGCAGTTTTTTTAAAGCAGGGCGCCAGAGTAGGGTCCTTTTGTTGCGCCTCCTTCAGTTCATTCGGCAACAAGTTTGGCGCAGGCTCCCTCTCCTTCTTGGCTTGCCCTCTTGTGGTTACCGCTGCCACAATCGGCTCCTTAGGTCTCCCAATGAACACATATCTACATCCCAGGATAACTGGGTAGATCGGATCATCCATTATGGCCGCTTTAATAACTCCTCTGACAAAGTCAGAGTGTATTTCTACCAGTGCGATAGGAAGCGTCCTGGGTGCGTCACTCCTGAAAACTCCACTAAGTTTGACGGTTTCCTCTGTCTCCTGACCTGGTTTGACTAGGTGTCTAGCAACAATACAACTAAAACTTAATCCAGTGTCAAAGAGACAAGTAGTTGAGGTACCATTCAAAATTACAGTTCCTCGAGTTGAGGGTCGGTCCCCCTCAGGTTGAGAATCACTGACATTGACTCTACCTTTCGAGGCTGTATGCAAACATCCAATGCGGTTTGCACCGGTTTGTTTGCCCTGATCAGACGTTCCTGGTGTAGGGGTCTTCCCTTTTCCTTGACCTTGGTGGCCGCGCTGCCACGTAGGCTTGTTGGGTTGATCAGAATTGTTGTTGGGGGGGTATCGGGTTTTGTAGAATTTCGATTTTTCCTGGGGAGGTTTCTGGGTATTGTTATCTCGTTGGTTATAATGTTGAGAGGAAGTGGAAGAATAGGATGCCTGCTCTAGATTCTGTTTACGAGATGGCTCATCTGTGGGTTTACGTTTAGTGCTGGGAAGTTCGGCCATTGCATTGCTATAGCGTTCGGCTTTATTGAGTATGTCTTCAAGCCTGACTGCCCCCTGTTCAGCCAAAAATCTACGAGTTTCATTCGACAAAGTGGATTTTATCTGCTCCACAAGAACAAGTTCGAGGAGTCCCTCATATGAAAGAGGTAGGTCAGATAATTCAATGCACTTTGTCAGATAACCCGTGAGACGTGAAGAGAACTGGGGAAATGTTTCCGTGCTCTCTTTTCGGCTGTTTCTGAACAACTGCAGAAACTTTCGGGCAGTCATCTCAAACTGCTGTAGTAAGGCCTTCTTCAACAGGTCATAATCATGTTGATTCGGTCCCAGCTTTGTGTACACGTCATAAGCATTGCCTTTCAGTGACGTTGAAAGTTTGAGCGCCCAGCGGGTACTCTCTAACCCATAAAGATTCGCGAGTCTCTCGAATTTTTCTAGGTAGCTGTCAATTTTTTCGTTAGGGCTAGGAAAAGATTCTAAAGAAAACGACATAGCAGTTAATTGGGCAGACTGAGTGCTGGAGAGATCCATTGTTTGAGACTGGGGCGAAGACGGCTCTCCATTATTTGAAGTAGAGGCACTCCGACTCTCTAAAGCCTTGAGCGCTAATTCATGCTGTCTTTCCTTGTCTCTCTCTTCGCGTTGTCTCTCCTTCTCTCTTTCCCTGCGGGCGTCCATCTCTGCCTCAATTTTCTTCTGCTCCAATTGACGATCGTCCGCTTCTTTCTTCCTAGCTTCTGCCCTCTCTTCCTCCGCGTCATACCTTTGAAGTTCCTGGTTGATAAACAGATTCGCAGCTTCTGTGTCTAGTCCTGAGTCCTTGGCCTCTTGCCTCAAAAGGGATCTTATCCTAATTCTCTCTGCCATTGTCAAAGAACTGGATGCTTCTAAGACTAGAGAATAGTAAGATGGAACAAGAAGGGGAAAACTCAAAGCCGCTACGAAAAAAACCAAAGTAAAAAAAAATTTTACTTAAGTTACCTCCTACCTGTACTGTGCAAACTTATCGCTGCTATTATCTGGCAATTAAGGCTCTAAACGCAAGCGACTATGCCACTAAATGGTAAGTTACACTGGAAAAGAATCTACTTTTACTAACAGTAGAGAAAAATTTAAATTAAAACAATTTAAAAGGAAAATTTTTTTTTTTTTTTTTTTTTTTTTTTTCCTAAATTTTAAATCTCTGACAACAAACTCCGTCCCTAAAGTCAATTATTGAGATGAGACGTTGTTAACTTAATTTTTAAAAATCAGAACAATCCGTCTTTAGCTAAGCTCAACTCTTTTTTTAACTTCAAAAACCTTAGTGACTGTAAAACAATCACGCAATCCCAGCAACTCTTATAAAGAAAGAAATTGAATTATCTCCGCCAGAGGATAATTAAAATAGCAAATATTTTTGTTTATCTGTACTTTCTACTGCTGTGGAGAGAAAACAACCTGTAAATATGCTGTGTGGACAACCCAAATACTTAAAGAACGTTTGTCTAGGGGTGTAATTATTTATTTATTTCCCTAATTCACAAGACAAATCATTCACACTCTACCTAGTTAGACCCAGACTAAATCAGACTCAAAATATCTTAACCCGGCTATGCGATTGCCTCAAATGTAGCTCAAGATCCCAGAACCAGCCCACAAATATGTGTGCATCAAATGTATCTCAAAATAATCCCGGCGAGCCAGCCAAATATTGTCGTAAATTTATTTTGAGAGAAAAGAGTCGTAGAAATAGTGGTCCGGTTTAGAGTGGAAAATGATGATGGAAAGCTCAGTGATAGAAAATGTAGATATTAAATAGTTGCTTCACAGCGTGCTGGAGGAGAGTAAAGACAGACTTATTTACGACAAATCGCTTCTCTCAATCTTCTCTTCCGCTCTCCTGGTCAAACAATTATTTGCCAGTTTTCCAGACACGCATCTGCGCGCACACCGATTTGGTGTTTTTCACACACACAGACGATGTAGATACAAACTATATTAAACGAATAGGGGAAATGTTGGGCTGTGGGTATGTCCAACACCGTACTAAATGAGTTTATGTGATTTTATTCACTTTAAACATCAATCACTAACAAATATCAGGTATTACATAAATTATCATAAGTACACAAATGCAAATAACAAATTTGGGAGGGGTGAAGAAGATTGGTATCGACTAAGCCCTTCCCGCTTATTAGACAAAGATAAACCCAGTCCAGAGATAGATAATATCAGGAACACGGGTACGTTAACCTAACAGTGAAGTTAATTACTCTGAAAGAGGGGTTACAACGTTAGGTATAGGTGATAGAAAAAAAAACCTGTTCTTCCCAGCTGTTCTTCCCTTTACTAAGCAAATGGAAAGGAGGGGGTTTTTAAACAGAGTTAATCAATTAGCAACTCCCCCTTAAAGGAACAATGCAGGGAATACAGAAAAATTATATTACTAGGCAATAAAGTTAACAACAGGTTTACAAAAGAAAAACGATTAAATTTCCTGTCATTCATACACACGCGTGAGGATCCACACTCATATACTCACACACTTACCGAATGCAGCCTCAGACGATCCATAAAAAGTATATATAAACAGCAAGTAATCTTTTGACATATGAACTGTCTAGTCCTTCGATGTCCCGCCCTAGATGTTTGCGAGGGTTTGTTGGTAACAAATATTCTCACTTATCGCAAGACTTGAAGACTAAGAGTTCTCGTGTTTTTATTATATATATAAGGAGTCTATGGGATGGCACTAACACAGTTCGGCACAGGGGTGAAAATGAAGTGGTCTCTTTTAATCCTCCGCTATGGTAAAATTCCTCCAATGCGTGATGGTAGTTTTATTAAATCCAATTGAGGAAAAAACTAGGCTCAGTCACAGTCAGGAAAATATGTACTCTCTCACAGTAAACAGTAAATATGATATCGCTGCTGGCGATGATTACTTTCCAGTTTATCTTACAGGTTTGTAAGGGTAATTTGATGATTATTCTTTAAAATGTTCTTGGGTGGGCTTTATTTCATTTAATTCTGACAGCTAGGTCGCAAAAAGACCGCCACAAGATTATATTTTAAAAGAAATGTTTCTTCAATATGACTGGAAGTTTATAGGATGATTTCTTTATTTCTTTCTTTATTTAGCTGGGACCGCAGGTTACGATCACTCGCTTTGCACAGAATAGAAATCACTGCAAATATATATATATAAAATCCAGGGGAAAATCTATAACAAGATTTCAATAAAGCTAGTGCTTCTGTAAAGGTCTGGCCAGCGAGTGATAACGTGTCTAGTCTTCATGGTCTATTTAGCTAAAATGGAATGTAAGTTGAGTGGGACATGATAAACTTGACAGCTTATTTGATCTCACGAACTTTTGGGGATCTGACCGCCAAATCAAGGGAAGAAACCGCACCCTGGTCTTCGTATCCGCTCGCTGCTGCCCGTTTCGCTTTCCCCGTTCGCTCGGTTCTGCGATTGACACCGAGACGCGAAAATAGCGGCAAGCAACTGCGTCTCGTAGCAGGGACCACTACTGTCTTTGATAACGCCGATAGTCTCCCCTAAAATCCCTCAGTTCGTCTCTTTGATCGTGGTCGCTGTGCCTGTTTGATTCTGGCGACGCCCCCCACTGGCCAAGTTAATTAAAATAACTGCCTATGATTGTTCACGAGATGTTAGTGGGCGTGATTTAATCTCTCCTTAAATCAATGCGATGACCAGAATCAACGATAGGTAAACTTTCCGCATATCAATCAGCAAACGTGTTTGCCCTCTGCGGAACAGTTTCATAGCTAATGAATCCACGTGAAAGAAGTCCCGTTTTACAAGAATTACAACAAAGTTCAGGGTCAGCCGAGTTCGTCCATCACATACCCACCAAATATATTTACAGAATGTGTGATTCCTATATAAACACATTGGGATTCTCGCCGGTGCTACAGAGTTCGTGCACTGTGCTGAGATCCTCCTTGTTTGATCTAAGAGAGGAGATCGGAGCACTGATGGCGTTGTCCGTGTGCAATGAAGATAGTCCTTAAAACAAAACAAAACTAAACCATCTTGGATCGACATCGTTTCCTCAGGCCTGTTCCTTGGATTGATGAGCTTATAACTCTACTTTTCTAAGCTCTTTTCATGCTTCTATCTTACTTTCCAAAGCTCTTCCCACGTTTTTAACCCCACTTTCCTAAGCTCTTCCAACGTTTGTAACTCTATTTTTCTTAGCTCCTTCCACATTTCTAACTCCTTTCTTTTGCTCTTCCCACGTTCCTAACTCTACTTGCACTTGCTAAGCTCTTCTCGTGTTTCTAACTCTACTTTCCAAGCTCTTACCACGCTTACAACTCTTTTTTCTTAAGCTCTTCTCATGTTTATAAATCTACTGTTCTAAGCTCTTCCCACGTTTCTAACTCACATGTGTTCTTCCCACGTTTCTAACTATATTTTTCTAAAATCTTCCCACGTTTCTAACTCTACTTGTCTATTCTCATTATTCTTATACGAATTCCCTGAGGAAGCAGGAGCATTTACCTACAAGTCTGTATCAACAAAAGCACATCAAACACCAAGTACTAGTGTTTTTGGCACATCAAACACCAAGTACTAGTGTTTTTGGCACATCAAACACCAAGTACTAGTGTTTTTGGCACATCAAACACCAAGTTCTAGTGTTTTTGGCACATCAAACACCAAGTACTAGTGTTTTTGGCACATCAAACACCAAGTACTAGTGTTTTTGGCACATCAAACACCAAGTACTAGTGTTTTTGGCACATCAAACACCAAGTTCTAGTGTTTTTGGCACATCAAACACCAAGTACTAGTGTTTTTGGCACATCAAACACCAAGTACTAGTGTTTTTGGCACATCAAACATATCATTATATTCTTTTTTGCTCCCCACGAAGCATGAGCCAACCTCTGCAGCTGCCCCCCCCCCCCTTGCAGGAAGCCTACACAAAGCATGCACATGCTCTTGGAGTGGTGGTTGCTACAGCAACGTGTTTTACACGATGAGGTTGCCAGTCCAATGCATAATTTCACATCAGTCGCCTGGTACGACATGCCTGAAGGTATACTAGTCCTATTCTTTCTGTGTCTCATAAGAGACGCACGGGAATTACACGAGGCACATCAAACATATCAAAGTTAAAGGCAGTCCCGTAGCAGATACTGCAGTAGGGGAGCGAGGCCAGCGCTCTAACACCCTGTCAATCGGACTCTCATCGGGACCGAAGATGCATCAAAAGTGAGGAATGGAGTAAGAAACCCATAGCTTGACTGCTTGCGTCAGGGTCAGCGAACCAGAGCTGACCAAGACCCTACTCCACCTCCACGTGGTGGTCTTGGAAACAGGCTGCATCACTGCAGTCTGGCTGAGAGAGTAGGGATCGAAGAGGGAAGGCTAACCCGGTCCAAAAAATGTCATGCAGAAAACGGATGTGTCGGGCCGAAAGGCGCAGATATCGCAGCTTTGCTGTAAACGACGACACGACGTAACATACGTCCTTTTTAGAACGAACGCAGAAGAAGGACTCTCATCAAACATATTCTATGGAAGAATAAAATGTTCTTATTCTACCTCCATCCTATCATTAATACATTCATTGCTGCAGTGCGAACTGTTCTATTATAACAAAAACATAACTTAAAAAAAAAACGGTATTTCAAACCTTCACGCAATGAGACATTCATCGGGAAAAGCTGTTACATGAACAGAAGCTGCTAAGTGGAGATTATCACATGGATGCATCTATTATTGCGCTGATAACTGGGACAGACTTACTTACAAGGGATGATTCACTGCAGAAAATAATCAATTAATCATTTGAAACGACTAAGGAATAATGTATTCTTGTTCTCTACATTACAAATGATACAATGTGACAATCGATTACTGTTCCTGCTGTTACCAATAGTCTTCTTTCTTTCTTCTTTGATCCTTAGCCGCCGACCGTCAAAGTAGTCAGTGGTCATCACGCCTAGTGGCGTCTTGTAGGGCAACAACAAATTGATTCCACTTTGCTCGGTCGGCGGCCATCCTTCGTACAGTGCCCAACTCTGGTTCATTCTTTGCATCTCAGCCTCCACAGTCCTCCGCCAGGTTGTTTTTGGTCGGCCTCTCTTTCGTTTTCCTTCAGGGGTCCAAAGCATAGCTGTTCTTGTGATGGCATCGGGGTCTCTTCTGAGGACATGGCCAACCCAGCTCCAGCGTCTGCCAGCTATGATGGTGTGCATGTTCTCTTGCTTGCTCCGAGTAAGCAGATCTTGGTTGGTGATGGTATTCGGCCAAAAGATTCGGTGAATTTTTCTTAGGCATGTTTGTTACCAATAGTGTAAACTATAAATGATGTAACTGTTACCAATATTAAAAACTATAAATGATGTAACTGTTACCAATATGAAAAAAATATAAATGATGTAACTGTTACCAATATGAAAAAAATATAAATGATGTAACTGTTACCAATATGAAAAAAATATAAATGACGTAGTCGTTGCTAATATTAAAGACTATAAATGACGTAGTTGTTGCTAATATTAAAGACTATAAATGACGTAACTGTTACCAATATTAAAAACTATAAATGACGTAACTGTTACCAATATTAAAAACTATACATGCTGTATCTGTTACCAATATTAAGATCTATAAATGATGTATCTGTTACCAATATTAAAAACTATAAATTATATATCTGTTACCAATATTAAAAACTATAAATGATGTAACTGTTACCAATATTAAAAACTATAAATGATGTAACTGTTACCAATATTAAAAACTGTGAATGATGTACCTGTTACCAATATTAAGATCTATAAATTGTGTAAATGTTACCAATATTAAAAACTATAAATGATGTAACTTGTAGCAAAATATGCGAGAATAAACGCTCAAGTCAGTACGATTTAGGCATAAAACGATAATAAAAACATTAGCACGCATGTGTCTGACGGTAGGCATCTTCGAAGCCAGCACCGCTGCTTTTTGCACAGTGCTAAGCCTAGAGAACGATTTCACGGAAAAAGTCTGACACGCTTTAGTTTCGTTTTCGAGAAACACTACTAATATTTAACTTTGCCCAATCTGCTGTATACACTTTGTAGTCTAGCCTTACAATTAACTATTGGTGGAAGAGTGCCGCAATATAGCTATCTGAAGTAACACTTTCTGTCAACTTTGTAGCAAAATTAGTAGTAATCCTTACATTTTTTGGTAATATTACACGATACAATGCTAACTAGTAACGCAAATATTAAACCCGCCCCGTCTACCCCGCGCTTCGATGACACAGTTTGCAACGCATATATTCACACTGCGAAAAAGCCAGCCAAGGCATAACCACGCAGACAGTTTTATTTCCTCCTCGTGGTAGCATTTCTGATGTAACTAAAACAAGTAGTTATTGGGAAAATATACATGCTCGTAGATGAAGGATGTGAAAGATGGCGGACTTGTGTAAAATTTTATTTGACGATGGACGATGACAAAAATTGGAAATTTTAAACCCTTATGAAGTTCCCCATAAGAATTATATTGTCGTGTGAAATTCTAATCCACATATATAAATTAAAAAGTAAATGTAAAGCCTAACAAATAACTTCAATAAAAGGAAAGAAGAATGGTAAAGAACAGTGCTGTCACAATGACTGTACTCGAAATCCCCCTTGTTTTCTCCTTCGTCTGCAAATTGTAACGTTTCACGTTGATAGTAAAAGCCTTCTGCAGCATTCACGCGTTTCCCCAACACAATAAAATGTGTACTCCATTTCTAAGAAAAACCTTGAGATACGCAAGTTGACCTAGATTTAAAATTCCATTCATGTCATTTTATACACTACGTTACCCAAAAACGAAAGACAGATGGACTAAAGATAGAAAGAAAGGGAGAGGCTGAAAGCCGGAACGCAGGCAATACTACCACAGTCTCGCGATACACAATTACAACCATCACGCGTGTAAGGCCACAAGCACTAGCTTTTTTCAAATCGACAGTGATAAAAAACACTACACACACGAGAGTTTGTTTTTAAAAACTCACAAAACGCTTATTAGGAAACATGACATTATACTGGTTTACGTTTGAAAACATTACAGTACCCAGACACCACATCGTATTCGAAGTGAACAGGAGGTAGTAGAAAATGCATATTTTGAACGCAGCCACTTAGCTCCTTTAAATTTGTATATTTGGGTTCCTTAGGACTTGCTGACAAAGAATATGTTAAACGTTACGCAAATAGTCTAGGAATTAACAGATTATAGCCAAAAGAAATAGTGAGGGATGTCAGACAACACCAAAATCAGAATCGCTCAGTGGCAGATTTTCACACCACCATTGTACGGGAAATGGGTCTCCATGTTAAATCCGATTTGATTGGAGCGCAAGAAATGTAAGGCTAAACACGATTAGTCGGGCTATAAATACTATCTTTTGTTGTCAGGGGAAACGGGAGTAGGAGTACTTTTTTTCAAACGATTGGGTAAACATGGCACGATTGGTTAGACCCGCGAATATAGTCAATCAGAGGCGTCAGGTCACCACCACATGTTAAAATAAACTTACTACAGAACCAGTGCGTTGAGCACCAGTGCATATTTTTCTAAATAACAGCCTGGGACATCGGCAGATCGAAATTGTGCTATATTCATTGCCAGTCAACGTAACTGTGTATTATTCCATGAATTGTGGTAAGCTTGATATATTCAATATCTTTTTAATGAAAATTGAATGTAAATTGATAATTTATGTCTGTATATATGTGTGGTTCAGTAGCGAACATGAGGTAAAGCCTATATAGTGCTCCAACCTGAACAGAAGGTGTCGGAGGAAAGTAAAACTACATGGAATTGCCAAATAGTACACTGACACCTATATTATTGACTAGAAAGAAATAATGCTGGAATTGCAGAGGCGTAGTAACCATTAGGGAGGAATATACTGGTGTAGATTATTTCAGATGAAGCTGACAGTTGGCCTACCACTCTGAACTCAGTGTTTGTTATGTATTGTGTTCAGTCTAGAAATAGATTATAAATTAGTTATGAAGTAGGAGGTACAACCTTCTTGTTTCAGGGACCGTGGTCCAAAAGTTATTGAGCAGCACCTGGTCTGAGCTTTGCTGAACCTAGAGGCTGACAGCATACTCCTGGGTCCAGATAGTGACCAGTGAGGTGTCTCCAGAACACAGGGAGGCTATCGAGCAGAGGAGTCCTTTCCTGCCGCCATCACGAAAGATAAGCCTATGTGGCCGGTGGAGCTCAACATTATTCCCCCCCCCCCCCCCTCAACATCTGACTTTATAATAAACCAGAGGGAAAATACAGTGTTTAAATTGATAGGAACTGTGAACTTTTCCCCATACTACTTACAAGATAAACAAACACTTGAAGTCATGATGACAAATAACAACATAGCTTGAAAAAACAAAACCAGTATTACCTCATATTACCTCATATTACTACTACACAACTGACACACATAGGATAATATTAATAAAATATGTCACTACAAAGTTCATATTGATAAATTCTGTACATATAAATTGTAATTACAATTGATTGTGATTCCTGGTTCACTTTGTAGTTGAATCAGGACATATATATTAATGACAGTACTTAATACATATTGATATTTGAAAATTTACCAGTGACTCATTTAAGATAGTCTTATAGAATGTTACATGTGTGTGAGTGTCACAGTGTTGTCAAGTGTGGTGAAATAAATTAAATTGTTTATCTGTCTGTTGTTGTTGTTGTGACTTACACTTCATCATATACATACCCTAGACATTTAACGTAGTCATCACAATATTCCAGAATAATTCTGACTGAGGCATAATGTGGTAGCAAGTAAGGTTATCTGTAAAACATTACACCTATTAGATACAGATACCTTCACAGCTGATCTCAGCCAGTACACTAAGTCCCCTATAAATATTTATAACATCCCACTTTACCACATATATGGTTGTATGACGTAAAGTTAGCTGTGTAAGAATGTACTTTAAAATATATGATATTCCCAGTATTAGAGAAGTTATTGAAGAAATACTAATATCTAAGAACACACGACCAGACACACTGGCGTTCCTGCTCATGTTTTTGGTAACGTTAGGGGGACGCGAGCTGGAAAAAGAGGCAGGGAGGTACATTCAAATTCGCTTGAGGTGAACAGAGTATGAATGGGAAAGGGAAACGGTAGGAGAAATGTAATCCTAAACGTGATATCTTTTGTATTTGGCATGACTAGAGCAGACTAGCCAATCGATCACCAGTTATTCAAAATTATTTGGATTTTTCATTCAAACTGCATTTGAATTCAAGTAGTAGAACGTTACGATTGGCTAGTGCTGGTAGATATTAGTACAGGCTTTGATTATTCATTGCCAGTTGAACTAAAATTTGTATACAGATACGCTGAAAAACAGCTGTGTTAATTTTAAACTTAAATCAAGAATAAATTCACAGTCTGTGCAGTTCGGAGGAAGCTGAGGCCATTTCTTCACAAAATCAGCGTCATTTGTTTATATATTTCTTGATTGTGGTAAGGATATTTTATGAAATTTAATATGTTTGGTCCAACTACAAAGTTAGATACTGCTATTGGGGAAAAAGTGAAGGACATGTCGGAAGCAGACATTGTTGAGTCCACACATTAAACGGTATCTGACTGATGTATGTTGTTATAATTATGCTGACATATTATTGTATTAAAATAGTTTAGCAAGCCTGTGTTCAATGAACACTGTTTAACATGCCTGAAGCAAATATAAGTGTAAAGAAAAGAAGAAAAGATCATATCACAGGAAATGTGGTTACTCCACATTATTGTATGGAGGAAAAGTATGTGAACGTACAGTGGCGTATCTACTATAAGGACTTGAGAGGTGGTTAAAACCAGGTGGGAGTCCTGTACAATTCAGGGCGAGTGCATTTGTAAGGCACGCGAGGCTGACCCCATACCCACGTAGGGAATTAAGTGTTAGAATAAATGATCAGAGATAAAAGGCCAGGGTGTCCTTTTGTTGCAGAGGGTCTATGTTCCTGTTGCCGGCTGGTGACAGGAAACCTGCTGAGTGCTTATAAACGCCAACCAGTCTCCAACCAGACTTATAGGCTGTTGAATATCCAGTAGGAGCTTTGGCGATTGTTGAACTTGAAATTTCTGCAACTACCCATCGTATTATCTTACAACAAGGACTCCCAGGTGAAGAGTAAAACCTCTGGGGCATCTCTGACATTTTCTTGTGTTTCAAAATATTACACAGGAATTTTATGGGGGTATGAGGAACTACAGCCCTCATATACAGTGACTCTCCCGGTAGATAACTAAAGTGAACTCTGTAATATTTCATCCAGGAAGGACATTTATAAATTAGATAACTAAAGTGAACTAATTTAATATTCCATACAGGAAGAACATTTATAAATACATAATAACTTTTAGTTATTGGGCAGATTGTCCCAACAGTTTTAATTGTTCCTTTTCTGTAAACTATCTTGTCCTTATTTTCAAAGACCTGTCCACAAGCTATGAATGGACAGGCAAAATACATTGTAAATATTTGTTCAAAGAAAAACTTAACTGCTAGTTATTAACTTCTTTAATAGAAACTTAAAGTGTTTGATTGTTGTGTACCATCATTCATTTCTCCCCTAGACACTAGGTACACCATACACTAGAGCCAGAAGATTGACCGTGTGAGACCTAGGGAGGTAGCGTTAGGTTCTCTGCACATAATTCATCATCATCATCTATAGAGTCAGAGACCTACATTTGCTTGACCTCACACGGTTATAGCAGACACCTTTTCATTCTTTTTAGGATACCATCATAACCTCCCCAGCAAAATCAACTTTGCTACATAACTGTTACCAATATTAAAAACTGTAAATGATGTACATGTTACCAATATTAAGAGCTATAAATGATGTAACTGTTACAAATATTAAAAACTATAAATGATGTATCTGTTACCAATATTAAAATCTATAAATGATGTCACTGTTACTAATATTAAAAACAATAAAATATGTAGCTGTTACCAATATTAAAAACTATGAATGATGTAGTTGGTACTAATATTAACAACTATAAATGATGTGCTTGTTAGCAATATTATAAACGATGTGATTCTTCTAGCTGTTACCAACATTATAAACCATCAGCAATGTAGCCCTTTCCAATATTACAAACCATCAGCGACGTTGCTGTTATCAATACAGTTGTTACTAATAAAACGAAGCTATTCACGATGTAGTTGTTACCAACGATGTAGCTATTACCAACGTCCAATGCTATAAGCTATCCGCGATGTAGCTGTTACCAATGTCCAATACTATAAACTATCCTCGATGTAGCTATTACCAATGTCCAATACTATAAGCTATCCGAGATGTAGCTATTAACAATGTCCAATACTTTAAGCTATCCGCGATGTAGCTATTACCAATGTCCAATACTATAAGCTATCCGAGATGTAGCTATTAACAATGTCCAATACTTTAAGCTATCCGCGATGTAGCTATTAACAATGTCAAATACTTTAAGCTATCCGCGATGTAGCTGTTACCAATGTCCAATACTATAAGCTATCCGCGATGTAGCTGTTACCAATGTCCAACACTATAAGCTATCCGCAATGCAGCTGTTACCAAAGTCCAATACTATACTATCCGCGATGTAGCTATTACCAATGTCCAATACTATACTATCCGCGATGTAGCTATTACCAATGTTCAATACTACAGTATAAGCTACCCGCGATGTACCTGTTACCAATGATATAACTGTTACCAATAAACAATAATGTAAATTATCAACAATGTACTATAAACTACGAATGACGTAGGGAATCACTCATGATTGTGTGATCGTCAGTGTGTATTTTTGCCAGAACGCGTGACTGAGTTGAACAAGGCTCTCCTTCTCCCATATCAGGTCGCGTGACTTTACGAGATTCTCTAAGTAGCCGTCTAAGCAAACACAAGTCGGGTACATACGTCAGGTTTATGGCCTATTTGGGTAAGGGGGGGGGGGGGGGGGGGGGGGGGGGGGGGGGGTGGGGGGGGGGGGGGGGGGGGGGGGGGGGGGGGGGGGGGGGGGGGGGGGGGGGGGATCAGGGTTGTTTAATCTTTTATCTTTCACCGAATCACGTTCGCGAAGGTAGTAAAACCGTTTCGGAGGCAGTAAAAAATTTTACTGCACCGAAATCAGCATCTACCCACCCCTTTTTTTTCCAGTAACCGGGGTAAGTTACAGCCGCACAGGTGCTTCCTGATTCCCCCAAGGGTGCTGTCACCCCTCATTAATTTGTATAGGGTAACACGACTATTATAAGGCTTATTTAATCACTTGCTGTGTGTTCCTGCGGAAAAAAAAAAAATCTGTTGTAGCACTGTGTAGTAATCGTGATCACTTGCGTGTTCTTTTTGTAGAAATATTTAATCAGTGGCGGAACTACAATGTAAGGCGCCGCAGGGCAAACATATTTTTTTGTTTTTAAACTTTTGCCTCGTTTTGGCGAGGCGCGTCCTGTTCAACCTAGTCGGTTATATTAGGGCGCATGTCCAAATATAAAAGACCCTTAGGGCTGGAGTACATAGTAAGGGCAAACATTAAGTGGGGCCCCTCTTTATATAATGGATCAACAGCTATAAAACAATAAAAGGCAAATATGTATCAAAATGTAACTACTTACGTCATCACCAGTGACCTTCAGTACACCAGTTCAGTTTTATTTATATTTTTTTTTCGGGGTCGGAGTAGCTAAGGACAGAAAAAAAAGACCAACAGAGAAGTACTGCACTCACTAAACGTACAGGAACATTGGCTCCTAAATACCATCGCAATAAGGAAGCTGAAATTTTTCGGTCATATAAAAAGACATAAATAGTCTGGAAAAAACAGTGATGGAAGGCATGGTCCCTGCAAAAAGGGGAAGGGGTCGACCTAGACGACGGTGGACCCAGGACATCACAGAGAGTCTGAACTTGTCTTTGGCTGATGCAGGTCGACTTGCCCAGAATCGTGATGCGTTCAGAGCAGCTGTAATTGAGACAACGTTCTGGAAAGAATACGTCACATGATGATGAGTAGCTATGGGGTGTGGCGTCCGGCTCAAATTCTAGAGGTACCGGGTTCGAGTCCCAGTTGAGGGAATTTAATTTATAGAAATTTTTTTCAGAACCAGTGGTCCTAGTGCTGTCTTACTCCCCCTGGTCTCCTAGGTAGTGAGATCGATGCCTAGCCTTCTCGGATAAAGGCGAAAAAAAAAGGTCCCTAGTGCAAGTTGCGCACGTTAAAAATTCCTCGGCAGTTGGAAATCGTAAAGAGTAGGCCTATTAGGCCGCTCCCCTGGCAAAATTTAAAAATTAGAAAATAAATAAACAAACAACACACAAAGGTATGTTATCAAGCACTCAGTGAGAAATAAACAGGTAGAAGACTAGAAAACAAAAACAACAGAAGTGACAGGCCTACCGGGAATCGAACCAGGACCTTCCGAACGGCACCCACCGCCTAGCCACGGCAGCGAATCCGCTACTTTCCACTATTAGAAACCTACCCCACCACAACAATGTTTATAGAATGTGTGATTCCTATATACACATACTGGGATTTTCGTCGGTGCTACGGAGTTCGTGCACTGTGCTGAGATCCTCCTAGTGTGCTCTAATAGAGGAGATCGGAGCACTGATGGAGTTGTTCGTGTGAAATGAAGATAGTCCTTAAAACCAAACCAAACGCCTACAAACAAAATAAAATAAAAAATAACCTGTCACAAGAGACAGCAAAAATGGCTGCCCGCTATGACGCCATGTGTCGAACAAACTGGATCTCACGTTGAATTGTACAGTTAATGTGACATAACAATGTATGTAGTTGATTGTCTTTACTTTAACGTTTCATATAACTTAGTTGGACAGAAGTGAACAAATAACAATTTCAAAATAGGAAGTGATATTTCAATTACCCTGTGGAGGTGGTGGCGGTGTGTGTAAGAGTTCCTTCCGACCACTTCTTTCCGGGGCCCCATCGGTGCTGGGTCCCCCAGACGTGTCGGGTCCGTCCGGTCAGAAGTTACGCCACTGTCTCTAATTCTGCTGACAACAGGTTGTGATCGGGTATTAAACCTGCACCCTTATTCACCTAACTCAGAGGTTCCCAAAGTGGGCGGTATCGTCTCTCTGGGGACTATGTGAGGCTCTAATATAGGGGGACGGGGTAAAGGAAAAGGGGATACCAGGGGTGTTCAGTACTAAAGGGAGTGGTTCAGGATTTGTCTGGCTAAATTCAACAATATTACTTAATATAACGTTTGCATGTAAAAAAGCGATTCGATTATACAGGGGCCTGACGCGAGCGCTTAAAACAAGAACGTAGCCTAAACAAACCCTAACCCACCGCTTCTCCAAGTTTCTAACACACCTCATAGCAGAGATTCCCAACGTGGTGTGGGCATGCTGGGGTACAAGAAGTTTTTCAAGAGGTGCTGAGCACCATCTGGTATTAACTGCATTATCCTTTTCAAATATTGCGTAGCAGAGTTAGTGTGGAAAAAGTTATGGTGAGTTACTAGTGTACTCTCTTAAACTGTTGGTGAAATTAGGTTATACTGAATTACGTATTTAAATGTTTTGTTTGTTTTTTTTAAATTAAATAAATAAGTATTTCTGTGGCTTTATATTACAATACATTTTTTTTTAAAATAGAAATTTGTTATCACGCTTTTGAATTAGCAGTTACTCTTATATTTCACTTTTTATATGTTTTTAAATGTAATATAAGGGGAGGGGGCCGCTGGTAATGTGCTTTCGGATCCAAGGGAGCGCTGACTCGAAAATGTTTGGGAAACACTGGCCTATCTTGCATTCGCCGGAAGTATGTTTACTTACACGCGCTGATCCGGCTTCCCGTGAAAAGCCAGGATTGAAAAGGAACACAATGAATGAGATCAGTGAGACATCAAATATTTTGGTCATAAATAGGCAAAGGTAGTCCCATAACAGGTACTGCCGTAGGGGGAGTGAGGTGTTAGTGATTTCACCATACAATGTCCATTTTTTACCAAGTATGGTGGCCAGCGCTTGCCGTCTCTAAATCAAGACCAGAGTCAGGTATCCATTAACTGCTGGGCAGGCTGGAGTGTGTGTCTACCAGGTTTCGATGCCAGAACCCGACAACTTAGCCGCGAAAGGCAAGCGCTATAACTGCGCCCCTTTCCTCCCATCGGACGCTCATCACAGTGACAATAACATAAGTAAACAGAACAATACTTCACTTCGCACGTATACAGTTGTGGAAGTGCACCTCTGCCTGTGAGGCTAATTACGCCCTGGCTGACTCTTGAATCATCCGCACACTTCCAGGGATTTTCCCTGTGGTGAAACATGTTAAGAACCCTAAGCTCGGAGGAGTCAATTGAGCCCCAGACGTAACTCTGGCTTTTATCTGCCTGGCTGCATGCAAGACGATCTCACTATGGACCCATGATAGGCAGGGGGAGTTGAGAAATGGCTCTGTGTAGGATGTGACTATTCCTTAGGAGAGCCCAGAACCAGAGCACAGTAGTTTAGCTCTGTATATTTGGACAGCCCACTTGGATATCGGGTAATGCACAGTATGCCATGCGCTTCTTCCTCCTAGCTTGGGACCAGATGTGGTGATCCTTTAAATGCAAGCCAGGCTGGAGAAAGTGAAGCCCATGACTTCAACTCGACACATTTCGAAATGGCAAAAAAAGCCAAAGGAAAATCCTAGATCTACAGTGTAGATAATACCAAGGAGTCTTCAGCTTGGTATTGGCTGCAAAAGAGCGAGAAGCTCAGCAGCCCTAGTTAAACAACAACACATCCTGACAAAAATACACACTGACATATATAAGAAATTATTCCTACACTGTTCGTAGTTTCTTTGTCAGTTTTGGTAACAGTAATATGCAATGGGCAGGACACGGTTTTTCCACACTTGTACGCATTGCTGAGGATAGAGAGCAGAGGAGGACCCTGTCTGCTGATGCTTCCACCATGGCACCCCTACGACCCATGACGGGTTACGGGTTGAGATGATGATGAATATGTCATAGTTACAATAATACAGCAATGCACTGCAATGCGCATCAGAAATAGTCGCACTTCCTCTGTAGTGGTGTTTGATGGTATTGTATGATGGTGATATTACTAATTGTAATTGTATGAGGCCAGCTGTGAAGGCTCCTGAGATAAAATGTAGTTGTGAATTGTCAGAAGGCCTTTCTTGCTACCACTACGACCTCACACTTAATTTTTTTTTTAATGAATGTGGCTACGTAAAGTGTCTAGGGTTATGATATGTAGTGTGGTGTAATAGGTTATAGATATACCCACAGATATTTAACAAGACTAATAATATTAATAAATGTTAAAATACACTGAACTAACTCACGTGTGTAAAATTTTTTGATAGAATTACATTTATTTTGTTCTGGATCAATTTTTTTGGTTGACCAGAACTTAAAAGGATTTAGAGATTATGAAAGAAATGCATGGAATATTATATCATAAATGCAATAGTGTACATATATATGTACTATACTAGTTAGTTTTATTAAAATGTTCTAGTAGTCATCTACTTGGGGGATAGTTAATGTTTGTGCTGTTGGGGTGGCCTCATCACACCTGTCTATATTGACTACACAGTGTCCAGAAAATGGTGGGAATTTTTATGAGGGTATTAGTAACTACACAGCGTTGGTGAATGTCCAGCAGACCAGAGGCTCACTCATCTTGTAGTTGTAGCTCTGGTGCTGAAATCTTGTGGTCCCACCTCTCCGTGCTGGCGGGCAATAATGGTGGTCTCTGTCACAAGTACTGCACAGATACACTCGAGTAAAGTCACCAACTGAATAGACACTGCTTGGTTGACAACAGAAACTCACAGCTCTGCAATCAAAGTATGGGCCATGTGTCAAAATCTATTCTCTACCCACGTCTGGACACAACACTGACACAACAACCACATCATACAGACAGGTCAGATCTCTCTGACCAAACAGCACATTTACCATGGTGGGTTTTACATCAGATAGATCCTCCCAGACTATAGATTCTGAAAAATATTTATTAGTTGTCTGCCCTAAAAGAGGATAGGTAATATGTTTCATTATTCTCAACACTTGATCTGTCTTGCCTAACCCTTGCTGGAGTTTATGTACATTGTTGGTCCCTAGACCCTGACTGGGCGGGGGGGTCTAGAGCAAATCCCTACTTGTTTGTAAGGCTAGATTTCGATATGGCAGTATCAAATCACTCGAACATGAAACAATATTCAAAATATATAAGGAAATAATTTCAATCTTACCAGATTATGAATAAATAACACAGAATTGCTAGCAAAACTCAGCTGAGCTGCTGGCTATAGTATGGCGTCCCTAAACTTCTTACACTTTCTTTCATATGGAAATCACCACACTTTAAAATCTGTGTCTATCACTGAACAACTATTGAGAAATGACCCCAAATCCGCGTCTAAGCGCCGACAGTATGCTTGTCTGTGGCCAATCACTGCCTAGGTTTATTTGAATTTCAAATTTCCTACACTAAAGTCATTTCAGTCATGCTTCAGTCAAGTATGGATGGTTATCTGTTAGTCTGTCCGTCTCTACTTGTGTTTCTACAAAACTGTACTTGATTTTTGAACCAACCTTTCTCTCCCCTCCAAAATTTTGTCGTTAAAAGTTATTTTTAGACACAGCCACCACAATATCCCCTCTCCTCCATACCAAGTAGATTTGAACACCTGCGTCTCGAGGTCGTGTTTTTTTGTGCAAAATAGCGACACTTTTAGATTCAATACAGTCTGTCGATGATGTAAACTACACTGTCTTTTGTCATTATCTTCAATATTATCTATCCGTCTGTAAAATTAAGAACATATTAGTTCACTGCTCAGAATAGGCCATCCGGCCAACTAATTTTTATATTCCTAACATTAATTTTTGTAATATTCCTAACATCTGCGTTTAGCCGCTGAATTCAAATCAAGGGCTTGGTATCGCGCAAAAGCGTCCAATAAATGACTGTGGCGTAACATATCTATGGTCCCTTCTGCGAGTTGATGTCAACTTGGGAAACAATCCGTTTCCCCCCCAAAGCCTTTCTAGTCTCACGCAATCTTTCCAGTCATATTTTTTTTCTTTTTGATCCGCCGTTCCCCTCCTGTCTAGCAAGTCAATTATTATGGAGGATGATGACCCGCGGTCTAGGCGATCATGTACTATTCGCAGCCTACGCATTATGTTTTTATCCTTAAATGTTATCTTTGGATGTATTTTACCGTTGTATCTCTGTCAATTTCACTACATCCTCATAGAGCGCCAGATCGCCTATGGTGCTAAACCCCAGTGTATTGATTTTTTTTTTTCCTATGTGGAATACATGCAAGATAGTTCATTCTGGCACCCTCGCCAGAAAACCTCATTACCTAGTTACTGATCGACCTGAAAGGGCAGTTTTTTTCTCTGGAGCAGTCATCCTTCTGCGGGGAATCACCAGGAGGTAGCACAGTCTATGTCCACAGAGCCAGGACAGCTCTCAGTCTATAGTACAGTACTAGGATTATTCACATTTTGGATTTATTTTCACATTCTAGGAGGCACATCATTTACTGCAACCCGACAAGCTAAACACGGGATTAACTACAGTGTCTATCTGTGTAGTAGTCTCACATGTGAGAGTGGTGTCCCGTTCAGTGTCGTGACTGGGTGTAATGTTGGTTCTATGTTCTATGTAAATTTACTTTGTTACTTCATGTGTGATGAAATTATGATTTAATTTGGGGTGTTTTTTTTTTCCCTCAAATTAGACAGGCAGATAATATTGTTTTCATTATCTACCTGATTAATATACCTTAATGGTGGTCCGAAAAGAGAAACTGAATGTCCATTTTGCCTTTCACAACCTTCCCGTTTTCACTTGACCAACCAAATGGATTGACCACGCCACTATGATGGGAAACAATGGAAAAAAAACCAGCCCTAAGTGCTAGGGTAATGGCCACTGAAGACGGTCTGTGGCTAAGGACGGAAGAAGAAGAAGAAGATTTTCCCAATTAATTCTTTGTTCCTCTCTATATTCGTTGTCAAAATCATAGACAACGTGGGCAATTACGTAATAAAAGTGTGGAGGTGAACCCTGGATAGAGGTCATTCAGGAACACTATGTCTGGGCTGTTGTATGTCACTCAGTCATTACGCTTAGTGATCCCGTGTATCATAACACTTCTGCATTTCATTAAATTGGAGGTCCAACTGAATGCCTTTGCCTTTCCTTCCCTTCACTGACCCCACCACGCCAATGTGGAACCAATGAAAAGAACCAGACAAGTGCTAGTGGAACAAGAGATGAGAAGAATGGGAAGAAGACTGGCCATGGATATGACAAACACTGAGGAAACCTGATGGTAGCATTACATGAGGAAACCTGATGGTAGCATTACATGAGGAAACCTGATGGTAGCATTACATGAGGAAACCTGATGATAGCATTACATGAGGAAACCTGATGATAGCATTACATGAGGAAACCTGATGATAGCATTACATTAGGAAACCTGATGGTAGCATTACATGAGGAAACCTGATGATAGCATTACATGAGGAAACCTGATGCATTACATGAGGAAACCTGATGATAGCATTACATGAGGAAACCTGATGATAGCATTACATGAGGATACCTGATGATAGCATTACATGAGGAAACCTGATGATAGCATTACATGAGGATACCTGATGATAGCATTACACGGCAGTCGCTTTTGGAATCCCCACGTTAACAGGGGTAAGGGCAGAACGAAAAAACACGCGGAGAGGAGAAATGACGACTGATATGACATGGATAAGGAGGGTATGGAGAGACCTTGAGCTGATGGAATGGGACATGACAACTTGGCGTGACCTTGATGACGGACTATATTCTGTGGGCAGGTGATGGATAATGAATTGAACGAATGGACCAAACGGTTTTCGTGTTTTTTTTTTCTTTATTTTTGTTACGTAATAAATCTTTTCCCCAGTAATCCTTTAATTCGCAACTTTTATCGTGATGAATTTTTCGTTAAGACTGACATATTTTACACTCTGGACAGCTTGAAAATTTTGTAAATTATTAAGAATGTGTCTTCTTTATGTAATGTTTGCGCTGTTTGTAAAGGCATTAAGCTAAGATTAAGTTCATTTTCAAGATTTTGACATTTCTCCTACACGCAGGCTGTCAGTAATCTTGAATTTTATAGGCTCTGTAATACAGGAAATAGCTGCCATGACGTTTTTTTTTTCTATTATTATGAGTAGCAATAATCCCACTATCTTCGAGGCGTCTTTCAACGTCGTTGTGTGTGTATGTGTGGGGGGAGAGAGAGATTTCCAAGACAGCATCTCCGGCTAATTCCATTTACCGGTAATATTATAATGATTTAATTATTTATTTTTAATTTACTTTTTATTATTAATTTTAATTAGCTCTCGCACTCCGTCTCTTCTGCTTTTGTTCGTTTCTCCCTGAAGAAGGCCTTATGTGCGTAACGTAGCAATTCTCTTTGTCCTTAGTCCTAGTAATACGCCCGTTCTTTTGTTGTGTGCTTTGCTCAATGCTGGTCTTTTAATTTATAGATTTCTTTAAGCTTGGTTGGTTTTCCGCACATCGTTCTTAATCTCATACTGTATCTCTGAGTCTGGTGTGACCCGTACGGAGACCAAAGATTATTGCTTGTTCTTTTCTGTTCAGCGTATGATAGGCGACTTTTTTACGGCAAACCTGGAAGTTTTGATTCCCATTTTTAATGCACAGTGTGTTTCAAAACTATAATATATACACTTTAAACATGTGTATTTCATGAACAACATACATAATTTTATTTATTTATTTTTAAACCACATTTGAAAGACAATTTTTTTCACAATGAAGTAATTTTGTTTACTTTTCAGATACATAACAAATGACGGAGGATGCTTAATTAAGTTTTGAAGAAAGAAAGAGACTTCTACAAGAAGAGTACATCATTTGGTCAGAGATATCGCTCATGTATTAATGCTGATGGTTGTAATTTTTAACTTACTTACTTACTAAGTCGTTCCTCTTCTACCGTGAGGTGTAGACGTTTGGAAGAGAGAGCGCCATACTATTCTATCGGCTGTCTTCTTCCTGGCTTGGTTCCATTCTAGTCCTCGGTCCTTCAAAGATTGTCTAATGTTGTCCTCCCAGCGGACTTTGGGTCGTCCTGGAGGTTTGGATCCCTGGCTCGTTTCCCATGCTTGCCGTGGTAGCCGATCTTCTTCCATTCTGCAGACATGACCAAACCATCTCAGTTGGGACTGTTCTACTTGGGTCTGCAGGGGTTGGGTTTTTAGGCCTTGACGTATCGTTTGGTTGCGGGCCATGTCTCTTCTTGTTACTTCAACCACCTTCCTCATATACCTCATTTCTGAGGTTTGGATCTGGCTTTTGTGGGTTGTAGTCATTGCCCATGACTCGCATCCATACGTCAAGACTGGGACATAGGTGGAGCGGTATATAGCCATCTTCGTCTTCTTACCAACTTCTCTTTTGCTGAGGAATCCTCATTTTTAACAATTAAACTAAATGTATGTTACTGTGGAAAAAAAAATTGTCTATCTCTTAGCTATAAAATATGTTAAAGAAAATTAAAATTGTGTATGCTGTTCATGAAATATAGTTTTAAAGTGTATGTACATCATTTTCAAACACCTTGTATATGCTTTTAATAAGCATCTTAGTCTCTTATGTTATGCGTTTATCAGTTTCAATTAGTTTCCTGAGACAACAATTCAAGCTGCAACATTCTCTATAATAACACATTAGCCCGACTACACTACAAATCAAATGAAATGCTTTAGTGCAGACCTTCACACAATAAAAAAGACATTTAATTTATTCATAATAGATATATCAAAAAAGCTGTTTAACCTTTTTTCTACCTATACAGGGCAAGTTGCGACAAGATGTTTTCAAGTACAATCACAGAAGGATTGAAATGGTATGGCTAGATCAACCAAAGTGGAGCTGAGGGGGGGAACACCTGACTAGTACCAATGGAACAATATGTCAGACGACACTATTGTTTGACTTACTTACTTAGTCGTTCCCCTTCTACCGTGAGGTGTAGAGGTACTATTGTTTGACACTGAAAAAAAAACCAGATGATAGTATTACAAGGCAGTCCTAGCTCTGGAATCCCATGGGTAACATAAAAGGAGGTAGACTTAAAAGATGCGGCGAAGGGAGTTAAACAAGGACTAGAAGAAGTCACTATACGGTGCAGAATATTGGAGAGTTAACAGAAAAAGAAATGTCAAAACTGTCATTTTTCCACACAACCTGCCTAAGGAAAGTTCTTCGAATTTTCTGGCCGAACATTATCACCAACCAAGAACTTCTAACTCAGAGCCAGCAAGAAGATGCGCACGACCAAAGCAGGTAGACGCTGGAATAGAGTTGGTCACATCCTCAGAAGAGACCCTTATACCATCATCAGAACTTTCATGCTATGGACTCCAGAAGGAAAGCGAAAGCGAGGCCGGACAAAAGCTACCTGGCAGAGAACAGTGGAGACAAGAGATACATGCATGAACCAGAGATGGGGTACTGCACGGAGGATGGCTGCCGACCGAGCAACGTGGAGTTTTCTGCTACCCTACAACACCACCAGGCGTGATAGTCACTGACTGCTTGGTCAGTCATCGGACAAGGACCAAAGAAGAAAGAAGAATATGACAATGAGACATGGACATCATCTGAACGGATGCCACATTACAGGAAACATTATACTGCAAATGGAGCGTAAAGGTAACTGTAAGGAAAATCATGCACTGAGAAAACGAATCGAATAATATTTCGTGCATACTTTTCTTCTGGATGTTTACGCAGACTATCGCTAGTGCTAAATAACGTAGCTTTAAGCGGTTGAAAAGACAAACGACGCAGTCACGCAAGGGGGAGGATGTCAACGTGACCCATCGATAAGCTTCTCATATTTGTTTGTATTTGTGTGGACAGGACTTTAAGAACAAGCTTCCTAGCACAATATTTTCAAGTATGTATTTTTGTAATCCCTTTTCATTAATAAACTTTTCTTTAAATAATCATAGCGTCCAACTGGCTAAGCGCTTACGGAGGCATTTTCCGGGTTCGATGAAACTGGTAGCGTCACGCTTCACTCTACTCAGCTGTAAATGGGTACCTCACTCTGCTGTTTAGTTAATGACGGCAAATGCAGCAAGGAAGGGAACTGGATACCCCACTAGTACAAAGCTGGACCTAGTATGGGGAAGTCTTTACTATCTTTACCTTTTAAAAAATTATCTTAACATAAATAATACGCTAATCTGTTAACATATACCACAGGTAGGCCCTCAGGACACCAAGAGAAGTGCCAGCACCACGGAATGTTATTCCCCGATCTACAATGTACAAATACGAGTTTTACCGCGATCCACTGCTTTCGAAAACAAGGAATCCAGTTATTTAGAAGGGATGTCCCTTTGCTGAAAACAAAAAAAAGATTCGTGCTAGATTTTGTCCCAAAGTCGGTCTGTATGCCACCAGTGTATTAATTTCTATTTTTACATAATTATCAATTTGTGATTCCATACATTCCTTTCGCTACCCGTTTAAAGCCAGGAAATAAGAAATTAACCGACTCATTTATTTTTGTTGTAATATAAATAAATAAGTATATTTCGGAATATATGTTGCCCTAATTTAACAGGCAGCTCAATCCAACCTGCAAGTCTGGAAGGAAGAGCTGGAGAAAGAAATGAGGTATCTGAGGAAAGTGGTTGAAGTAACAAGAAGAGACATGGTCCGCAACCAGACGATCCGTCAAGGCCTAAAATCCCATCCGCTGCAGACCCAAATAGAACAGTCCCAACTAAGATGGTTTGGCCATGTCTGCAGAATGGGGAGAAGATCGGCTACCACGACAAGCATGGGAAACAAAGAGCCAGGGATCCAGACCTCCAGGACGACCCAGAGTCCGCTGGGAGGACAACATTAGACAATCTTTGAAGGACCGAGGACTAGAATGGAACCAGGCCAGGAAGAAGACAGCTGATAGAATGGTCTGGCGCTCTCTCTTCCAAACCTCTACACCTCACGGTAGAAGGGGAACGACTAAGTAAGTAAGTAATTAACAGGCACTCTTTGGACATTTATTTTTATATATAGTTAGCAACAAAACCAGATAACAAGTTGTTTTTTAGTTTGTCCTAAAATACAAGATGAACCGTGTGGGTAAAGCTGAAATGTTAGCGTCTCGCCAAGAAAGAGACTAAATTTATCGGGGAAAAATTATATATATTTTTAAATATGCTTCGTATATTATTGTGTACGATAAGTGTGTGTGATCCGTCTGTACTCGTCCATCTACGTAACCTAATTCATCTACTTATTATCTGCTATACGAACATCTTGCCATTTACCACTTTGTATACACTTGTCAAGTCTATTAACCTGTGGTATTCTAATTAATTCACGATGATGGCGTTTCGTTCATCTTTGACTTGCATACTTAGCGACGATACGTTACTATCCGAATGTGTACATTTTAAAGACACACACACAAAATGTCTTGAAATTCCCTTTCTGCAATATGCCAAATACAAAATAAATAGAACGACTACGGTTTTCCCACTTTTATTATCTGTCCTGAAAGGGGCAAATTTGTAAGGTATGCAATTTAACTGGCTGGGGGGAACGGGAGAAAAAAGGCCCCTCATATCAAGCCCCAATTTAACTTGTTCGTCGTGAAAACCTCTATTGTTCGCTTTAGTGGTTTTAAAAAAGGAAGAACAGCTGATAGGAATGACGGTGCACAATAATTAATATCACTAAGTATTCATGTTACAAACGGGCGAGAATAACACGAACAGGATATGACCTGGGGAAGATATATGCAAGGGGGGAGGGAGGAACGGATGTTTAAAGATAGACTGAACACGACACCTACAGGTAAACCCGTTGGCTCGCAAGTGGCGCACATTAAGAACACAAGTAGTCTAACTGCCCTCCATGTTAACATCTCTTTAGGTCTCTGCTATATTTTTCTCAATAACAAGTTTATTCACCGAGAAAATATTCTAGGATGGGTTTCGGGTACGCATTAACGATTAAAGACATACTTGGCTATTTTTAAGAGAACTTACATAAACCGAGACAGACAAGGGTTAGTACTAAAACAAACAGACAAACGACCAGGGGCTGTGGAGTCGGAGTCGCTTGTTTTTAGCGGAGTCCGAGTCGGTAAAAAATGTCCCGACTCCGACTTTTACGAGACTTAAGCCCAGGCAGAAAAGATAAGAATGGAAAATTGCTTAGTTATATACAAGAACAAATGAAGAGATGGGCAGAACATTTTGAGGAAATTATCAATAGACCAGCTCTAACTAATCCTCTTTGCTGCTGTGAGCTCGTGTTGTTGTAGGATGTATTCCTCTGCTGTTGTAGGCGCGTAGTGGTAGTTTATCGGGCTCCTTTCTCATGAGGTGATCAAACCACTTAATTTTCTACCGTCTGCTACACTGATTTTTGTCTACTTCTTTGCATCAGTTCCACATTGGAGATTCCATCATACAGTTTCAATCCGTCTACTCTACACAATCACCCAGTTATAAAAGTCTGAAACTTCTTGTTTAACATAAATATATTTCAAGAGCCGCGGTAACGTAGTGGTTAGTGTGCACTGGCTTCCTGGTTTGATCCCCAGTTGAGGTGGGATTTTTCTAGACCGCAAACGGCCCAGCCTCGTGAACTGTGTACCGAAGCAACTCTGGGAAGGTTAAAGGCATCCGGTGTGATGCTGACCACATCACCCCTAGGATGCCGATGGTCAAGAAAATGTAAGACTAATCACCATATTCCCAATATGCCTCACTGGGCATGTAACCGTATCCTTTACCTATCTTATTTTATATTTCCTATGAACCAGAACAAGCTGTTAATAATTATGTTCAGTTCGTGATCACAACACAATCCCCAGGTTTTAAGGAGCTGATGTAGAGAAAAAAAATAATAACGTGACATCTTGTGTTCAGGTTAGCACGGTATTGACGGCTACTGTTTTACGGCCGTTAGTTAACTCGACACAAAATCCGATAATCTCTGCACTTTATTTATAAAAGCTGCCTCATCTTTCGCAAATCTGTGAGCAACTTTCTATATAATTTATGCTGGTTTTGTGGACACGGCATAAAAATAAAGAACATATTAAAAATTGTTTCTGTCATTTTTTTTTTGGGGGGGGGGGGGGGGGGGGGTTACGAATATACAGTATCACACTTTCAATATTAACGTTCTATTTTTAAAAAAAGTTTCAATTATTGGTGTGGGTTATTTCAAAAGAATTATTTTCACTATGCATACTGCTCTCAAAAGCACTCCTAATTCATGTACCTCTAACGACCAGTTTCCTATATTTTGGTCCTATTACACACATTAAACATAGAACTGTTGTTGTTGTTGTTACTGATCCAGCGGCGCTTCGGCTCACGCCCTTAGGCCCAATGCCATGTTGTGATATCTGCATATTTTCGCAAGCTGTTTTGTTTCGCCGTACAAGGTGTTCCACTTATCTGACCTGGGAGGAAGGAGCATTTTCCTAACATCATCGAGTGCAAATATATAACTAAAATGATATGTTTATTTATTGTAAAAAGACATACTTTTGAATCTTTTTTTCCCAGCATATTTAGTGAACCAAAATTAATGTGGTGCGAGACTTTGGAAGGTGCGGTGGTGTCGTTCGAAAGGTCATGAGTTCGATTCCCGTTAAGCCTATCACTTCTGATGTTTTTCTGTTGTCTAGTCTGCTACTTCATTTTTTTCTCAAGACTGCCTGAAACATACCTTTGTGTATTATTTTTGTAGTGCTTGTTAAGGGGCGCAGGCATTCTAAAACGTTAAGCCCTGTGCCAGATATGGCCAGTTTGTCATGTGCATTCTTTCCCAAAAACGAATACAGCAAAATTAACAGATTCATTTCAACCTATAAATCATGGACACATTTAAATTCAGTGTATGTACGACAGTTAAATAAAATTACTCGCATCCATACGTCAAGACTGGGACATGGGTGGAGCGGTATACAACCATCTTCGTGATGTTGCCAACTTCTCTTTTGCTGAAGAAATCCTCGATTTATGGTAAAGGAATCGCCTGAGTTCCCTAAAGGAATCGCGTGAGTTCCCTAAAGGAATCGCGTGAGTTCCCTTCAATCCTGTTTGACGTCATGAAATTAATGCGTGGTATTTGTTTTAAAAAAGTAATTAGTTAATATATAATTAATACGATCCAGGTAGGAAAGATAGAAAAAGTTTGCAGGTAACTCCTGGTGGGAAGTCCATAATGACAAATGCTTCCCACACTGTCGAAAGGTAGTATCCTAAGATTGGCCACCTAAAAAAAACGGGAATGAGAAACATAAAAATAGGAACAGGGAATGTCAGAACGTTACATCAGAAATTAAAACCTGACAATGTATTTTTAGAAGCAAGTAATATGAAACTTGCTAAACTGAGAATGCTAAAGCCAAGACTGACAAATGACAAGAACTTGAAGAAATACAAACATACATTCTAACACCCAAGGAAAACAAAGTCTGCACGAAGAGCTGGAAAGTTGACCAAACAACTAATAAGAGTAGTGTATTATATATATAACCTTACTTGCTACCACATATCTATATATCTCAGTCAGAATTATTCTGGAATAGTGTGGTGACTACGTTATGTGTCTAGGGTATGTGTATGATGAAGTGTAAGTCACAACAACAGACAGATAAACAATTTAATTTAATCCACTACGCTTAACAACACTGTGACACTCACATACATATAACACTCTATGAGAATATCTTAAAGAAGTCACTCGTAACGTTTCAAATAACAATATGTATTCATTACTGGCATGAATGAATATGTGTCCTGATTCAACTACAAGGGAACCAGGAATCACAATCAATTTAAATTACAAGTTATGTACAGAATGTATTTAATATGAATATTGTAGTGACATATATTATTACAAATGTTCTATGTGTGTCAGTTGTGTAGTAGTAAAATGAGGTAATACTGGTTTTGTTTTGTTCAAGCTCTGTTGGTATTTGTCATCATGACTTCAATAGTTTGTCTTTAGGGACTAGTATTGGCGATGTTCACAGTTCCTGATTTTAAGATAAGTAAATTCCCCTCTGAATAGTATTTTTATAAAGTTATTTCAAGATGAGGGGACATAATGTTGAGCTCAGCTGGCCAACTCTGCTTATCTTGAGTGATGGCGGCAGGAGAGGACTCCTCTGCTCGAATTCTCTTCTGGGCTCTGGAGACACCTCACTGATAGCTAAAAAGACCAAGGAGTATGCTGTCCGACTCTGGATTCAGCAAATCTCTGACCAGATGCTGCTCAGTACCATCAAGACCACTGTCCCTGAAATCAAGAAGGATGTACCTTCTACTTCATAACTAATTTACATTTTCTTTTTACACTGATCACAATACATCACAAACATTGCGTTCAGAGCGTTAGGCCAACAGTCAGCTTCATCTGAAATACTTTATACCAGCATTACCATCCTTAATGGTCACTACGCCTCTGCACTTCCAGCATTATTTCTTTCTAGTCAATCATCCAGGTGTCAGTGTACTGTTTGGCCATTCCATGCCGTTTTACTTCTCTCCGACACCCTCTGTTCAGGCTGGAGCATTTTAGGCTTTACCTCACGTTTGCCACTGAACTACACATATATATACAGGCATAAATCAACAATTCACATTCAATTTTCATTAAAAGATATTAAATGGTTCAAGCTTACCACAATTCATACGAATAACACAGATACGTTGATTAGCAATGAATTCTGGCACAAACTGGCACAAATTTCCATCTGCTTATGTTCCAGGCTTTTATTGAGCCAAAATATAAGCTGGCTTCAACACAGTGATGCTTTATCCTGCTATTTTAAACAAGTGGTTTCGAACTAACGCTCCCAAGTGTGTATATCAGCGAGACTGGCCAATGAGCCACGTTTCGACAAGTGTTTGAAAAAATGTTACCTTTTCCCGTCTCCCCTAACAACCAAGATAGTATTTATAGCCCGACCAATCGTGGTTAGGCTTTCATTTGTTGCGCTCCAATCAATTTGGAGTTTACATGGTAGGCTATTTCTGTAACGTAAATTTTTTTCAAACACGTTAAAAAAAAAAATTTATGAGCAGAAATGATTTTATGCTGTCAGGCACCCCCAATATTTTATTTTGGGTATAATTTATTAATTCCTGGACTATTTGCGTAACGTTTTACATATTATTTGTCAGCAAGCCCTAAGGAACCCAAAAATACTAATTTAAAGGAGCTACGTGGCTGCGTTCAAAATATGCAATTTCTTCTACCTCCTGTTTGGAAGATGTGCTGTCTGGGTACTGTTATGTTTTCAACCGTAAACCCATCTAATGTTATCTTTTCTAATAAGAGTTTGTTATGATTTATAAACCTAACTCTGGGAAAGGGTAGTGTATTTTATCACTGTCCGTCTGAAAAAGTTAGTGCTTGTAGACTTACACGCGTGATGCCAGCATTTGTATATCGCGCGTCGCGTGTTGCATGCGTTCCTGATTTTCGGCCCTCCCCTCTCGCTATCCTTTTGTCCATCTGTTCGTTCGTTTTGGTAACGTAATATAATTAATGTTAGGATTAATTTAGGTCATTACGCAGTAGCTCTCAATTTTTTTCCAAGAAATACAGCACACGTTTCATTGAAGAAGGCGGGTAATAATACAGTAAGCTTTTATATCAACGTGAAAGCGTTACAATTTGCAGACGAAGCAGAAAACAAGGGGGATTTCGAGTACATTCTTTGTGACAGCACTGTTATTTTACCATTGCTCTTCTCTTTATTAATTTTATTTGTTAGGCTTCATATTTACCTAATAATTTATATATGTGGATTAGAATATTTCATGACACCTCCCCTCTTAAAACAGACATTATATGTCAGTCCTTTATTCTATATACACATAGAGAAATTTATTATTATTTCTGGGGTTTACGGTGATTCTCATCACACGGATGGCGGCTTAAAAAATCCGCTCCCAGATTGGTTTTTCCAGATATATATTCAATGCTAAAATTATATGGAGCCAGAAGCAAAGACCATCGGAGTAACCTAGAGTTCTCATGCTTAGCCTGTGCTAAAAAACGATAAAGGTTTGTGGTCAGTTTGCAACTTAAATGCCTTCCCATATAGATAAATATTGAATTTCTTTATTGCCCATATTACTGCAAGACATTCTTTTTCGCTAGTTGAGTAGTTGATTTCAGCTTTATTCAACTTTCTGCTAGCATATGCCACTGGGCTTAATTCCCCATCCAATGCATCTGATTTCTGTAGTAAAGTTGCACCTAACCCAATATTACTTGCATCCGTCCTTACTATGAATTCTTGACTTAAGTCAGGTAATTTCAAAATGGGTTTACTTGTGAGCTTTTCCTTCAATTCTTGGTAAGTCATTTCACATTGTGGTGTCCATGTAATGCGATCTGGAAGTCCTTTACGTGTCAATTCAGTTAACGGTGCACATATGGAATTAAAGTTTTTGATATACTTCTGGTAGAGAAACCACATAATGAGACAAAGGATCTCACGTCCTTCTTGGTTTGTGGTCTCGGGGCTTTCTGTAGTTTCTCTAAATTCTTTGGGTCAGGGGTCATGTTTCCCTGATAAACTGTGTGTCCCAAAAATTCCAATTCTTTACATCCAACGCAACATTTGGTTGGTCGGGCTGTTAAATTTGCCTCCCTAAGTCGATCAAACAGCATGTTCAGAGAGTCAATGTGTTCCTCAAATGTTTCTGTTGCTATAAGGATATCATCCATAAAATTTGTTATACAGGGATTATTCAGAGGATCCAATAATTTTCTCATCATTCTAGAGAAGACACTAGGCGCATTCTTCAATCCAAATGGCAATCTATTAAACTCATAGTGTCCTTCTGAGGTACTAAAAGCTAGGTATGGTCTAACCTCAGGCTTTACTGGAATCTGATAGTATCCTTTACTCAGATCCACTTTTGAGAAATATTTAGCTTTATTTAGTCTGGCAAACAGCTGATTTGTATCCGGCAATGGATCCACCTGTCCTTCTGTAATAGCATTCAGTCTCCTGTAATCTATACAGAGTCTATGTTCTCCAGAGGGCTTCCTTAAGAGTACCACCCCGGAACTATACGAAGACTCACTGTGCGAAATAATTCCTTCCTTCAATAGATAGTCTATCTCTTCCTTCAAAGCTTTTTCCTTAGCAAACGGAATCGAATATGGTTTCATACAGACAGGTGTGGAGTCTATGAGTTTCATATCATATTCCAATAGGTTTGTATGCCCTGGTCGGTCTGTTAACACCTCTGCATGATTATTTAGAACCTGTTGCACTCTCTCTTTCTGAGTTTTCGTTAAATGTGTACTGATTTTCACCTGTGCTGCTGTCTCACAGGGGTGTAATGGATATTCAAATGATGAAAGTGGTTCCTTTTTCATCTCCATGGCGATGGACAAGGTCAACAAGTGTGTCTCTTCCTGATGTTCTCTTTCCAAATATTTCTTCAGGAGATTCACATGATAGATTTTTTCTTTCCCCTTCTTATCTATCTTATAATTTGTTCTAGAGACCTTCTCTAGAACTGTATATGGACCCTGCCATCCAATTTGTAACTTATTCTGACTCCCGGGCAAAAGAAGCAGTACTTTCTCTCCCACAGCCAAATTTCTGTCTTTCGCCTTCCTGTTATAATAGGCAGCATGTTTCTTCCTGGCTTGTTTTCAAATTTTCATTGGCAAGTTTCCAGCCAGTTTTCAACCGAGTGGTCAGCTCATTCACATATTGGTATGAAGATGTAATGTTTTCCTCTGCCTTTTCATCAGTCCACGTTCTTAACATAGCTACATATGGACCTTTAATTGTGTGGACCTATTTGTCCATGCACCGGTATGGTCTCTTCCACTCGAAGCTTTATAGTGATGATTTTTCCTCCCAGAATTATCATTCACAAAACGACCGCTACCAATTTTTCTTTTGGGGCTTTCTCCCCTCTTAAAATTCTTGATGAGAGATTTCCTCCCTACATCCTCTTCCTCCAGTTTGTTTAAGTCCGATTGAGGGATTTTCGGGCTTATCCTGGGGGGTAAGACATCTTTTTGCACTCTCCGCATAGTGGCCATTGTAAAACAGTTAAGTGAAGCTTGTCCGTGAAAAGGGGCTTCCCATTCCATTTGGTCCACTTTATCAAATCTATTTTTCTTTTTATTATCAGGCCTAATTTTGCCCCGTGGCGTGTCCAGGTCCTGATCCATGTTCCCACTTGTGGGTGTTCCCTCATGTGCTATGCTACACCTTTCTACAAAATTCTCAATGTCCCATCTTGCTTTGGGCCAATAATAATTGTGAGCCACCTTTTGAATGATGGTACCTATTTTCTCATGGTCCCCATCTGGTTTCACATGTAGGCTCCTTATTAAGTCTGTCCTATATCTTTTTGGAAGAACCAGCTGTCCGTGACCATTGGATCTAGCTCCAGTCTTCCTATACATCAACTTGTTTTTCATGTAAAAATCTCCCTTGCCTGGAGGTGTATGACAAGTTGACAATTTTCTGAAACAAGGCTTGAGTGTTTTATCCCCAGCCTGTGCCTTCCTCATCTCTTCTGGAGTGGTATCTAACATAATATCCTCCTCCTGTCTTGAGGTCGACCTGACCTGAAGGGTTGCCATATACACAGGTTTCCTTCTGCAACGGTCAGTGTCATGATTGTCCATCTGACAATTCTTACACCACCTTTTTCCTTGGTTGAAAGATTTTCTTTCATCATATTTCCTTTCATCGAATTGTGGGAATTTATTTTTATTGTCATACCGTGGCCTATCAAATTGGTGCTTACCTTTATTTTGATCCTTAGGATCAAATTTATTAAAGTTCTGTGGTGCCCTAAAGTTGTCCACCTGTTTCTTTTTATTACCTGTTACCTCTGCTTGAGCTGCTTGATCCCTTTCAGCAACATTTAGCAACTCACCCAGCCTCTCTGCACCTTGTTCCATGAGAAACTTTCTCAGGTCTGGAGCCATGGACTCTCTTAGTTGCTCTATAAGGACCATTTCCTTAAGATCTTGGGTTTTCCCCAGAGAAGTCCATTTCTCCAAGTATGTCTCTATTCGTGCAGAGAACTGGTGATAGGTTTCACCTGACAGTAGTTTAGCATTCCTAAATTTTTTTCCTATAAAATTCTGCATTCTTTTCATACCTTAACAAAAGAGCCTGCTTTAGCATGTCATAATTTTCCTGATCACCTCTGCTCATTTTTGCAAAAACTTCATAAGCTGCCCCACGAAGTCCCTGAGATAACTTTAAGCTCCACCTTTCTCTCTCTAACCCATACGTGGTAGCTAATAGTTCATACCTATTTATATAGCTCTCAATATCATCGTCTTTCTCAACAAAATGATCTAAATGAAAGTTCATAGCTGAGGTTGAGGCTCCTTGAGTAACCGTAGCATCAGAGGCAAAGGGACTGGCACCATTTTCAGGAGCATGGCCTTGAAACTCAAACTCCCTTAGTCGTAACTCATGTTCCCTTTGTAATCTTTTATCTTCTGCTTCCCTTTCTGCAGCAAATTTCCTCTCTTCCCTTTCTGCAGCTAATTTCTTCTCTTCCTTTCTGCAGCTAATTTCTTCTTCTTTTCTGGCTTTCTCTTCTGCAGCTAATCTTCTCTCTTCCCTTTCTGCCTCAATCTGCAACCTCTTAGTCTCAGCCTCAGCTTGCAACCTCTTAGTCTCAGCCTCAGCTTCAAATTGTAACTTCTTAATTTCCCTGTCAGCCTCTAACTTTCTTTCGGCTTCTTTTTCTAATCTTCTTTCTTCGCGTTCAATAAATTTGTCACATTCCGTTGTGACATAGGCAACCATAACTTGCCCATCTAATCCTAACTCTTTTGCAGTCTGAACCGCAGCAGATCGAAATTTGGCCAGGTCCGCCATTGTCTATCAGGTAAGTTTATACAATGTCTAACCAACAATTTAATCTCTAAATATATCTAATGGACAACACAGGCACCGTGAGCTCAACCTTATTTAATTCCACCCAAGGATACCTTTTAATTCTTATATTCCCTGAAGTGAATTACCCCCAATATTTTTAATAGGAAAGATTCAAAATCCCAAGAGCGAGACCCCAATATATGTGGTGAAGTGGGATGTTATAAATATTTATAGGGAACTTAGTGTACTGACTGAGATCAGCTGTGAAGGTATCTATATCTATTAAGAGTAGTGTATTATAGATAACCTTACTTGCTACCACATATCTATATATCTCAGTCAGAATTATTCTGGAATAGTGTGATGCTACGTTATGTGTCTAGGGTATGTATATGGTGAAGTGTAAGTCACAACAACAGACAGATAAACAATTTAATTTAATCCACTACTCTTAACAACACTGTGACACTCACATACATATAACACTCTATGAGAATATCTTAAAAGAGTCACTGATAAACTTTCAAATAACAATATGTATTCATTACTGGCATGAATGAATATGTGTCCTGATTCAACTACAAGGGAACCAGGAATCACAATCAATTTAAATTACAAGTTATGTACAGAATGTATTTAATATGAATGTTGTAGTGACATATATTATTACAAATGTTCTATGTGTGTCAGTTGTGTAGTAGTAAAATGAGGTAATACTGGTTTTGTTTTGTTCAAGCTCTGTTGGTATTTGTCATCATGACTTCAATAGTTTGTCTTTAGGGACTAGTATTGGAGATGTTCACAGTTCCTGATTTTAAGACAAGTAAATTCCCCTCTGAATGTTATTTTTATAAAGTCATTTCAAGATGAGGGGACATAATGTTGAGCTCAGCTGGCCAAATCAGCTTATCTTGCGTGATGGCGGCAGGAAAGGACTCCTCTGCTCGAATTCTCCCCTGGGCTCTGGAGACACCTCACTGATAGCTAAAAAGACCAAGGAGTATGCTGTCCGACTCTGGATTCAGCAAATCTCTGACCAGGTGCTGCTCAGTACCATCAAGACCACGGTCCCTGAAATCAAGAAGGATGTACCTTCTACTTCATAACTAATTTATACTCTCTTTTTACACTGATCACAATACACAGCACAAACATTGCGTTCAGAGCGTTAGGCCAACAGTCAGCTTCATTCTGAAATACTTTATATTCCAGTATTACCCCTTCTTAATGGTTACTACGCCTCTGCACTTCCAGCATTATTTCTTTCTAGTCAATCATCCAGGTGTCAGTGTACTGTTTGGCCATTCCATGCCGTTTTACTTCTCTCCGACACCCTCTGTTCAGGCTGGAGCATTATAGGCTTTACCTCACGTTTGCCACTGAACTACACATATATATACAGGCATAAATCAACAATTCACATTCAATTTTCATTAAAAGATATTAAATGGTTCAAGCTTACCACAATTCATACGAATAAACACAGATACGTTGATTAGCAATGAATTCTGGCACAAACTGGCACAAATTCCCATCTGCTTATCTTCCAGGCTTATATTTAGCAAAATATAAGCTGGCTTCAACGCACTGATGCTTTATAAAGCTTCTTTAAACAACTGGTCTCCAACTATCGCCCCAAACTGTGTATATCAGAGAGACTCACCAACGAGCCACTTTACGACAAGTGTTTGAAAAAATGTTACCTTTTCCCGTCTCCCCTAACAACCAAGATAGTATTTATAGCCCGACCAATCGTGGTTAGGCTTTCATTTGTTGCGCTCCAATCAATTTGGAGTTTACATGGTAGGCTATTTCTGGAACGTAAATTTTTTTCAAACACGTTATACAAAAAATCTTATGAGCAGAAATGATTTTATGCTGTCAGGCACCCCCAATATTTTATTTTGGGTATAATTTATTAATTCCTGGACTATTTGCGTAACGTTTTACATATTATTTGTCAGCAAGCCCTAAGGAACCCAAAAATACAAATTTAAAGGAGCTACGTGGCTGCGTTCAAAATATGCAATTTCTTCTACCTCCTGTTTCGAAGATGTGCTGTCTGGGTACTGTTATGTGTTCAAACGTAAACCCATCTATTGTTATCTTTTCTAATAAGAGTCTGTTATGATTTAAAAACCTAACTCTGGGAAAGGGTAGTGTATTTTATCACTGTCCGTCTGAAAAAAAATTAGTGCATGTAGACTTACACGCGTGATGGCAGCATTTGTGTATCGCGCGACGCGTGTTGCATGCGTTCCTGATTTTCAGCCCTCCCCTCTCGCTATCCTTTTGTCCATCTGTTCGTTCGTTTTGGTAACGTAATATAATTAATGTTAGGATTAATTTAGGTCATTACGCAGTACGTCTCAATGTTTTTCTTAGAAATGCAGCACACGTTTCATTGAAGAAGGCGGGTAATAATACAGTAAGCTTTTATATCAACGTGAAAGCGTTACAATTTGCAGACGAAGCAGAAAACAAGGGGGATTTCGAGTACATTCTTTGTGACAGCACTGTTATTTTCCCAGTGCTCTTCTCTTTATTAATTTTATTTGTTAGGCTTTATATTTACCTAATAATTTATATATGTGGATTAGAATATTTCATCAGACACCTCCCCTCTTTAAAACAGACTGGTTTATATGTCAGTCCTTTATTCTATATACACATAGAGAAATTTATTATTATTTCTGGGGTTTACGGTGATTCTCATCACACGGATGGCGGCTTAAAAAATCCGCTCCCAGATTGGTTTTTCCAGATATATATTCAATGCTAAAATTATATGGAGCCAGAAGCAAAGACCATCGGAGTAACCTAGAGTTCTCATGCTTAGCCTGTGCTAAAAACGATAAAGGTTTGTGGTCAGTTTGCAACTTAAATGCCTTCCCATATAGATAAATATTGAATTTCTTTATTGCCCATATTACTGCAAGACATTCTTTTTCGCTAGTTGAGTAGTTGATTTCAGCTTTATTCAACTTTCTGCTAGCATATGCCACTGGGCTTAATTCCCCATCCAATGCATCTGATTTCTGTAGTAGAGTTGCACCTAACCCAATATTACTTGCATCCGTCCTTACTTACTATGAATTCTTGACTTAAGTCAGGTAATTTCAAAATGGGTTTACTTGTGAGCTTTTCCTTCAATTCTTGGTAAGTCATTTCACATTGTGGTGTCCATGTAATGCGATCTGGATGTCCTTTACGTGTCAATTCAGTTAACGGTTTTGCACATATGGAATCGGGAATTAAAAGTCTCATTATTTGACTATAATCTGGTCTGGTAGAAACGGGTGTCGTCATAACTCTGAAGTTTCCCTGAATAAACTTTGGTGGAGTCTACAAGTCACTCCCCTTCTGGTTGTTTGTTGGTCTCGGGGCTTACTGTAGTTTTGCCTCAGACCTAAGGGGGCATACAAGGATTCTTTGGGTCAGTTGGGTGGCACATTGTGATTGACTAGCTTTGTCTGATGCAACGTACTTATTGGAAAAAACATGTGTTTAATCCATAATAAATTTCCAATTCATTATCTTGTCCAATATCACATTCCAACGCAACATTTGGTTGGTGATAATTTCGGGCTGTTAAATTTGCAGTCTCCCTAAGTCGACGTAAAATACAGGCAATGTTCAGAGAGTCAATGTGTTCCTCAAATGTTTCTGTTGCTATAAGGATATCATCCATAAAATTTGTTATACAGGGATTATTCAGAGGATCCAATAATTTTCTCATCATTCTAGAGAAGACACTAGGCGCATTCTTCAATCCAAATGGCAATCTATTACTCTCATAGTGTCCTTCTGAGGTACTAAAAGCTAGGTATGGTCTAACCTCAGGCTTTACTGGAATCTGATAGTATCCTTTACTCAGATCCACTTTTGAGAAATATTTAGCTTTATTTAGTCTGGCAAACAGCTGATTTGTATCCGGCAATGGATCCACCTGTCCTTCTGTAATAGCATTCAGTCTCCTGTAATCTATACAGAGTCTATGTTCTCCAGAGGGCTTCCTTAAGAGTACAACACCGGAACTATACGAAGACTCACTGTGCGAAATAATTCCTTCCTTCAATAGATAGTCTATCTCTTCCTTCAAAGCTTTTTCCTTAGCAAACGGAATCGAATATGGTTTCATACAGACAGGTGTGGAGTCTATGAGTTTCATATCATATTCCAATAGGTTTGTATGCCCTGGTCGGTCTGTTAACACCTCTGCATGATTATTTAGAACCTGTTGCACTCTCTCTTTCTGAGTTTTCGTTAAATGTGTACTGATTTTCACCTGTGCTGCTGTCTCACAGGGGTGTAATGGATATTCAAATGATGAAAGTGGTTCCTTTTTCATCTCCATGGCGATGGACAAGGTCAACAAGTGTGTCTCTTCCTGATGTTCCCTTTCCAAATATTTCTTCAGGAGATTCACATGATAGATTTTTTCTTTCCCCTTCTTATCTATCTTATAATTTGTTCTAGACACCTTCTCTAGAACTGTATATGGACCCTGCCATCCAATTTGTAACTTATTCTGACTCCCGGGCAAAAGAAGCAGTACTTTCTCTCCCACAGCCAAATTTCTGTCTTTCGCCTTCCTGTTATAATAGGCATGTTTCTTCCTGGCTTGTTTCAAATTTTCATTGGCAAGTTTCCAGCCAGTTTTCAACCGAGTGGTCAGCTCATTCACATATTGGTATGAAGATGTAATGTTTTCCTCTGCCTTTTCATCAGTCCACTTTCTTAACAAAGCTACATATGGACCTTTAATTGTGTGGACCTATTTGTCCATGCACCGGTATGGTCTCTTCCACTCGAAGCTTTATAGTGATGATTTTTCCTCCCAGAATTATCATTCACAAAACGACCGCTACCAATTTTTCTTTTGGGGCTTTCTCCCCACTTAAAATTCTTGATGAGAGATTTCCTCTCCACATCCTCTTCCTCCAGTTTGTTTAAGTCCGATTGAGGGATTTTCGGCTTATCCTGGGGTAAGACATCTTTTTGCACTCTCCGCATAGTGGCCATTGTAAAACAGTTAAGTGAAGCTTGTCCGTGAAAAAGGGGCTTCCCATTCCATTTGGTCCACTTTATCAAATCTATTTTTCTTTTTATTTTCAGGCCTAATTTTGCCCCGTGGCGTGTCCAGGTCCTGATCCATGTTCCCACTTGTGGGTGTTCCCTCATGTGCTATGCTACACCTTTCTACAAAATTCTCAATGTCCCATCTTGCTTTGGGCCAATAATAATTGTGAGCCACCTTTTGAATGATGGTACCTATCTTTCTCATGGTCCCCATCTGGTTTCACATGTAGGCTCCTTATTAAGTCTGCCCTATATCTTTTTGGAAGAACCAGCTGTCCGTGACCATTGGATCTAGCTCCAGTCTTCCTATACATCAACTTGTTTTTCATGTAAAAAATCTCCCTTGCCTGGAGTTGTATGACAAGTTGACAATTTTCTGAAACAAGGCTTGAGTGTTTTATCCCCAGCCTGTGCCTTCCTCATCTCTTCTGGAGTGGTATCTAACATAATATCCTCCTCCTGTCTTGAGGTCGACCTGACCTGAAGGGTTGCCATATACACAGGTTTCCTTCTGCAACGGTCAGTGTCATGATTGTCCATCTGACAATTTTTACACCACCTTTTTCCTTGGTTGAAAGATTTTCTTTCATCATATTTCCTTTCATCGAATTGTGGGAATTTATTTTTATTTTCATACCGTGGCCTATCAAATTGGTGCTTACCTTTATTTTGATCCTTAGGATCAAATTTATTAAAGTTCTGTGGTGCCCTAAAGTTATCCACTTGTTTCTTTTTATTACCTGTTACCTCTGCTTGAGCTGCTTGATACCTTTCAGCAACATTTAGCAACTCACCCAGCCTCTCTGCACCTTGTTCCATGAGAAACTTTCTCAGGTCTGGAGCCATGGACTCTCTTAATTGCTCTATAAGGACCATTTCCTTAAGATCTTGGGTTTTCCCCAGAGAAGTCCATTTCTCCAAGTATGTCTCTATTCGTGCAGAGAACTGGTGATAGGTTTCACCTGACAGTAGTTTAGCATTCCTAAATTTTTTCCTATAAAATTCTGCATTCTTTTCATACCTTAACAAAAGAGCCTGCTTTAGCATGTCATAATTTTCCTGATCACCCTGCTCATTTTTGCAAAAACTTCATAAGCTGCCCCACGAAGTCCCTGAGATAACTTTAAGCTCCACCTTTCTCTCTCTAACCCATACGTGGTAGCTAATAGTTCATACCTATTTAGGTAGCTCTCAATATCATCGTCTTTCTCAACAAAATGATCTAAATGAAAATTCATAGCTGAGGTTGAGGCTCCTTGAGTAACCGTAGCATCAGAGGCAAAGGGACTGGCATCATTTTCAGGAGCATGGCCTTGAAACTCAAACTCCCTTAGTCGTAACTCATGTTCCCTTTGTAATCTTTTATCTTCTGCTTCCCTTTCTGCAGCTAATTTCTTCTCTTCTGCAGCTAATCTTCTTTTTCTTCTTCCTTTCTGCAGCTAATTTCTTCTCTTCTTTCTGCAGCTAAATTTCTTCTCTTCTCTTTCTGCAATCTTCAATCTTCTTTCCTCGGCTTCCAATCTTAGCCTCTTTCAGCCTCAAGCTGCAACCTCTTAGTCTCAGCCTCAGCCTCAAATTGTAACTTCTTAATTTCCTTTCAGCCTCTAACTTTCTTTCGGCTTCTAATCTTCTTTCTTCGCGTTCAATAAATTTGTCACATTCCGTAGTGACATAGGCAACCATAACTTGCCCATCTAATCCTAACTCTTTTGCAGTCTGAACAGCAGCAGATCGAAATTTGGCCAGGTCCGCCATTGTCTATCAGGTAAATTTATACAATGTCTAACCAACAATTCAATCTCTAAATGGACTAATGGACAACACAGGCACCGTGAGCTCAACCTTATTTAATTCCACCCAAGGATACCTTTTAATTCTTATATTCCCTGAAGTGAATTACCCCCAATATTTTTAATAGTTAAAGATTCAAAATCCCAAGAGCGAGACCCCAATATATGTGGTGAAGTGGGATGTTATAAATATTTATAGGGGACTTAGTGTACTGACTGAGATCAGCTGTGAAGGTATATATATCTATTAAGAGTAGTGTATTATAGATAACCTTACTTGCTACCACATATCTATATATCTCAGTCAGAATTATTCTGGAATAGTGTGATGACTACGTTATGTGTCTAGGGTATGTGTATGATGAAGTGTAAGTCACAACAACAGACAGATAAACAATTTAATTTAATCCACTACTCTTGACAACACTGTGACACTCACATACATAAAACACTCTACAAGGATATCTTAAAGGAGTCACTGATAACTTTTCAAATAACAATATGTATTCATTACTGTCATGAATGAATATGTGTCCTGATTCAAATACAAAGGGAACCAGGAATCACAATCAATTTAAATTACAAGTTATGTACAGAATGTATTTAATATGAATATTGTAGTGACATATATTATTACAAATGTTCTATGTGTGTCAGTTGTGTAGTAGTAATATGAGGTAATACTGGTTTTGTTTTGTTCAAGCTCTGTTGGTATTTGTCATCATGACTTCAATAGTTTGTCTTTAGGGACTAGTATTGGAGATGTTCACAGTTCCTGATATTAAAACAATTAAATTCCCCTCTGAATGTTATTTTTACAAGGTCATTTCAAGATGAGGGGACATAATTTTGAGCTCAGCTGGCCAAATCAGCTTATCTTGCGTGATGGCGGCAGGAAAGGACTCCTCTGCTCGAATTCTCCTCTGGGCTCAGGAGACACCTCACTGATAGCTAAAAAGACCAAGGAGTATGCTGTCCGACTCTGGATTCAGCAATTCTCTGACCAGATGCTGCTCACTACCATCAAGACCACTGTCCCTGAAATCAAGAAGGATGTACCTTCTACTTCATAACTAATTTATATTCTCTTTTACACTGATCACAACACAGCACAAACATTGAGTTCAGAGCATTAGGCCAACTGTCAGCTTCATTTGAAATACTTTATTCCAGTATTACCCTTCTTAATGGTTACTACGCCTCTGCACTTCCAGCATTATTTCTTTCTAGTCAATCATCCAGGTGTCAGTGTACTGTTTGGCCATTCCATGCCGTTTTACTTCTCCGACACCCTCTGTTCAGGCTGGAGCATTATAGGCTTTACCTCACGTTTGCCACTGAACTACACATATATATACAGGCATAAATCAACAATTCACATTCAATTTTCATTAAAAGATATTGAATGGTTCAAGCTTACCACAATTCATACGAATAAACACAGATACGTTGATTAGCAATGAATTCTGGCACAAACTGGCACACATTTCCATCTGCTTATGTTCCAGGCTTTTATTTAGCAAAAATATGAGCTGGCTTCAACGCACTGTTGCTTTATCAAGATCATTTAAACAAGTGGTCTCGAACTAACGCTCCCAAGTGTGTATATCAGCGAGACTGGCCAATGAGCCACGTTTCGACAAGTGTTTGAAAAAATGTTACCTTTCCCCGTTTCCCCTAACAACCAAGATAGTATTTATAGCCCGACCAATCGGGGTTAGGCTTTCATTTGTTGCGCTCCAATCAATTTGGAGTTTACATGGTAGGCTATTTCTGTAACGTAAATTTTTTTCAAACACGTTAAAAAAAAATCTTATGAGCAGAAATGATTTTATGCTGTCAGGCATCCCCAATATTTTATTTTGGTTATAATTTATTAATTCCTGGACTATTTGCGTAACGTTTTACATATTATTTGTCAGCAAGCCCTAAGGAACCCAAAAATACAAATTTAAAGGAGCTACGTGGCTGCGTTCAAAATATGCAATTTCTTCTACCTCCTGTTTCGAAGATGTGCTGTCTGGGTACTGTTATGTGTTCAAACGTAAACCCATCTATTGTTATCTTTTCTAATAAGAGTCTGTTAGGATTAATTTAGGTCATTACGCAGTACGTCTCAATGTTTTTCTTAGAAATGCAGCACACGTTTCATTGAAGAAGGCGGGTAATAATACAGTAAGCTTTTATATCAACGTGAAAGCGTTACAATTTGCAGACGAAGCAGAAAACAAGGGGGATTTCGAGTACATTCTTTGTGACAGCACTGTTATTTTACCATTGCTCTTCTCTTTATTAATTTTATTTGTTAGGCTTCATATTTACCTAATAATTTATATATGTGGATTAGAATATTTCATGACACTTCCCCAAATCAGCAGGTTCAACATTGGTAAAACATACCCGACCCAATAATTGGCAGATGATGCAATGTCACGAGTTCGATGGTCTTCTACCCGAGAGAGGATCGACTCATGATAGAAATACGTTGTTGAAAATGACAGCAAATGAAATCTACTGCAGCCCACCTTCGATGCGAACATGGCAGCCGATCTGAATTAAGCTGTGGTCTTATAAAACCGATTTAGGGGTTTTCCCGGGTTTACATTTGAAGCTTTACAAAGTTAAGCTGTTTAACTGTAAGATCAGGGCGGATGTTAAAAACAATATACGGCAAACAACTGCACTAGCAGAAATAGAAGATTATAATATTGCATTTTTTTTTCATTCTGACAGTGTAAAGAATAGCCCATTAGATCTATAGATATGTTAGAAATTGTGGCGTACTAAGGGGTTGTGGGGGCGGTCCGCCCCTAGTGACAACCCGGAGGTGCCATCGGACATCATTTTGGCAGTACTGTTGTGTTAAAAAAACCTGCCTGGATAATATATTTTCTGTGTTTTATTGGGGGGGGGGGTGTGGCAAAAAAGGAAGGATCGCCCCAGGTGCCACATATTTTAAGTACGCCCCTGGTTAGGTCAGGCGAAAACAGCGAGGAAGGAAACTGGTCATTACTAGCTCGTAAAAGCTGATACTTACTCGTAATATAGGTGAAATTCCTAACATTTTACTCCCCTACCGCAGTATCAAACGCAGCGAGGCCCAGAATCTATACCTAAACACCAAAGTATTGACAACAGACAAAGCAAAGATCAAACCAGAAATTGAAATTGATAACGAAGAACTGGAAGGTGTTAATGAATTCGAATAATTAGGATCAATCATCAACAGCTCTGGCGACTGTGCAGTAGAAATTAAAAGAAGACTTGCTTCACATAAACTAATACAGATTAAAAACCTATGGCAAGGCACAAGCAAAGAAACAAAGTTACAACTGATCAGAGCATGTATATTCCCAGTAGCAACATACGGCTGCGAGACTTGGACACTCAATAAAACAGTTGCAAAAAAAGGTTACTGTTGCTGTCATTTTCGACGGAGTCATCTGTCAAGTTATTTGCTTATGTTTGTATCATAAGTATAATTGTGTCTTTACCTGCGATGTCAGGTTGATTAGGGGTTGTCTTCCCTTGTTTATTCATTCATTGTGTTTGACCTGTAGGGTCAGAGGTTGACAGTTCGGCGTAGGCCTATGGGAAGGTTTTTTTAAGCGGGAGTGAGATATACTTCCGGGAAGCCGGGAGGTCCTGTTTTTCTGAAGGGACCAAGAGTCCATTGTTTTTCGGGGAGAATCTTCGAAGTAACTGCTATGGCAGTTTTCCCCAGTGAATCTCTGTGCGTCGGGATGACGACAGAATTCCTTGTGTAGTTCTGAGGATTCATTTACCAGGTAATACCGACCTTTATGCATTATTACGCTTTTCGGTGGCAGAACATGTAAAGGATTACCTAGGGTGAACAGCAGCTCACTGATCCGCCATTTCAGAACTTATATATATTTGTGCTCGAGGTAGCCATCCAAGACTGTTAGTCTTATATTGTCCAGAAATCCAGTGACGAAGATATATTGTGGGAGCCGCAGATTGGCGGAACTTCTACCTACAATAAGTATTACTGCAGGGTTGATGATAACCTATTTAACAGAAGTACACGGCCGACGTTAGGACGAGGCCTGTGCTTCCGGCTATTATACTACGGCCTGTTATGTGCAATTGGCGGGGAGTGCCAAGTTGCACCTGTGTGTCAAAGTAACTAAGGCATCTGACGCGTTTAGTCAGAGACGCCAAGGGCGACGCTACGAACTGTCATTATTGAAGAACTTTGCTATTGACCATGCACGTCTATTCTGATGTTTACCTTTTTGAATGCCAAATGTATACCTATCGATGTCAGGTCAGCATGACCTTGTTACACTGACTGTTCCTGTTGATATTATGTGTGTTCCCGTCAATAAATGTCTTGAAACATGCCTGCAGTGTCAAAGCATCCTTGATTACTGCATGTGAGAGTATGGGTTGCAGGATCTACATCTATACGAGCCTAAACACATTCGCGTCTTCATTCGCACCCACACTCAATTCATCATACGCTCGCACTACACATCTAACAACATGTATACTGTCTTGGGCCAGTGATCACCTCAACAAGAAAAAAAAAACAGATACATTTCTGGTGGCCAATGTGGAAATGAAATGCTACAGAAAGATGTTGAGAATACCCTGGAGAGAAAAAAAAGACCAACAGAGAAGTACTGCACTCACTAAATGTAGAAGAAAATTTGCTCCTAAATACCATCGCAATAAGGAAGCTGAAATTTTTGGGTCATATAAAAAGACACAATAGTCTGGAAAAATTAGTAATGTGCAAAAGGCATGTCCCTGGAAAAAGGTGAAGGGGTTTTTCGACTTTAGACGGACGGTGGACCCAGGACATCACAGAGAGTCTGAACTTGTCTTTGGCTGATGCAGGTCGACTTGCCCAGAATCGTGATGCGTTCAGAACAGCTGTAATGGAGACAACGTTCTGGAAAGAATACGTCACATGATGATGACCGCGAGTATCTTCGTGTTGGGCCTGAAACAGTCATGTAAACAGTCATTTATGACAGTGTCCCTTCATTAGTTCTTATTTTCAATGTAGTTCTCCGTGTTTTCACAGCCATACAATAGGACAGACTCTGATGATTTTTTTTTTTTTTTTTTACTTGGGTTCCTTTTCATCATCAACATCATCTGTTCCTTTACGCTCTAACTATGGAGCATGGGGGGGGGGGGGGGAGCCAACGCTGCTAGTCGGTTCCCTTGTAGAAAGTCTTACATCAAGCAGTCCACACGCTGTTGCCGTAGTGGTTTCTGGGGGCAATTTGTTTTAGGTTACCAACCTCATGCCAACCTCATATTAGTTGACATTTTACGACATGCCTTGAGTGTTACAGATTATTCTTTAGGACTATGTCTCTTCAAAGACCACTAGGAAAATCTAAACGATCGCTGGGGTTTCTTGTTATTTACATACATTTCCCAGTACTAACAATGAATCTCTTCTTGTTCTTTTTGTGTTCTTGGTATTTTGAATCTCACTGTCTGTTCCTCCAAATCTACGCTATTGCTGCCAAGACATATGTATGACTCTGCATCTTGAAAATAAGCTACAAGGACGGCATGACAAATTAAGCATATTGATATCTCACTGATGTTCAAAAGAAGGAATTACTTCTCCATCACCAAGTTTCCTGGACTATTGCCGAATTCCAGCATCTATTGGTTCGTACGTTTTTGTTGCTCATCTTGTGGTCTCAAAGAAAAAAAAATATAAAATATAAAATGTGATCAACAAACTAATATG